>JAWNON010000186.1:6857500-7252500 GCA_035045945.1 Drosophila anceps | reverse complement strand
AGCTCTAGAGCAGCCATAACTAATAACTACCTTTTGGCATTTATTAAACGCAATGATTACATATCTGCAATATCAGCGGCAGTATCAGCTCGAAATTGATTGCAATTGCCAGATGCATTGCCAGCGCATATTGTTATTAATCGATATTTTAGGCTCTTACTGCAGTCGATATCGATAGCGTACGGTAGCTCATTAATCATTAGCATTATTATTGCAGCAGAGATTTCCCTTAAGATATTTATCGATCATTAATGCTTTAAATAGTTCTATTATCCGAGATTTTCATTACGATATTAAACGATCACAAACATTTATTGAACTTCTTCACATAGCCTCTCTCTTGCTCTTTGGATATTTATCGAACATTTTTTAGCCTTCGATCAGAAACATTTTGTCAAGATCTTCGACTAGATTCCCCCTTGTTCTCTAGATATTTATCAATAATTAAAGTCATTAGTAGATCTACGAATCTATATTTCTATATCTTTAGATATTAATCGATCAGTTAGTTAAGCATAACCTCTTTCTTTCTCTTCCTCTCTCCTTTTCCAACTACATTTCATTTCATTCCGCCATCTCAATTTTTTTTTTCGCTAGTTAAATACTTTGTGCTTTATGGTACCTTGAAACTTAAAAAAAAAAGAATTCCCAAAATGCAAACGAAACATTTTTCTTATTGGGAGCCCTTTCATCATTATACCCTGCATAAATTTCAATTGCATGAATGGACTATAAAACAATTTGGGCAACAGCATGTGACAGCTGGAAGACATTACATGCATAATAGATTCTTAGTCAAGCTTCATTACTTTTGTCACAGCCTTTCTTTGCGATTCTCATGAGTTTAACCTTGTCTTAGAACGTAATTCTTTATTCTATGTTCAGCTTCGCTATCTATAACCCACCATATCTTCTACTCTCTATCTCTCATAATCACTTTTAGTCCTTCCCTTTACAACCTTCTTCATCATCTCCATTTAATGCGATTTTCATGAATGCCAGTTACAATTATTGACTGCATAGGTTACATACTTAGTACGTTATATCAGCTCAATCGCATTACAGAGTATCTCTTAGCCGAGCACACTTGTCAGATGAACCTGACTTGTACTTGTTTTCATCTGTTTTATTTTGCATGTCTGGGCTGTGCGCTGGCCCCCGCCAGAGTCCCTAGGCGTCTGACGTCAAAATGCAGCCAACTCACACACAGTCAAACACACTCAGATGCAGACGAGCAGACAGCGACGAGTCGTGAGAGGCGGACGTCAAAGTCGCATTTGCCTTTACAATTTTTTTTTATTTTTTTTTTTTTTTTTTGGCGCGTTCAATAAAAAAGCCAACTTCAAACATACGAAAAAAAAGTTAAAACGCAGCAAGAAGAAGACGAAGCAACAGCAACAACACAAATTGTGCGCAGACAACAAGGAAAATGCAGACGGCAACAACAACAAAATCAACGATGACGGCGACGGCGACGACGGCGACGACGACGGCGACGACAAACACCAGACAGCAGCAGCCGCCGCAGCAGCAGCAGCAGCAGCAGCAGCCGCAACAGCTACACAAACAACCACCGACGCAGACCGGCAAAAACAACAACAACAACAACAGCAACCAAGGAATACTTTTCAAGGTCACGCATAGAATTTCGGTATTTTGTTTCAATGCGTCTGCTGCACACGCACACAAACACACTCACACACACACAAACACACACATACATTGGCTAGCAAGCGAGTGTAAGCAGGAGAGGCAGAGCACCAGTCGTCTGTTTGACATCGGCTATCCCTTTTTGCGGCAGCGCGCTTAGGCAGAGAGCTTTTTATGCCCATGCACTTAAGCTGCAGCGGAAAGAGAGAACGGCAGACAGTCAGAGAGCGAGGGAATCGAAATGTGTGTGAGCATTTGAATCAGTTTGTGTGTGTGCTGCGTGTGTGTGTGTGTGTGTTTTTGTGTCTGTGTCTGACATTGAGCCACTTTGCTTCTCTTTTGCTGTCTGAGCCGGCGACGTTCTAATGATGGGCGATACGCCGCACTCGTGGGACATTCAGTCGCGTGTTTGCACAGAGAGCAAGAGAGAGAGAGAGAGAGAGAGAGAGGGAGAGAGAGAGCGGGAGGAAGAGAGGAGCAAACCGATTGCTGAAGGGGTGGGAGCCGCCACATCAAATTGCCTTAATAGCGCACTTTTGTTGATTTTTTGGCACTCTTTGTAGTTGTTGACTTTTTTTCGGTCGTTCGTAGTTGTCCTTGAATTCGCTCATGTTTCGGCTGCGGCTCTCTCTCTCTCTCTCTCTCTCTGTCTTTCTCTCTGTCTTTTGTCTCTCTGTTTGTGCACCTCTTGTTTCTTGGGCTCGACTGACTTTAAGGACTTGTCTTTATTTCTTTTAATGAGACACTTGTGTATCCTTTGGCCCAGGTATAAGTGTGTGCGCGTCCTTAAGCTTTTTGGCTGTCTCCTTTTTGCCCGTTCGCACTTTATTAGTATTTTCGTTGTTTCTTTTTTTCTGGGACACCTTATTGAATAGGATAATAAGTAAATAGGCTTAGGCACATAGTAAAACCCAGCTGACAAACACAAGGATTTCCCTTACCCACAACAATCTTCTATTTCTGAGACAATTGCTTAAGATTTTGTTACGAGATCTGTCTAGGATATATGTACAAACATAAGTGGCACGAAGTTAAGAATTAAATTGTGTAGTATAAGATCAATCAGTCTCTCTACCTCTCTCCACAATGAGACTCTCTTTCCTCAATCTCTCTCTATTTCTCTGTCCATCTATCTTTCTCATTCCATCTCTCGTTTTCTCTGTATCTCTCTTTCTCTGTCCATTGATTCCTTTTTCATCTCTCGCTCTCTCTATCTCAGTCTTCCTCACTAAATCTCTCTTTCTCTCTCACTCTCTCTTTTTCTCTCACGCTGTCTCTTTCTATCTCTAATATTCTCTCAATGTCTCTTTCCCACTCTCGCTCTATCTCTCTCTTTATTTATCTCTCTTCATCTCTCTCTCTTTATCCCTTTACCTTTCTCTCCCTCGTCCTATATCTCTCTTTCCCTTCTGTCAATCTCTTTCTCTCTCTCTATCCTTTTTCATCTCTCTCTTGCTCACTCTATCTCTCTCCGTCTTTTTATCTATCTCTTTCTCTCTCTCTCTCTCTCTCTCTCTCTCTCTCTCTCTCTCTCTCTCTCTCTCTCTATCCCTCTCCTTCTTCCTCTCCCATCTCTCTCTGCACCTCTCTCTCTCTCTCTCTCTCTCTCTTCTCTCTCTCTCTCTCTCTCTCTCTTTCTCTGTCTCTACATCTTTCTCCCTCTGCATAGGTCACTTAGTAACTACACCTTTATTCAGTTCTCTTGTCCCGTCTGAAAGCTGCGATTGCCAAGTCAAGCTCCACATAGGCTGGCTGGGGGCAGGGGCAGGCGTAGGGGCAGTGACAGTGGGACAGACGCCAAAAAAAAAACGCGCGCAACATGTTTAAGGTAAGATGCAAGATCCCCAGCAAGCAGCAGCTGGCAACAGCTCCAGCAGCTACCCAGCACTTCAATCCAGATGCAAGTAGATTGCTGGACGGGGCGTCTTTCAAGGATGCAGCGCAGCACACTTGAGTCTCGAGTTGATTGATGTGGTCGTTGGCTGGCTGGATGGGTCTATAGTCAGTCTGTGCCTTAGTCAGTTAGTCAGTTAGCCAGCCATATGGTGCACATGTTGTTGCCAGAGATCTCTGTGTGTGTTGGTTGGAGCTGTGTTGCAATTCCTTGATTAAATCACTTTTCAGCCACTGACAGTTAATCAAGGCGCAAGGCGAACATTTTCAAGGTGCGCAATCGTGACCGGGCATTGGGGAATGGGCGACGAATGCAAGCTGCATGCATATCCCCAACTCAATATCTATCTCTCTGGCTCGCCATCTCTGTCGCACCGTCGGCAGTTGCCCGGGACAACTGTCTGCCCTTACCTCAACACTGTCCCGGCTCGTCCGCCTCGCCTTCATCCAACTTCCGCCTGCTCCAATTGTTTGCGCATACAAAGAAGCGTCGCGTTCGTGTCGCAGAACGCAGCGCAGCTCCGTTTCGATATAATCCAAACAAACATATTGTTTTGTCTGCCACAGTCTGGCCTGCATCCAGCCCGCCTCCCCAGCCTCCCCCTCTCTGGCTCTCTCTCACCCTCTCTCTCTCTCTCTCTCTCTCTCTCTGTCTGTCTGCGTGTGTCGATTGTTGGACGCCGTTGACGGCGCTCTTGGCTGCAACAAAGCAGCGTCTGAAGTGCAGCAGCAGCAGCAGTAACAGCAGCAGCAGCAGCAGCAGCAGCCGCATCAGGGCAAAAACTGGAAAAACATAGCTGGTATACGGGTAGAGGGTAGAGCATAACAAGGTGGTAGGGGGTTACGGGCTAGGGGCGGACTAAACGAGCGCAGCATGCATTTTTTGCCTGTGTGTGTGAGCCCTGCATTCGCCTGTGCTTCACATATATTTCGTTTTCTTTTCATATATACCCTGTAAGTTGCTATTAGATAGACACTCTTGATCTACTTTTGAAATCCAGTGAATTTAGACATGTTTGCAAAATTTTTAATTAATCCGCAAGTATAATTCCAGTCGATTTCATATTATCGATAACTAGTACATTGACAAATCGATAAATATCGATATTTATAGAGTGTATATAATCTATGTGTAAATGATCTAAACAAATCAAGTTTACTTTTATTTAAGCATATTTGTCTACAAAGTAGTTTTGCTATTATCGATAATAGTGCTCAACAAATCGATAAATATCGATATTTTAATCTCAAATGTTTATTTTCAATAATATACACACAGTCCAAGAATATTTCATTTTTAGCATATTTTTTATCAAAACAAGTTCATATTATATATAAATATCGATAGGTTTCGATATTCAGCATGAATAAATTTCAAAGATTATATAAAAACCAGCATATTTGAGACGTAGTAGTAGAATTCAGTAAATGCACTGGCACGTTATGGCAGCTCTGCAACAATTACAGGGTATCTTTCAACCGATCACTCAGAGCTAAGTCGCTTTTTAGTCTCTCTGTATACAAATACGCTGCAGTCGCTTACGCTTGGGCATTTATTTTGTGTGTGTGTTTTTGTGTCTCTTTTTATTATTTATTTTTTCCGTCTTTTTTGGACACAGACTTTGACATGCTCTACCAAGGGTCGAGCTTATTGGATAGCCAACGCGCTATGGCACTCTGTGTTCAGCATTCAGCGTTGTCGCAGCAATCAGCTTTGTGTCATGAGTGTGTCTGGCCGAAAGGCATATCCTGTTGTGAAGTGCAATTTCAACAGGACATTGAATGATGGATAATTCGATGAGTTGACGCGCTATCGTTCTCTTTCTAGTTGTCGCTCTCACTCTTTCTCTCTCTCGCTCTCTCTCTCTATCTGTCTAGTTGCTTCCATGTGTCCTCTGTCCTTTGGCTTCTTCATTAAACCGTGCAACAAAAGCACTTTTGTGTCAGTCAGCAATTCGTCTACGTCTGGGTCTCTCCTACTCCGACTTCGCCTCCATCTGCTACTCCTCCTGCACAGTCCGACCCCAACAAAAACAGTTTCCAGCTCCATTTTGAAGTTGTCTGCGTCTCAGACACCGGCGACAACAACCAACAACAACAGCAACAACAACGTTGCCCAGTCGGCCTTTTAGTTTAAGTTGTAGTCAACGTCTGCGTCAGGTCTGCTCTGCGCCCTGGTCTTGGCTTAAGTAGGTTGGCTGACTGACTGCCTCTGTCGCCACCCTTTGCCCCCTGTCTCCCCCTCTCATTCTCGCGCCGCCCTTTGCATTTCGCGTCTATGTCTACGCCTGCTTTGTTATTCATATTATCCGGCAAATATTTGCCGTTGTCATACGAAAAATGTCTACGAAAAGGGTTGATGCAGCTCCTTCTCTCCCTTCCTCTCATTCTCTCTCTTACGCTCTCTGCACTAATGGCCGCAATTGTGGCTGTGTAGTCTCTCTCTCTGTCTTTCTCTCTCTCTCTCTCTCTCTCCGCCTGTTTCTTTTGCTGTGCATGTCTGTTGCCCCGACCCAAATTGACGTCTGCAACAATTGCAAGGCTTTTCGTCGTGTGCACTGATTACACTTCTAACCCCTAACCCCTAACCCCTACCTGCCTACCTACCTACCTACCTCCCTCTCTGCTACCTTTTCTTCTGCTTGTCGTCTGATAATATCTTAATAGATTCTTTTTTGCTTTCAGCTTCAGCTTCATTTGAATTTGAATTCAGGTTGTTTTGCCCGTTGTCCAATTGTGTCAGCGTTTTCTCTTAAGAATTCTCTGCTCTCTGTCATTCCGTCAACTGAAGCCCAGACCGTTCTTACCTTTGCCAAAAGGATTTCAAGCTCCTATAGTTCTTCTTCTACTACGTCTACTTCTTCCACCTTTACCACCGTTTGCTCCTCGCTCAGTGCAATTTGTATAATGAGCACGTTGTCTATTATGGTTAGCACAAGTCTTTGACTTTCAGCACCTTATTTGTGCGCCTCGCGCCCTTCTTGCACCTCAGCCAGCCTGCCATTCTGACTCGTCCTGGTTATCCTTTACCTCGTTGGCTTCTGCCTTTGGTTCCTTATTCATTTGTCATAATATTAAATGTAATCAACTGTATATAGCTTGTTCGCCACTTCGGTTTGTCTGCTCCTGTGCAATGACATTCTCTTCGAATGTGAAACAAGCTTTTGATTAAGCAGAAGAAAGCTTTGCCAACAGACATATTTGAAGAAGCTTTTAGTACGTAAGCAAATCAAGCTTCATGTTTGATGATGATGATTCTAAAAGAGCTTTTAAAAGGTCGTAAAAGCTTTGTATACTTAAAATTATATTAAACTCAAATTAAAATTAATCATTTATAACCGAAGGCATCTGGAAAGAGTTTTAAGAACCAGCTTGAGAAATAATCCTTGAAAAAGCTTAATTGACTCGAGATTCGCATGACCAGAGATTTAGTTGAATTTCATAGGTTTAAGTTGATTGTAAACAAGTTTTGAAAGCGAACTTTCTTTTTCCGTCAGCTTAAATATTATTAAAGCTTCGTTTTCTGTTTTAAACGAGCCTTATTTAATAGCTACGAACAATATTATTATTATCCTAAGCAAAGACCCTTGATGATAGTTATTGGCAGACTGTATGATTATCTTACTAATTATCGACTTCATCATCATTCCAAACCAATAGCTTTAACAATAGTTTCCTTCGTCACAAGCAAGCCAATTAAAATTTCTTAAAGCTCAACAATTTAAATAGCTATTTGCATTTTACAACACTGTATACTAAAAGCAGAAACTATAAAATGCAGCCATTTGAGTATTTCATATTTCTTCATTTACGATCCTCCACCTCCAACCACATGGACCACACACACGCACAGAGACAGAGACAAAGTGAGAAGGAGAGACACAGCCATTGGCTGTCTAATATTGCCGCCATATGAGCCAGGGCTTTGGTAATAGACCTGTCCGCTGGACAACAGCGAAGCTACACAGCGTCTAAACATATGCTTCGACATTTATGTCTTGGCTTTCAACACCCACAACGCTGTAGCCCCATCGGCGACTATTATTACCACATTTACGACTCTCTGTTGCCCGGCTGCTGACAGCACTTGGCGTCGTCGCTTCTAATGTGCTTAAGGCGTCATCGCACTTTAGACCAAGACCATGTGGCCCATCTGTGTTCGCAGCTCGCTGCGAATCAGTTACCAGGCGCTGATTGACACTTTTTACTGTTGCTGTTGCTGCTGCTGCTGCTGCCACTGCTGCTGTTGCCAGCATTGCTGTTAGCTGCAATTGTTGCTGCCGGCAAAAGTTCAATGAGTTATGACTCAGACTGCAATCAATGGATGCCAATGGACTGGCTATTGTTGAACTTGCAACGTGCCTTCATCGCCGTTTAATGAGCTCCATTGAGAAACGCATTGGAAATTCATTAGCAAAGGTTACAGTGGACCAAATATAGATATATATAAATATGTACATATACATATATATATATATAGAGATATTCATATACCAAGCTGAAGTCGACAAAGCTATTAAAAAGCAACAAAAACAAGGTAATTATGCAGGTTGAAGCTTTAAAATCATAGTTGAAACCGAGTTTCTCCTAATGCTAGTGTTGGTAAATGAGCAAAGCAGCTATTCAGTGTTTGCAAACAGGTTTCAGTGTCAGTTAAATATGCATAAGAAAAAAACTATTATAAAGAAATATAAGTTACTGCTTAGAAAACAGCACGGCAAGCAAGTTTGAGTGTTGGTAAGCAAGCTAAAAAGTTTTTTAGTGTTGGTAAATTAGCAAGGATTGCTGGGCAACTGATATGTAAATGCAAATGCATAATATATAGTACATATATTTACATATTTATAATATCTTACTTAGATATCAGTGCAAGCAGCGCGTGTCAGTGTTGGTAAATACGCCACAGAAGCTTAGCCAACTCAGTGCAGTTTCCTCAATGCATGTGTAATAAAATAAATATCTTCACCATGTCAGTTTTTGCCACATTGATTACATTGGCAGCGTCTTCAAGTGTTGGTAAATAACAAACAATGTTGTTTAGTGTTGTTAAATGACTCAAGAAAGTGAAGCAATTGAGTGCAGTTCCTAAATGCACAAGCAGTTAACATAAAAGAGACAATGTCTGAGGTAATTGCATAGATAAGAGCACTAAACATGCATTTGAGTGTTGATAAACAACATGACAAAGTTGTCAAGTGTTGAGGAATGCAGAAACAAAAGGAGATAGTGAAAATACTGTGATGCATTGAAGGCAACAGACATAAATGGCCAAGATGTGGGGCATTATCAAGAAGAGAATGTTGTTAAGTGTTGGTAAATTAAATGAGCATTTTATTGGTGTTGGTAAGTGAACAATGCAGCCTGATAAAACGAGTGCAGAACCGTAAAAATTTCAAGCTAGGTGTGGTGTATATGAATATGATAAAAATTGATAAAAAATACTGAAAAAAAATATACAAAAAAATAAAATAAAATAAAAAAATATATTTGACTCACTTTTCAATATCAGGAAATTGCATTGCATGCTGAAAATATAATAAAAAAAAATGTTCATATTCAGTATTAAATTAAATAAAAACTCAACTGTACTTTTCTTTTGACCACATTTAAATTTATGTTAAAATATTCTGAGCTTTTTTCCATAGTACGCAAAAGGCATAAACCTGTTGCAGCTGTTGCCAGGCAGACAATGGGTTGTCTTAACTTTTATGATTGATAGCTAAAGTCATTCCATTTGCCAGACTATAGCCCACTCGCTTCGTCTCTCCCCCTCTCTCTCTCTCTCTCTCTCTCTCTGTCATTGGCACTACCTCTCCATTGTTAGCTCATTTGCGTGTAATTTTCTTCTTCATTCTTTTTTTTTTTTTTTTTGACTGATATGAAGAGCTAATCAATGCATTCAGCGAGTGCCACATTGAAAATCATTCATCATGTGATTCATGAAAGAGAGAGGGAGAGAGAGAGAGAGGGAGAGCGCGCGGCCTTATCGAGTGCAACAGCTGATTGGCTGACTGACTGACTGACTGAATGTCTGAATGACTAGACGCATTGTCTGGGACAACATGCAATTGCGTATTACGAGCTGCAAGCTGTGAGCTGTGAGCTGCGAGCTGCAAATTGCGAATTGCAATTGTGGCATTTGCCTTTCTTTTTCGGAGCAGTTGCAGCTGCCTCAAAAGTAGCTAAGCTAAAAATATATTAGAGCAACAACAATGGGGCAGACACAGAGGTGTCTCTATATGACTGTGTGTGTGTGTGTGTGTGTGGACATACTTTGTATATTTGTGCGCAAGTGGCAATCGTCTGCGTCTTTTGTTGTCTCGACACAGTCTGCTTATCACACAACAACAACAACAACAATATAATGACTAACAGCAAAAAGTGTCAACAACAACGTTGACTGCGCTTGATACTTGTTTTCATGTCGCTGTTGGCGAGGATCGTTTGTGAGTTTTTACAAGAAATTACGTATACGCCATGTACGCCTTTAATTACAACGATCGACAAAGCACACACACACACACACAATGTATGCATATCTATTTAATTATTTATTTGCCATAGCGAATTTATTTATAAATGCAGACAACGACAACAACAGCAACAACAACTATAACAACAGCAACAACAGCAACAGCCCGACCTTGGCATGCTCACAAATTAACGTGCAGCAACCATCGCATCGCATCGCATCGCATCACATCGCATCGCATCGCATCGCAACGAATCGCTCATTTGGCAAGTTGCATGCGTCGCGCATTGCGCATACGTCACGTGTGACGCCCGCAACAACTGTCTCATACCCAATTTGCCTTACCCCCACCGTTCCCCACGTTCCCCTCCCCCCCGCCTACTTCCTCAGCCGCCTCCATTCTTCTTTCTCCTCCCTTGCGGCCCGCACGCTTGCCTCCAGCGGCGCTCTTATTAAATTATCAACATAAACAAATGTCTCGCCGTTTGTGGCCGCGTTTCAAAATAAATACATACATGTATGCGTACACTGTGAGAAAAAAAAGGTGGCAAGAAAAGTTTATTTTGAAAATTTGATGAACGAAAGCAAAAGCTGAGACTGCAATTCTTTGAGCTGACAGCTCAGCAATGCATTGCAATGGATTGAATGAAAGCTTTAGTTTAAACTTAAATTTATATCTAAAGCTTATAATCATAGATCTTTATGCTAAAAATCGAATGCAAAGCTGATTAAACTGTCCATAAAGCTTTAGCTGAAGAGATTATATATAGGGGAAGATAAAAAGTGTTTGACTTGTATATGGATATAAACCTCACTTATTATTTCTTATAATTTTTTCTCAAATCTTGAATAGAAAGCTTTATTTTGTATATTATATATTTATATATAGTTATTATATGTAAACAAATGTATCTACATGATCTATATCATCTGATTTATATCATTAAACGAGCTACGCTTAGGATTAATCCAAACTTCATTAACGAATTCGCAGAATGTTCAGAGCATTCGCAGGTCAATTTCGCTCAGTGTTTGTACTTGTCGAGTATTTTTTTTTTTTTTTGGCATGTACAATGTTTCTTATTTGCTTTTTTTTTATTTTGTACTTTTTTTTTTGGCTCATTCGCATTGTGCGCCAAAGCAAAAGCAAACACAGACGTCGTCGCTACCAAGTGCCAGTTTTTTCTTTTTTTTTATTTTGGGTGAGTTACGGCTGTTTTTTTTTTTCGTCTGTCGTCTGTGGTTCGGCGGATGGTGGCTGACGTTGGGGGTGGTGGTGTCAGGCGTGCAGGCAAGTTGAGCTTAGTAACCGCACAGGTAGGTCGCCAGACAGACAGACAGACAAACAGCCAGACAGGCGAGCACTGCATATGGCGAGAGACGACCAGACGAGACAATGTTAATTAGCACTTCATGATAAGTTGTCTCAATTGTTGTTGTCGTCACAGCGCAACAGAGACAGAACCAAGAATAAGAAATAAAAAGTATAAAATAAAAATTGTATACAAATTAAGCTGAAACTGTGACAGTTTTGCGGTTGGGGGGCGGGTGTCGGGGACGCATTTCTTAGAAATCGAAACATCCAAAAAAAAAAAAAAAAACAAAACAAAACAAAAAACATCGAAATCATAAACAAAATAAGTATTATAAAAGAGATATAGCTGAAAGGCTTAGACTGAGCGTGCGCGACCTGCAAATGACACATTTGCAGTTTGAAAAAGTTTTCTAAATCATTTCAATGAAATTTTAGGTTGAGGTAAGGAAAATGTTTTCAGTTTTCGATTTGTAGAAAAAACAATGTATAAGGCAAGTTTTACTGTACTTTCAATTAAGAATGTATCTTACAGATACTTTTTATAAAAACTGTTATATAGATTGAATGTAGCTGACAGATACTTTTACATAATTGGTTACCTGACTCGACTAGAAATATTTCCATTGAGGTAGTATCTCATAGATACTTTTAAAATCAATCAAATTGTTCTAATAGATACTTATACATAGTTAAAATGCATCTCATATACTAGACAGAATATACTAGATGTATATATCATAAACTAGATACATAGATATCACAGTTACTGCTACATATCTTAAAATAATCCACATAGATACATCAACATAGATAATTACTTCCTTTTTTGGCAACTTCTATTCTATGCCTTTGCCTACTTGCCTACTTAGAGCCACAAACACGCCCACTTCTTAGCTCTGGTTATTAAGGCCAAACGTTAAAAAAAAGCAATTTATAGACGCGCTAACACAATATTAGTAGCTTGCCTGAGGCTATTTTTAAAAAGCCAACAAACAACAAAACCGCAGACAGGAAAAAAACGAAAAAAAAAGATAAGCGAACAAAAAAAGTAAAAAAAAAACAAAAGGCCCCGCAGACTGGGTAACCGATCGGCCAGACACTTCGACCCACTGATCTGGGCGACGGGGCGGGCTTATATTTTGCATTGGGGCAATAATCAAATGAGAATGTCGCATGTGATTCATATCATTAAAAAAATATATAAATAAACCATACTAAAAGCAGCGGCTACAATGAGAAAAAAAAAAAAAAAAAAAACAAAACAAAAAACAATAAAAACAACAAAAAAATTTGCTGCATAAATAAACTTAATTAACGTGCGGTTTTGCCCCGCACCGCCGTTGCCATCGTCGCCCCCGCACAGCCCTTCAACAGCGACTGCGGCTGTCTGACACTTTAATTTCTTGGACTTTGCACGGCGGCTCAAGACAGCAGCAGCAGCAGCAGCAGCAGCAGCGGCGGCGGCAGCGGCAGCGGTAGCAGCGAGGCTATGGCAACAGCAACCAGTGACAGTGAAACAGTGAAACTTAGCAACAACAACGACAACAACAGCGACACCTGCATGTATTAATTGTATTTAGACAAGCGTCTGGGCGAAACAAATAATCATGCTCACACACACTCAAACATTAAGACAACAGTTAGCAGCCGTAATAAGTAAATATGTTTGTTAGAATAATGTCACAGCAGCAAACGGAATTGGAATGGAACGGCAACGGCAACGGCAACGGCAACGGGAACGGGAACGGCAACAGCAAATGATAAATTCAGAGCCACTTGCTGCTGTTAAGTGCGCACAGCGCGCTGTTAAAAGTGCTCAATATTCCTCAATTAATGTTAGCCGCGCTGTTAACATACGTAAGCGAGAGAGCGAGCGAGAGACAGAGAGCGAGAGCGCGCCTGCAGCACTTCGTTTCGTTTCCGAGGCAAACGTTTGCTCGCACAAAAAGAGAGATTGAAGTCAAAAGAAAAGGAAAAAAAAAAAACAATGCTGAGAGAGACATTCGCAAGTGAATTTAGTTAATGCCCAAACCTGAACGTAAGCGGGTTTCAGGCTGAGCTGAGCAGAGCAGAGCTGAGTTCGTGCTTGCCAGCAATGAGAGCAAATAAATGTTGTAAATGCTGTAAAATTACAGTGCAGCCTTACACTAAACATAATGATTATAATTTCAATGTAAGCGCGAGCAAAACCACTGTGCAATCTTTCCTTTTTTTCAACTACAGTCAAAAACCGGCTGCACATTGTTGTCGTTGTTGTTGTTGTTGTTATTGTGAGCGAGTTGTTGGTGTGCGTGCTTATGTGTGTGAGAGAGCGCACGAGAGAGCGAAAGAGCGCGCGCGCGTTTTGAAACGTTTTGGCAATGGAACGAGTGTAAGGTAAAGCTTTCAGTTAGCGACGGCGGCTGCGCTGTTGTTTTTTTTTCGTCTGTCTGTCTGTCTCTCGTCTGCGTTTTATTTTAATAATTATTGTTGTTGCTGTCGCCATCACTGCTGCTGCTGCTGCTGCTGCTGCCGCTGTAGTGAAAAGCGCAAAACAATTGTTGTCTGATTTACAGCGCGCGCACACAGCCAGCCAGTCAGAGAGCGAGACAGCTTGCCAGAGAGAGAGCACGAGTGAGCGAGCGAGCGAGCGACACAGAGATACAACACACACACACACACACATAGATGACGCGTCGTCGTATGTTCAAGCATTGCCATATACCTTTCATATGGAACATTCAAGTTGGCCGCAGTGTAACTTTGCGTGCGTCTCAGTTCGTTTCGTTGTCGCCGTCGTTGTCCGCGCGCAAACAAAATACAAAAAAAAATAAATATAGTCGCATTACAAAAATACAACAACAACAGCAACAACAAATGCACAATCTTGAACACATGTAGTACGAAATAATACATGTATATTCTATAGATTATTCACATATTGAAATCCGACCAAGCAACAATAGAAACAACAACAACAGCAGCAGCCTAAAGAGAATAAATAACTAAACACATCGATATATATACATATATATATATAAACAGTTATACAAATATATATAATACATACATATATAGATATACGTATGTAGCTAGCGTTCCTCTACTCAAATCATTCCTACAATATATAAACAAAATAATTTCAATAATAACAACAACCAACAGCAGCAGCAGCAGCAGCAGCAGCAGAAGCAGCAGCATTGCAAATTACAAGCGAAACCTCAACAAAACCAACAACAACAACAACAACAACAACAACAACAGCAGCAGTAGCAACAGTAACAACAATAACAGCCCTGTTAATGTACATACACATAACATAGCATGTAAAGTGTGCTTAGTTAAATTCACATCAAATCAAAAAAATAAAAAGGCGTAAGAAATCATCAAAAATAAATAATAATTTTAAACAAATTCTGTGTGCGTGTATGTGTAGATGTGTGTAGCAAAAAAGTCAAAATAATCATAATCTGTAATTTATAAATAACTAACGAAAAATTCCTAAACAAATCATAAAATATATACAAATATACAACAAGAACAAAAACACAAACAGAGCAACAACAGCAACAACAATTAATCATAAAGGTAGGTGAGCCACATAAATGATTTTCTGTTTTTTTTTTTTTCTACCCTGCTTTTGCACACACTGTGTGCATTATTTTCGACGTCAGTGTAGCGGGCGGAAAAACAAAAACACAAACAAAAAATTTGGCGTTTTTAATGGGCAACAACAAGAACAAAATAGAAGGCAACTACCTAATTATACTTATGATATGAGTCGACTATTCGCATTCTCTTAGCGAAACGCATTCCGGCGACTTCCTGTCAACACACACACACACACACACACACACACACACGCACACACACACACATTGCGACGACAGCAGCAACAAACATCCAGTCTAAATAAAAAAAAAAAAAAAACAAAACAAAAAGACAAAAATTATAAAAAATGTCCACTGCTCACATAAATGCAATAAATTTTGAAATCAACGCCGCATTTTCGACAAAAACTCAGAGAAATATTAAAAAACAGTAAAAACTCGTCAAGTCCAACTTAAGAGTAATAGAAATTAGGCAACAATTTATATTAACATTTTTTTATTATAAGAAAATTTTCGAAAATATACGAATATTTCAAAAAATAAAAGAATACAGTAAACACTCGATATAAAAAAAAAAATACTCTTACTGTCAGAAAATTTCTAAAAAGAAAATATTAAAACTAAAAATAAAAACAAATAAAACTTGATAAAAAAAAAAGAACTTTTTTATATTGCTTTCATTGCTTTGAATATATTTTCAATATTTATTGTGTTGCCCATGCCATTTAGCGAGCATTGACTGTAGCCCACTCTATACAGATTTCATATCTGAATGCTCTTAAAAAACCCTTTAGCTATTTTTTGTGGCTGTCATAAAAAATGTAGCAATAAATAACAAAAAGCAAAAATATTTGGAATCTAAAAAAAATTGATATTTTTTTCCGAAATTTTTAGTTTATTTTCTATAGATTTATTTATTTTTATTTTTATTATTTTTTTTTTATTTTTTTTTTTTTTTGGCTAATTTGGGCGTGTACAGCTTGTGGGGGCGTGTGCTCAGAAAATATGACAACAATGAAATATAGAGCATAAATATATATTTAAATTTATATATGTATGTGTATGTGTATGTGGAAAGAGCTATATCCATGCCAGCCACTTGTTGTAGTTGTTGCCAGATATTTAGATATAGTTCGGGAACAAAAACTTTTGGCTAAAGCCTAGTGAAACTGTCAGCTGCTTGTTTAGAGCCTCGTTCCCAGTTGTTTTCCATGTGCTAGTTTTCTTGTTTTTTTTTTTCGCTCTAGCACAAATCATAGATAGCACGGGCATGGGCATGGGCATGGGCATGGACAGCAGTGAGAGCATGAGCTAAACAAAAGTCCAAGTCACAGCTCATACACGCGCTCTCCACAGCTCACTCTACTCGCACTCTCGCCGTCTCTCTTCTCTCTCTCTCTCCCTCTCTCTCTCTCTTTTTGCTCTAACTCACGCTCTCTTAGTAGGCAAATCACTTCCGTTCAATGAACCCATGCGTAAGCTAGAGCTGAGGAAGTGGCTCGGTTTCTGTTATTTTTTTTCTGTCTCTGCCTATGTTATGTATGCTCCTGCGTCTTGACTGTGGCTCTGCATACCTACATACATATCTACACACGTGCTCGCACATAGATGGAGTGGGAGAAGGAGAGGGAGAGAGAAAAAGAGAGGGTACGTTTTCAACTAGGCTGTAGGTGTCGTCAGCCTTGTGTGCGTAGGGTCGCACAATCAGCTACGGTGAACTCTCAGCTAAGCTACCAGACACATTTGCTGCTCGCGAGTCTAGCCAACACTTTTAGCTCCAGCCAAACGACGAGCGACGAGTGACGAGCGACTAGCTCAAAGTATTTCATAAGATAGGAAATCTTTCTAGGAACTATTTCAAATTATCAGTGTATGTTTTTTTTTTTTATATATAAATTGAGAGGCATTTACTCATACTAATAATCAATTTATATTGTTAAGATAACAAGTGGGAAACTAAATTATTATTGGTGATTATTATTAGCATTTGTATTGCTATTATAACAAGTATTAAAATTTTTTTATATAACATTTTTTGCTATTATCCTTATCAATGTCATTATTATTACTATCATCACTGTCATTGTCATTGTCATTGGTATTGCTAGAGCCATTACAAGTAACATTATCATTGTCATTGTCATTATCATTATCATTATCATTATTATTGCTATTACCATTGAGCATTATTATTGGCATTGTCATTGTCATTGTCATTGTCATTTTCCCTATTAATTTCAGTGTACAATAATCATTATTATTATTATTATTATTGTCATTGTCATTATTATTACTACTATCATCAGCAATGAATTGTCGTTGGTATTGCTAGAGTCATTACAAGTAACATTATCATTGTCATTGTCATTATCATTATCATTACTATTACCATTGCCCATTATTGTTGTCATTGTCTTTACCATTGTCATTGTCATTGCCCTTGTCCCTATTAATTTCAGTGTACAATAATCATTATTATTTTTATTATTATTATTATTGTCATTGTCATTATTATTATTATCATCATTGCTTATACTTTCAATTCATTTAAATCTAACGACTGCTTTGACCGTCGGCCAAGATCACGATCAGAATTTTGAACCCGGATTTTCAGTTCTCTGAATAATTGTCTGCCCAATAAAACTCATCTAACGGGTAGTGCGACGTGTGACGTATATAATTTCATAATGATTCTATAATTAAGTGAAAAAAGAGTTTCTTTATGGTTATAACGAAAGCTGTTAATGCCGAAAGGTGTCCCAAATGTGAATGTGATTGACATCTTTATAATATATACAGAAAAGCTTTTAGTTTTGACTGTTTAAACAGCTGCTTAGCAGAGTCAACCAAATTGGTGTTAACCCTATTATTGCCAACAAATAAAAAAGTTAATTTTTTGAAAAGAAAAAGAATTGCCAAGGCACATAGCTTACAGCAATTAAAGCAATAAATTAATCGAAAGCTAATTGAACAGCTGACGCGACCAGGCTGATGCAGACAAAAGCAACAACAACAGCAAAAGCAACAATGAGCAAGGTCTTATTATATTACTATTATTATTGTCGCTGTCATGGTTCGTTCTCTTTAATGCATATATATATATATATTTTTTTTTTTTGTTTTTGCTTATCAAGCGTCTGGCTTCTGCTTCTGACCGGGCTTATCAATGGTGTGGCATAAAATTGAGTTCACATATACTTGTGCAAACACATACATACATACATATATATATATATATATATATATATACACATATATATAGATACACTTATTCAGCAGATATCACAAGCGGCACCTGTATCAGACGCCCACATGACCAGCCGCCAGATTAGAAGCAGATGCGCGATTAGAGTGAGCCTTGAAAAATTGTTGAGATCTCTCTGCAGCGCTTGTGCCGATCTCTTGGCCATATCTTTTGGCAAGCTTTAAGCTAGAAACTGGAAAACTATGAATTTAAATAGAAATAGAAATAGAACAGAATCGCAACGCAATAGAAACTCGAACCTCAAGACAGCTGCACTACATATCACACTTATACACACACACACACACACATACATACATACATACATATGTGTATATATATACATACACACACCCACACACTCTCTTGCTCACACGCTAATCTCGGCCTCATGTCTGGGTCAAAGTCTAAAAAATTTGTTTGATTCCGTTTCGTTCTGTTGCGCTATTTCTTTTTTTTTTTTCTTTTTTTTGTTTGCTATTTCTTCTGTTGGCATTGGCTGGATAATCCCGTTTGTTGTAGCAGCTGTTGCGAATATTGCGTATACGCACAACAACAAACACACACACACACACACACACACGCACACACACACACGCACACACTTACACAGTTAAAGTTGCTAATTTATTGAATGCCAAAGTTGGAAATTTTTTGTTTGTATTGTGAAATGAATTGTGCAAGCAAATTCATTAAAAAAAAGGCATGACAATATGCATGCCGAACAGGTTCTTTTAGCATGTCATGCACCATAACTTTGTTTTGTGACTTTGTTGGGGAAAGTACACAGAGAAGATTCGAAATATGTTTTCTAAGCTTTGCTAGCCATAAAAAACGAGGGTCCATCATATGATATATATCCTGATTACATATATAAGAACATACAGCTGTGGTCATTAAAATAGTAGTGTGATTAATATGTTGCAGAGCAAAATAATAATATATATATATATCTTTTTTTTTTAAATATATATATTCGAATTTGATGCCCATTCTCCCTTGGCACTACTATTTTACTGACCTCAACTTTACTTTAAAACTCTTCAATCTATATTTCTTCTTACAGCTGTGGTCATTAAAATAGTAGTGTGAGTAATATTTCCATCGCACTACTATTTTTCTGACCACAACTTTACTCTACAACTCTTCAAGCTATCTTTCTTCTTGCCCCCTGATTTTTTTGCTACCTGTTTTTTTTTCCGCCGAGCACGCAACTATTTAATCATGCCGTCCGTCTGTCATGCGGCCGTAGTGTGATTCGGTGTCTTGTGATGCTCTCCTATAGCGCGCTCAGACAGCGCATTAGTCAGCCGGCTGACCTAAGACCGCATTTTATAATGCAAAAGTAAACTGTAAAGTAGCCAAAAATTAAACAAGAAAGAAGCAAAGCAACAGTGCTGTTGTCGGGGGTGTTAGACTCGTGAATACCCCGACTAGCTGATGCCCCAAAATCTCTACTCGCTTGCCACTTACATTCAACTCACACAAGTTTGACTAAAACTGAAACTGATTTTGCTGAGCATTGTCTCTGCAGCCGCAAGACTCAACTCGTTTAACTATTATTTAGGCTTAAGTCTACTTTTAATTTGTGAAGCCGTTACATACACTAGCACATATACATCATACCCCTTTCTAGACAAAAAAAAACACACACACATACAGGCACACATCAAAGCCAGACGAAAATGTTGACAGATGAGCTAAGCGCAGAGGAGAGGCAACGACAGAGAGAGAGAGAGAGAGAGAGACAGCGGCGCATGTGAATGTTTCATTGATAAAATTATAGAAAACTGAATGCTAGACGCCAATATAAACAACAACAACAACAACAGCAACAATATAATGTCTATATAAACTGTGCTGCTGATGTTGATTATGTAATAAAAAGTAAGGCCGCATCGCATGTAAATCAAAATCGCCTGTTTATATATATATATGTATGTATGTATGTGTGTATGTATGTATGTATGTATGTGTGTATGTATGTTTGTATGTTTGTATGTATATAGTAAGTCTGCCAGACAGCGCTGTGTGCGTGTGTGTGGGCGCGACAGATGACGGACATGGCTTGCTTGCTTTGCTTTGCTTTTTTTTTGTCATGCTTTTTGACATTTTGCAACAGAGACCCCGCGGCAGACACAAAAGCTGATAAAGACTTTTATTATGTACTTACGATTTGTTAAATATATTATATATACTTAGCTAGTCTCTGTCTCACTTTCCATCCCTATATCTATGTGTATACATATATGTTAGCCAGGCTCAGCCGAAATGCTGTCACCGTTGGCAAAAGACAAGCGTCTGCTGACTAGCTAGGCACGTCATCTGCTGCTGATGCTGCTGCTGCTGCTGCTGCTGCTGGCATCGTGTGTGGCCAGACAGTGGATCAAAGTGTGGTGCGGTGTGGTGGTGTCGAGTGTGGTGCAGCTGGTGTACACTGATAAGCCAGACTGGGGCGCTGGCAAACGGAAACGAGTTATCGCTTGATAATGGACCAGGGACCAGAGACCACAGACTAAAGCAGCAAATAAATCAAACAGCAAAAACACAGACAGACCTTAAAGCTACACGCGAAGAAAATGTTGTGCAGCTTTACTAAGAAGGGAACAACAGCTGCTGCTGCTGGCCATGGGAGTTGGCTGAGTTATGCCTATAAAGATCTATCCAGGAATAGAACTGAAAGTCCGAATAAGTGCCATAAGCTCTCAATTATATATATCTCAGATATCTCACATATCTGCTTTATATTTTCGTGCTTTACACCTGTTTAGCTGCTATACATTTTGTGCAGTGTATTCACACAAAGAATGCCATATTTTGCTGTTTTATTTTTTTTCTTTTTTGTGTGTGTTTCTCTTTTCCTTTTTCTTTTGCATATTCCTTGACTGTGCTTCGGCTTCGGGTCGTTCTTTGCTTCTCGGAAATTTGTCTCGACTGTCAGCAGACTTTGTCCGATTGGCAACAAGCTAAGCTACCAACAGGGAGACGCGCCTGTGGCCTACATTTGACACACACACACACACACACACACACACACACACACACACACACACACACACACACACACACACACACACACACACACACACATACACACGCACACAGTTACAGTGGGAGCTGCTCGTTTATTATGGATATAGGTTCGTATCGTTGCTGCACAGGCATCGTTGCTGGCTCATCAATGATTTATTCGCGTTTCGCGTGTTCCACACACACACAGACACACACACACACACATACATATATTATATATACATAAGCATATGTGTATTTGTGTGCGTGTGTGTGTGTCTGTGCGTCCTTTTGCTGCCTGTGCTTGGCTCTGAGGCTTGGCACACAAAATGCGCAACTTCCTGCTTTAATGGCTTTGCCTTTCGGGCTCCTGCCTGTGTTTCCTTCTCGCCCGTCTGCCCTCCATATACATCAATACATATATATTTTTATATGTACATACATATATATACGTGTGTGTGTGTGTGCAGACATCCTTGATTGCCAAAAACGAAATGTAGGTCAATAGAATTTCTTGATTGCGTAACGTGCTGTTGGCGTTGTTGTTGCTTTTCTTTTTCTTTTTTTTTTATTGTTGTGTTCGAATTTCATTGGCTCGCCAATGCTGACTTAAAACAGAAATTTAGTCGCGCGCGTGGCCAAATTCGATTGATGATGATTGATATTGAGAGGGGGGGAGGGCAGGGGGTTTCGAGGCACATTGGCCAGACCGTTTCGATTACATCAGAGAAAGCGCCGACGACTGGCTGGCTGGCTGGCTGACTGGCTGGCTGGCTAATGACATACGAGATATCATTAAGGCAGTCCAGACTGGAAATCCCACAGACAAGGCCAAATGTCATATCGTGAAATGAATCGTGATATCGATAAAATCGAAATAATCACTTATAGTCGTCTGCAGCTAGCTATATATATATATATATATATATATATATATATATATATATATATATATATATATATATGTATATATACTATACGTGTCTGGAACTGTGTGCCTCGGAATTGCCAACGTTTGGACTTTGCTGATTAAAAGTCAAAGCTGCTTCTTGACAACAGTAAAAAAAAAAAAAAAAAAAAAAAAAATTAAAAAATTCGGAATCGATAGATGTAAGGGGAGGGGAATTGAATGGTCTGAGAGGTTTTTTTTTATTTTGGCGTGTGTGCTGAAAATGAGTTCGCATTAATTTTGTTGACGGTCATTGGCCAAACCCTCAAAAAAAAAAAATATATATATATATATAAATATGTATATAAAAGCCAAAAAAATAAAAGAGGAAGAAAACAAGATAGAAATTTGAAATTTAAATTGTCTACGAATGAAACTAATAGAACAGAAAAGACACACACACACACACGCACACACACACACACACACGCACACACATGTAAATATCAAAATAAAATTCCTGAACACTGAATGTCTGCAAAGCGTGCAAGCGAGAGAGCGCGATATAGTCTAGGTAGGTGGGTTGGGGGATCACGCATAGGCCTCGAAAAAATATAGTGAGAGAACATACACACACACACACACACACATAGTTTTTTTTATGCTGTATGACGGGACGGTATGGCATGGTATGAGACGAAACGGAACGAGTAATTTTTGTTTTTTTTTGCGAGCGGAGAGACGCTGATGAGCGGGCGGCGTGAGCGGGATGGCAATAGTTAAAAATAGATAGACAAATTGTCGCGTCATGCACAGAAAGCAGCGAGAAACAAGTGAAATAAAAAAGAAGAATGGCCAAAGCGAACTAAAACAAAAACAACTATTGTTGTGAATGCAAAAGCAGCAGAGAGGCAGCGGCAGTGGCAGCGGCAGTGGCAGCGGCAGCGGCAGCGGCAGCTGCCTAGGGAGAGGTAGAGGCAACGGCAACGGCAGCGGCAGAGAGAGAGAGAGAGCGTGCGAATAACAACAATGGTAAAAACTGCATAGTCGGCGTCTGGCTAAAAACTGTTGTTTTTGTTGGTTTTTCTTTACTTTGTCTGCTGTATTTTATATATTTAACCGAGACAAAGACGAAGCGAGAGAGACGAAGATGGAGATAGCGAACAGTGTTGAAAATTGCAATCAAAATTTATTGTGTTCCCCCGATAAATGTCTGGCAAATCAAATGAAATGTCTAAACTGTCTGCCATGCAGCTTACGACAGCCGCAGACAGACACAGGCTCTACGTATTTATATGGCACGGCCGTGCACCCTGACGCTCGGACACATCAATTTTAGTTGGTTGGGTGCCGACAATGCCCAGCACACTATGCACAGTGCAAACTAAATAAAGCGAACAAAACTTAAGCACACATCTGTTATCGATAACTTATCGGCAGTGCATGAAAGTGACGTGAAATTGCATTAAAAAAGTGTAGACAATGTGAGCAAGCAGAAAGCAGTGAAACTATGTCTAAAAAACAAAGTTTACACAAGTGTCTATAGTTATCGATAAGTTATCGTTTGTGCTAGAAACTATGCTTAGTATTAAAAAATATAAAGAAAAGTTATTTTATTACGAAAAAATATATAAATAAATAATTAAATTGTTCGCAACGTGCAAAGCTTTGTTTTGTGTGACTATCGATAAATTATCGTGAGTAAAAAATCAATAAAAACTATTTAAGAAAGTGCATTATAAGTGAGCAAACCTTTAAAATCAGGGATCAAATCATATTGCAAGCATCGGCCGTTTTCTTTGTTATCGATAAATTATCGTTAGTACTACAAATGATATTAAATGCTGCAAACATAATAAATATAAATTGTTTTCAAAACCGTTTCACTAAACCTTTAGCAGTTTCAATTTACGTGTGCCCACTGTAGCTAAGTGTAAAATTCTAATCGCTTTGCCATTTATCGATTGATCGATAGTGATTTCGCTTGCCCTGTGACATGGCTCATTCTCATTTTCAATTGAGGCATTTTCCTTTGTTCGCTTCAGCTTATTTTTAGATACGTTCGCATATCGAATGTATTTATTCGGTAGCAAAACTCCAACAAATCGAACATAATCAATTAATATATATTAATTAAGCCATTAATAGCTTTTTACTAATCATTTTGTTTGGCCGCAAAAATGCCAAAAAAAAAAAACCAACAATGGAGAACTGAAACTAAACTGGACCCGACTCTTCATGCCACGACCACACAATTAGCTACACGCGCTACCACCCCAACCCTCGCGGCCCTCTAGCCACCCTCTCTCTCTCTCTCTCTTTCTCTCTCTCTCTCTCTTTATCTCTCGCTCGCTCTCAAATAGAAAGATTCCCATTTAGACAGTTGAAATGAGTTTTAGGTGCAAAGAAAGTGCGAATTGCGAAGTCGAAAATATTATTTTTTATACTCCACATATATCAAATATAAAAACAAGAGAAAAAATAAAGATATATATATATATATGTATATATCGATATAAATATATATACATATATCTGTATATACAAGTTTATTGTTTTTCTTTTCTATTTTGTGGCTGCTCAGCTGACGCTTATCATTTGTTATTTATTTATTATTATTATTTTTGGGCAATGAATTCCATTGATAACTGCGGCAGGCCGTTGAAAGTGCAATGGAATCAAGTGGAAATTAAAACGCAATTTCCCATTGTTGCTGCGTATGAGTAATTTATTACGTATGTTACGTATACGCGGCGTAATTCCACGAACCGCTCGCTGAGCCATCAGGCGTTCAGGCGTTGAGCACGGGCGAAGCCGTTAGCTGAGCACGCGTTAAATATCGGACGGATAGAAAGTTGCTATAAAGCCATGTAAGCTTTGGAGATATGAAGAATGATCGACTAGGAAATACCCTACAATTAAGCAGGTTAAGTTATAACAGTGAAGTGAAGTGAAGTGATTCCAGATTTGAGTACACGCTATGCTCGAGTATGCTCTACTAGGTGATACCCTTTACGCAGCTTAGTTCATTTGGCCATAATTTACAAAAGTGAAGACCCTTCTTAGCCTTTACAAACGGATTCTTAGCACACAAAAAGCATTCGCATGTAGTTGACATAGTTTTTGCTCGTTTTTTTTTTTTTGTTTTGTTAGAGTTGCATTTCCTATGCGTAGGACTGGCTGTTGCCGAGCATTGTTGCTGCGCTCTATTAAACTAGTTTCCATCTCTCCAGTTTGCCGCTGACCCACATATGAGGCAAGGCGGCGGCGGCGGCGAATGTGGCGCCACTCCATAGCATAGCAACGAGGTCAATGAGTCATTGGCCGTTGCAGCTTACAGAAACCCAACCCCTAACACACCCCTCACAGCTCCTACCACGCCCACATACACGCACACACGCTCGCGTTCGCATAGATACATAAAACATAAAAAATAAAGAAAAGTAAAGTACAAAAAGAAAATGCTACAATGGCAAATAGACGAGGCAATTTTTCGTAATATTTCGAAGCCTCTGTCAATATTTGCATGCAGCAACGTTGAGGCAAGCGCCGAGCAAACAAAAGCAAAATTTACCCCCGCACCAGATCCAAGCTCACCCAAGGCACCTAAAGTCGTGGCCAGTTGGCAGGTTGGCAAGTCCAAGAGTAAAGAAGAAGAAGCGCCGAGCAAACAAAACAGCGAAAAATCAACAAAGTATGACACAATGTTGCATTGCACGCAGCTCAGAGAGGGAAAGACAGAAGATAGAGAACAAGAGAGAGAGAGAGAGAGAGAGAAAGAGAGAGGCAATAGTATGAGCTAGGGGTAGCTTGGGTAGTTGCCAAGTAGCGATACTTAAGCAAATGCCAATGCGAATGCGGATGCGAAGCTTTGCCATAGAGCCGCAACTTAACTTTGATGGCTTTCCATCATCATCAACTTCATCATCATGATTTGGGGGCTAGGTGGGGTGGGAAGGGGGGGGGGGGGGGGCTGACGACAGGGGGTTGCTTGACTCCGACAAATTCGTGTCTAGACTGGCAGACCCTGTGAACTTAATTATGACAACAAAAGCCAGTGCAGCTGTAGCTGAGTCTCTTCTTTCGCTTTTGTATAGCTATGGAAATGCTGTAACACACAAAAAAAAAATGAAGAAAAAATACAAAAAATCATATCGGGAGTGTACGAATAGCAGATATCCTGAACAATTACTTAAAATTTAAATAAATGCTAATCAGATAGAGTCTATCGACTATCACACAATCTATATTTATGTACAGCTGTGTTCATTGAAATAGTAGTGCGACTGAAATGTTGAATAAAATAAAATATTTTCCAAATAATTTGTTAAGCTCGATACTCGTTGAAAATTGTTTTCAAAAAGATTTATGCTTATCATAAAATTTTGTTATACAACAGCTCAGTCGTACTACTATTTTTATGAACACAGCTGTATATATATATGTATATATATTGTTAAACCTCAGTCATTTTATTTGCTGAGAAATATCGGATGACCATTGCATGCGCATAGTGAGCACAGCTGAACGAAATACATGTGTCGTATACGCAATGTCATCGGCGGCTGCCCAACATTGCGCATACGCCGCGTGCACGCCGAGTTTTTCCATATAGCATTTTTTATGTATTTTTTTTGCATTAATCAATTCATTCGGCACGGCGTGCTTGATGACGTTGCTGGCGATTATAAATATACAATATATACGTATGTATATAAAAAAAAAAATCTCTACGGTTTTTTATTATAGTTTACTTTTTTCTGGCGTGCTCGACTGAATGCACATGCACTCGCTAAAGGTCAAATGGCAGCGAAAAAAAGCCACGAGTTTCATCATAGCAGACACGCTGCCTGAGACAGCATTTGAGACGGAGACTGGGCGAGGTCTGTCACCATGTTTCCCTCTCTCTCTCTCTCTCTCTTTCTTTCTAGCTGTCTCTGTTGTGGCCCCGTCTGTGGCTTGCCTCTGCCTTACTTTGCCTTGCTTTGCTTTACTTTGCTTTACTTTTTATGCCTTTTACATTTTTGCCCCATTCATTTGCATGTTTGCCAGCAAACGCTTTGCGCTGTCTGCGTCTGCGATTGCGATTGCATCAAAAAGGGTTGACTCGACTTTGCTCTCGCTCACACTCTCTCCGCCTCGCTCTCTCTTGCGCGCTGACGGAAACGGAAGCGGCGTCAGCAACGAGACTTTGTCGCTTGCATTTCTCTTCTCTTTTTTTTTTTCTTTTTGCTTTTTGTATGTTGATATTGAAAATTTTTGCTTGTTTTTGCATGTTGAATTGCCAAAAAATTTTGTGTTTCGCCTGCAACGCTTGCCAAAAGCCCCGTTGTCCATGGCATGTGCAACAAAAGTGCGCCCAGACAGAGAAACATCAGCTGTTTCTAAAACTTTTCCACTTTTTGGTCTAACAAAAGAACATCTAGAACAGGCAAAAATCATTTTTACAGCTGATTTCATGCAACAGTTTTGAGCATAGACTACATACATGAAATATCACGTGTTTGTAATGCCAAATGGCATGTCGTAAGAGTCTTCCTCTTTTTATTCAACAAAAAGCACGTCTAGAATATATAAATTTACATCTCTCCAGCTCTTGTCTCATGTGAAATACATGGATATCAGCAGTTGGCAATGCCCTGCAAATTTCACTACTATTTTCAGGAAATTTCACACACTTTTCAGTTGCTCAGGCACAACTGGGCTGGGCTGGGTTGGGCTGGGCTGGGCTGAGCTGTCCCGAATGGCCGTTTATGGCAAATTGAAAATCTATAAAACGAATATTTGCGCTGTTTATTCACATAGTCATATAGAAATTCGTGAATGTGAACAATTTCTGCAACGCTGTCTACGTCTACGTCTGCGGCTGTCTGGCGCACTTGACTGACGTCAGTTGTCAGAAAATTCTATTTTATTTTCTGTTCAATGTTTATCAGACGTCGGCTAGGAATACGTATACGTGACGCTATACAGCTGCTCGACCTGCCTCCCTCTCTCTCTCTCTCTCTCTCTCTCTCTCTCTTTCTCTCTCTTCTGTCTATTGCTAGCTAGAGATTTGATTTTAGCTACAATTTAATTGGCAGCGGTTACAAAGTCTTGCGAATTGCATCACATTTGAGCAATTTGAAATGAATAGATCAAGTCATAACAGAAAATCTCACTACAATTTCTTCAAGTTCAATGTCATCTGTGTATTATGCTATATATTTGTATTATCATGCTAAAGCGACGATTTCAGTTGAGTTGAGTTGATTTGAGTTCAGTTTAGTTGCAGGCCGACAGGCGACACCCGACATTTCGCCTCATTCACTTAGACCTTGACATCAATAAAGATGTCAATGCTCCTACTGGCCAGATATTCATAGCATATATACATATGTACATAGCATATAAATATATTCATACATACATATATAAATGCACTTGACTGTCATTAGCGCTGCTATCATAATCATTAAATTAATAACTTGAAGAATTCAAGCGAGAATTCAACCGAGCTCAAAAGCTACAGACATACTTATATTCATATTTATACATATATGTATATATTTGTTTATCTGCTATGCTATATATATATGTATATATATGTATATATATATAGTATAGCATAGCAGATAAACCCACCTCGAGGCACCTCCTTTCACTTAATCAATTGAATTGTCAGCCTCCAAATTGCCCGATTACCATTTGCCCAGTCCATTCATTGTGTACTTACACCCTAGACAGGTAGGGTATATTGGTTCAGAGAGCAGAAATGACTTGTATTGTATTAATGATAATGATAATGATAATGCGAATTATGATGATGCTGATGGTAATAACTATGAGTGCTACGATCATAATGTGGAAATTGGCTGTGATGATGATGATAATGGCAAAAATGATGGATTTTGGATGATGATGATACTGATGATAATGTGCAATTGATGATAATGATGATGATAAAAACTTTATACTACTCTTTTTAATGATAATGATAATGACAATGACAATGATAATTATATTGATAGCGTTAAAAATAGTTGATAATGTTAATGATCTTAATTCTTATACTAATGAATAATAGATTTTGATGATGGTAATGATAATGATATAATAAGCTCCTTAGCTGATGACATTACTGATTATTGTCAGTTTTGTTTAGGCTATCTCCCAGTTGTGCACTCTCTACCTGCGTTTCGATTCGCCTCTTTTGTATAGCTGCCTCTGTTGCAGTTCAAGGAACCTGCCGTCAACTTTTCGGACATTTGCCGCCCCATTGCCCCTGCCTCATTTAAAGTTATGTGGTTTTATTTTTGCATTGGCGTTGCAAACAAGTTTACACGCTGCCCACCACAGCAACCAGCGAGTGTGTGTGTGTGTGTGTGCCCACTAGGAGATCAGCGCGTCAACTAAAAATAGCCACAAAATCCATTTAAGTCTCTCGCACAACAAATCGAAGGCAGACCACAAGCTGACTGCCCGACTGGCTGGCTCGCTGGCTCGCTGGCTGGCTCGCTGGCTGGCTAGAGGCTAGCTGGCTGCCTGCTAAGTCCGTAAGCTAAACAGCTGTCCACATATTGAACAAATATCAATTTTAAGACTCATAATGACATTAGCTTAATATGTCACATTAATTTATTGCGTGTTCGATTCGGAATGTGTGGTACAGTTGATTTCTGGAAACTACATTTTTGCTTTTGGCTATAAACTGATGTCCATTTATGCGTAATGAAGACTTCTTCAATGAGTGCATGAAGTGAAAAGATAGATAGATATATGTAGATATATAGATAGATAGACAGATATAGAGAGATAGATGTAGATCGATAGATAGATATATGTCTACGACTATTATATCTTCCATATATATGAAGCTAGAGCTCCACATTTTGGTAGTTAAGACTGCCTCTTAAGACTTACCTACAATGATTTAACTGCATGCCATTTCTCTATCTTCGAACACTGCATATAACACTAGTTTTCATGTTGTCTTACAACACTGAAAAGGTTCGCTTAGGTGCAATATAATGCTTTCGCTCCGAGTCATTATGTTTTCTCCATTATTATATTAGCTATATCAATATATCTACCGTTATTTCAATTGTTCTACAACACTGAAACATGATTGGGGTGGCACTGCAATCTTCTAGAATTTATTAGCTGTGTTTTTACTCAGAATTCGCACTGACGCAATCTAGTTGCTTTAACCATGTGACCCGCTTCTACAGGGCATTCGCATGCACGTGTCTCTGAGTACTTTTTTTTTGCTTAGATATGACTGTGTCGCAGACGCGCTCAATCAGTCAACTGCGATAAAAATTACAGCAACAATGCAATTAAAAAATAAAAAGAAAAAAAGAACTGAAATGAACAAAAAAAAATACTGAGCGTTGAGCCGGTTGAGTCACCTGTTCGCAGCCGCAGTCGCAGTCAGCGTCGACAGCAACAGCGGCTGGGAATGCGCAAAAGTCTAAAGTGCCACTTGTTGTTGTTGTTGTTGTTGTTGTTGCTGTAGTGTTGTAAAGTTGCAGCCAGACAGACAAGCATAAACACACACGCGCACACACACCAGCTCACACACGCGCACACACACGCGCTGACTCTGTTGACAAGTCGTTGTACATTTTAATTTTAGTTGATTAACTTCATTTTTTTGTTGTTTTCTTTTTTTTGCAATTTTATCTTCTTTTTTTTGTGTTTTTTATTCGTCTGGCATTTTGGTATTTGATATAATCGTGAACATTTTCGCCGTTTCAGTTTTTATTTCATTTTTTTTTTTTTTTTTTGTTTGGCCTTTCATTGACCCAGACGCTCCTCACCTGACTCTGCCGACTGATCCCAGACAGCAAAACTTCCATTATCTGCCGAGGCGAAGTTTATGCCTCAGCCACTGTCGCTGCGTCATTTTGTTCGTGCCGTCGCATGTTTAGTTGGCCTCATTTGATTGTAACTGTACATCAAACAAATATGCGACAGGCCTAACAAATATTTATTTATTTTTTTTTTATATATATATATATTTAGTCATCCCACAATATTCTCAAAATAGGCCTAAGAATGCTGCCAATAATTTTAGAAATATTTAAAAAAAAAAAAATACAGTTCAATACATTAGCAATAAAATTGTTTCTATTTAATCAGTGTGACCGTATTTGCTTGTTTCTAAATACCAACAATTTTAGTTCAGCTCTAGCATAACTTATTTATTTTGTAGAATATTTGTATTACGCAAACAATTGTGCATAGAACATGTCTAGCGATATGAACGGCCTCTCTTTCCGTCTGCACAGATACATATGCATACATGTGCGCTATGTATGTGTGTGTGTGTGTGCGTGTGTGCGTGCGTCTATCATGGCTAAATAGCCCCAGCATAAGTATAGCATGTCTGCCTGTGGGGCTGGCTGGCTGGCTGGTTAGTTGGTACGCTTTGTTTATCGGTCTCTGTCCGTCCGCCCACACACACACACACACACAATCATATACACACACACACAATCATATACACACACACACACACACATGCGTGTAGCTACGAATGCCAGACGCTTGCGCATGTGTTGCTCGATATCGCTTAAGTCGTCTGCTATCTAGTCTAGACGCTTACGCATTTATATACATACATACATTATATATATATATATATATATATATATATATATATATATATATATATATATATATATATATATATATATATATATATATATATATATATATATATATATATATATATATATATATATATATGAATCTGTTTCTAGAGTTATGTATGCATGTTTACATTGAACGCATTGCGCTCGCCTCGTTGCTCATTTTCATTGTTCACAGCATTGCTTGAGTTGAGTATTTTTGCAGTATTTTTAGCATTGTGCTTGAGTATTTTTGCAGTATTTTTAGCAATGTGTGTGTGTGTGTGTGTGTGTGTGTGCGTGTGTATTTCTTTTATTTGTGGCAACTTTAGTTTTGAAAACAGTTCGTTTGTTTATATTTCGTTAAGAGTGTTTGCTCTGGGGGCGTTTACTTTTATTTAGCAATTTCCATTTGTGTTTTTGTTGGCTTCCTTTTGTGTTTTTTCCGCTTTTTTTTTTTGACAGACAATTGTATGCCAACTTAAAACTGGGCGTATTTTTAAGCTGATTGGAAAATAAACACAAAAAATAAAACTATTTTTGGCAATGTGAAAGAGAAGAGAGCAATAATAGTAATTGTTATAAAAAAAAATGAAAGAAATGTGACAAATAGCAAAATATTTGTTTTATAAGGGAAAATCATATCAAGGAATTTTTTCAGAATGGCATTCAATGAAAAAATTAATATATCTTATATTTATAAACATTTAAACTTAACTTAAACTCTTCTTGTTTTTTTTTTTTTGCATTTCTAGGCCACGTTTTGCTGATCGCCATTGGTGTTGCCGTGTGTTTAGTGTGTGGCAGCGTGCTGATCACTGTGATTACACTGCGACGCAGCCACAACACGACAGCAACAGCAGCAGCAGCAACAACGCGACGCATAAGACATAAGCAACGGCGCAGCAGCTGCAACAACGATTGCGAACCTGGCAACAGCTATTATAAAGGTGCGACGGGCAACGAGACTGCCTTTGCTCTGGCCCTACCACTGACAAGGACAGCAGCAGCAGCAGCAGCGGCAGCGGCAGCAGCAGCAGCAGCAGCACAAGCGGAAACAGCAACAAACACAACAGCAACAACAACAGCCGTAGCAGCAACATCACCAACAACAGCAGCAGCAACAACAACAGCAGCAACAGCAACAACACTTTTGTCAAGCAAGCCGGAACATTCTGTACCCGTAAGTAGAATCAAGCATATTCTAATAAGACGGAGCAAGAGCAAGAAAAATGTGGGTGCCGACCGTGTGGCATGCAACACAAATCGTGAAATGGGGCAAGAGACGTCGACGACACGTGTCAAAAAGTTTTGCTTGGCTTCGCTTTGCCTCGTCCATCCTTCTGCATTGCCAATGCGAATGAAAAAAGGAAGAAGAAAACCAAAAACCCGCAGCACAGCAGACATACGACGCGACCAACGGCAATGCTTAGTGGTTGGCTGGTGGGTTGGCTGGGCTGGTTAGGTGGCTCTGTGGCTCTGTGGCTGGCAAAGTCCTTGAAGCAACAGCTCCACTCGGCGTGGAGTCGTGCGTCGTCGTGGTTATATAACAAAAACAGTCGGAAATTTGGTTTTGCCTGCTGCTTTTTGCCTTTTACATTACTTTCGATACCCTGTAGACAGCGAAAATTGGCATAAGGGGTAGACTGGTTGTGGCAATGCAAAGATGAATTCAGCTATATAAGACTTTTCTATGAGACCAAGCAGAGAATTAGCTAATAGTTCAAGTCTCTATCTCTTTTGATGTCCTTCCATAACGCCTTTCTATGCAATTTGCATGCATTTACTTGGGGTATCTTACATTTACAGGGTATGTAGCTGTCGTATATTCGCTTAGCAACGCCCACTGCGTACTTGTTAGCCATGTTATGCAATGTGAGAGACAAGACAACATGGAGCGTGCCCCGTGTCTGGCCCATTATTGTGCAAAGTATCTGCCGGATGCAAGGCACGTCTGCAGGGTAGTCAGTTTTCTATATTATATATATATATATGTATATATATATATTTCTTGTTCGACTTTGTGGCTTTAATTTTTGATCATTGGCCAAATTCGTTCGAGAGAAAATTGATTTTATTATGTATATTTTGCAATGAATTGAAAAGAACGACAACTGCGCCTCTACTTGAGCTAAAGAGCTTAGCCAAATTGAAAGATTTAACTGAAAGACTTTTTTTTTCTTAAACTTTACATATGGCTTAAGCCTTGACAACAGCCGCCCGCACAGCAATCTGCGCTGCATCATTGCGGCAAAGACCAAAGCAATGCCGACGGCTAAGCCGCAGAGCAGAGGCAATACAATTAAGAAAAATTTGCACTCAAGTGGGGCCGACTAACAAATACACTGTAACACGTTAGCAAAACTGGCAAATGAACTCTCAAAGCAAATGCCAATGACTGTCAAACTACAAATGCTGCATTCTTCATTGCAAATCGGCAAAATGAATGACTCTTAAACTGTATAAGCAATTGCGAGTGACTTTAAAACTGTATATGGCTTGTTCGTCGCAAGTTAGTATATCAGTGACTCATAAACGGTGCAAACAAATGACGAGTGACCCTAAAACTGTAAGTGTCACTTACTTCATGGCAGACCGAGCGACTCTATATGCTAAAGGAAGAGCTGTGTACCTGAAGCATTCTAATTAGCGAATGCCCACTGTATACTCTTCATTTTGTTTGCACATTTTTCTACAGAGTAGTACAAAGACGAAGACTTTTTGACAAATTGTTGCTCGCTGCGCTGACAACTCGAAACATGCTTCATTATTTATTACAGGCCCACATACAGAGTGCATAAGTATGTATGTTTGTGTGTGTGTGTGTGTGTGTCACTGACAAACAGCATGGGAAAGCACTTACACACACACACACTCACACACACGTGCATATGCCCTATTGTGAATTTTGCTTTGTTTTAGCAGCGCCTTCATCACAATTTCTGCCTATCTGCTAAGCATCACACACAAACACACACACACACACACACACATATTGTAGTAGCTTTGTGTGCATGCGTGACTTGGCATTTAGAACAGAGCCAGAGTCAGAGCGAGACAGAGCTAGAGATAGATTGAGCATTGCGTGGGCGTCGTAACTGGCGCTGGCGCTGCTGGCGGCGCTGCCAACGCAATAAGAAGCACAATTGCCGCTAATAACCCAAGGCGTCGACGCCACGTTTTAATCGAATTTTATTTCGCCGCCGTTAGTCAATGAATAATTCAATTTGATTATTAAATATGTGCGTCTCAGAGCCGATTTCATTATTACCGTTATATGTTGCACGCGCACACGCATATACATAATTAGCTTTTCAAAACGCTTTTCTACAATTTTCCCTAAAGCATTTCGGCAGCCATTATCATCTTTTACCGTTTTATTGTAGTTTATAAAGAACCAGTGGAAATAATGGAACCAGCTGGAATTCGTAGTTCTCGTATGTCTTTATCATTCGCCCAAAGAGCTAGTGGAACCAGTAGTTCATTGCGAACTAGATAATGTAATGCAAAGTTCTTATACTTAGGGACATGCACATGCATATACATACATATATATGTATGTTTTATGTACACTCATACCTGCGTTCGCATGTAAAAACAATTCGCAAATTTGGCCGCATATTTCTGCTTAATTTAAATGGCAACAAAGATTGCGAGTGAAAAAATAAAAATGAAATTATTTGCTAGATTTGTCATTTGTCACGCTCACTTGAACACATCAATCGGCAGGTGTGGGCGGGGCTAGGCGGCAGCAGACCCACAAAAATAATGTGGAACATACAGAACTGTGTCAACGGCAACCAAACGTTCAATACATGCATAATCTTCATTAATGTACACAAGCAAAAAACACACACACACACTAACACAATTACAAGCACACATTTGATCGGTACCGTTACTCGGACACATTTGACTTTTGCGCGAGAAATACGTGGTTATGGCACGTGCCAAATAGATATAAATGCACTAAGCAATGCAGCACTGCACACAGTATAATATCAACACGAAAAAAAATAAATAAAAACGTAATATTTAATTAACAAGCCTTGCTAATTTCGTAGCAAGCGGCTACTATTTCGATAGGTCACAAACTAAATTAGTTCGATTTTCGATTTTTTAAGCCAATAAGATCATTGGCGCTGCCACCATGGCTGACACTTGTGCAGCGAACTTACCACAAGGGCTTCTCACTATGGTAAACTTTTAACCAATTGGGCATCCTTATTTTAATCGATATTTGGCGCCACGCAGAGTTGCATTTTATCATATTGCCTTGCTTTGTGTTTGGTTCGTGGAAGCGAATTGTCTGATTTTTGAACATAAAAATGTCTGCGTATATTAACAAGACCACAGCAGATGGCAGCACCGGTGCTAGTCGTCGCAAGCAAAAACCTATATCATTGAGCGCCTTTCATGCCCTGCTCGAAAAAGCGCACAGCGAAGTGCATGTAAATAAGGTTACATCTGCTCCAGCTCCAACTCTTGCTACAGCTCGTGCTCCCGCTCTATCTACAGTTCGTGCTCCAGTTCTAGCTACAACTCGTTCTACAGTCCCACCTCTAGCTGCAGCTCCTGCTCCCGCTGTAACTCCAGCTTTAAATTTAGGTCCTGGTCCAGCTGTAACTTTAGCTCCTGCTCCAGCTGAAACTTCAGCTCCTGTTCCAGCTGTAACTTCCACTTCAGCTCCAACTCCTACTCAAAAGGCTAATAAGGCGAACAACAACTGTTCAAAAGAAGTGAAGACTCTGCCCAATGTATGCACTAAGAAACATAAGATGCCAATTTGCAACGGCACAGCAAAGCCTGTGGCCGTAGCATCCGATAGCCTTCGCAGCGGTAGTCGTGGACGTCGACGTTGTTGCCATCGCGTTCGCTCCTGTCCACGCCTGCTCACGCCCACACGCGACGTACCCCACGAGCTGCAAAAAGTGGATCGCATGACTTCCTCAGACTTCCGTCATGATTTCGCAGCACACTTGGAGAATATGCGTACGCGGCAGAAGGATCAAGACCACATGCGTTTCTTCCAACTGGCCATGCAGGAGAACCGTCATCTGTTTGCTGGAAAAACTATACTTAATCTCGCCTGCGGCCCAGGCACTTTGGCCTTGATGGCCGCACGTGCGGGTGCCCACATTGTCTACGCTCTGGACCACTCCCAGGTGACGGATTATGCACGACTCGTGGTGCAAGCCAATAAGATGGAGCACATTGTAAAAGTGCTTCACGGCAGAGTGGAAGATGTGAAGCTGCCGCAACGCGTTGACGGCATTGTTTGCAACTGGATGGGCCAGTGCCTGCTGTACGAGTCGGAGCTGCTGCAGCTAATCCAAGCGCGTGATCGTTGGCTTAAGCCCAACGGTTTCATACTGCCCGATCTGGGTGCACTGTATCTGCTGGCTGGAGCCGAGCAGCAGCTAAAGAACGAGCGCTGCAATTGGTGGCTCGATGTCTACGGCTTCAATATGAATGCCATGCGACGCTATGCTCTGGCCGAGCCACGATTTGTCCGGACAAAAGGTGAGCACTTGCTCACGCTGGCTCACCAAGTCTTCAGCTTGGATTTGCGCACAGCTTCTCTAGAGGATTTGCACATTGATCGGGAGTTTCGATTGAAAGCGCAAAAGGAGGGCTATTGCGAATGTTTTGTGCTCTACTTCGATGTGTCGTTCAGTCGCGCCCATGTGCCGCTCAGGCTGAGCTGCAATCCTTGTTTGAATGCGGCTCACAAATCGCTTTGGTATCAAACTCTACTCTTCGTGGAGCAGCCGTTCATCGTGCGCACAAGCTCCATATATACGGGACATTTGACCTTTCGACCCTCGCCCAACTTTCAGCGCATGCAAATTGACATTGAGCTGGTTATGAGCACAGCGGATGGCATTCAGTGGAAGGCGCTGGTGCGCAAGAGTTGGCTGCTGACCTCGCGCTTTCAAACTGTCGCGGAGGTATCTCAGTGCCAGGACTTGCTCAACTAAAGTTAGATTATATTTCTGTCCAATTATATGCCTTATATATTTGCATATTGTTTAACTGAAAATGTTTTCTCTCTTTTTGTTGCAGATGCTATCGGTACAGTCGGCCGGCTGCGCGGGAATGGAGCGGCTTGGCGTTCCGACCCGCACATCATTGAGCACACCACCCGATGATAGGTAAGCTAAATGATTGACTGATGGATTGAACGACTGACTGAATGACTGATTGACTTTTACTACATTATAGAGCTAGAATAAACTAGAAGCTAAGCTATCTATCATCAGCCAACTGATGGTTAATTCACTGATTGATTGATTGACTTTTTGTAGCATATACTAGGAGCTAAGCTATCAAGATCTAGGGTTAGTTGGCTCAAAGCTGTTGATGAATCGACTGATTGATTGATAGACTCATTGATTGATTGATTGACTTATTCTAGAATACACTAGAACTTTGCTTAGTTGGCGCAAAGTTGTTTAATCTGACTAGCTAATGGCCTGAATGATTAATTGACTGATTGATTGATTGTGTGTGATTGACTGAGGTTCGTTCCACAGCATACAGCTCAAATCAAATAGGAAGTTGTTTACTTACAACACATCTAGAACTTTGGTCAGTTGGCTTAACGCGACCTAATCTGTCTGGTCTATAAGCTGATTGATCAACTAACTGCCCGATAAACTGTTGATTAAAGAAAATGCTTAAGCTAGACAGAAGCTGGAGAGCTAACTCTTCAGGGTAGTTACATCCGAATGGTAGCTTCAGTGCTGGAATGACTTAGTTTTTCATTATACTTCGAATCTGTAGAACAGTTTTCAGTGGCTGATTGATTGAAGAGATCAGGGACAGACTGATGATCTATGCACAGCTTGAACCTTAGCAAATAGACAGGCGAATTGTATGAAGAAGTCACAGCTCTCTGTACAAAGAGGAACTCGTAGGATTGATTGACTGACTGATAGTCTAAGAATAACTCTCAGAATGAACAATTGATTGACTGACGGAGGCATAACTCAGAATCAAAGAGCAAATAGCGAATTGAATTTTGTATAGTAGTCCAAGTTGAGGAATTCCTTTTAAGAACTGACTGATTGAGGGACTGTTGAGCTGGGCACATCTAGTATCAAAGTCAAATACAACTAATTTGATATGTTATAAAGATAATTAAAGTTTAGTCTTTATTTCAACAGGGATCAATTTAGATGTAGAATGCGCGTTGATGCGCTCCAAGCACGTGAGCTGCTGGCCGTGCGTGGCGAGACTGTGATTCGTAACAACAGCAGCAACATAGGCAACATCAGCAGCAGCAGCGGCAGCAGCGGCGGCAGCGGCAGCAACAATCAGCAACAGCAACAACTTCACAACAATAAGCAACAACATTCCCACCAGCATCAGCAGCAATTGCAACAGCAGAAGCAACAGCAACATCAGCAACATTATCAGCCTCATGGCAGCAGCAGCAGCAACAACAACCATAGCACGCATAGTATTAACAATTTTGTGGCACGCGGCGGCATTGAAGCAACAACCTTAAAATATGGCAACACAGGCAGCAGCGGCAGTGGCAGCGGCAGCGGCAGCAGCTATAAAAGCGAACTGAGCAACGCCTTGACATGCAGCTCGGTGAATAGCCACAGCGCCGATCATCATCAACATTACCAATATCAGCTGCAGCAACAGCAGACGCCACGCTGCCCACATCATGTACCACTGCCGGACAGCGAGTACGGACAGGATCGTCATCTGCAAATACGCAGCAGCTACCAGGTGAGACACCCCATCAATTGGCTCCCATCCAGAAGTCCAACTCATTCTCTTTTCCCTTCATTAGCAATCGGAAATTACGCGCTCGTACACAAAGCCGCCGCCCAACAAAACTGTACGCGATGTGCCTGAACATATAAGCGCTGCCAGCTCCAGCTATCGCCTGGCCGCAACAGCAGCAGCAACAACCACTGCGGCAGCAGCAGCAGCAGCATCAGCTGGAGCAACAACAGCGGCTGGCCACAGCTGCAGCAACGCCAGCGCGTCCAATGCTTATGCTTTGGCGGCAGCAGCGAATGCAGCCACCAAATCGAAACCGAATGCCATCACGAAATTCTTCTCACGCATCAGTTCGCCAAAGTCGCCAACGTCGCTGGCGACTAGTTCGAGTGTTGGGATTGGTTCAGTGACGGCTAGTGCCACGCCCTTAGCGACTGGCTGTTCATCATTAGCCTCATCAGCGTCCATGTCTTCGTCCGCCTCCTCGTTGGCCTCATCGGCGGGCATGCCCGCCTGTGTTTCGCCCTCCTCATCAGCATCGTCGCTGGCAGCGGCGGCACCACTGACAGCGCTGCCCACGCTAAAGAGCACCGCCTGCAGCACGGGTGGTGCAACGTTTAGTGGGGCACAGGATCAGACAATGCAGCAGCAGCTGCAGCAGGATGAGACGACGCAATAATTCCAACCTTTAGCTTTTGATGGAGCCGTAGCAGTTTGTTAAGAGGGGAGAGAGAGATCTGTCCAAGAACTTCGCGCTGGCACGAAAAGACTGTTTATTAGTCAGAATTTAATTTGTAAACGATGAGAGGAGATACACACACACACACACACCACACACAAACACAGACACACACACCTATGCAGAGGGACAGACACAATTTAGTTTTGTACTCATTTCCATTGTCGCATGCTAACAAATATTTATACATAAACAAATTGAGACAGTTAATGCATATATATGTATAGGAACATTACGGTACATATTGTATTTTGTTAGTTTGAATATATATATATATATATATATATATATGTATATGTATGTATATATATAACTATATAGTTTTTAGCACACACATCAAAAGGAAATTCTAACTAAACTCTAGCCCCACCACAGCCCAAAACCAATCAATCAATCAGATGTATATATATGATATATATATTATATATATATATATATATTTATTGTATTTGTTTGATGGCCCCTTGTGCTGAAACACAATTCAAATTTTTAGTTCAATTCAAAATGCATAAAAATTAATTCAATTTGTAAATATTTAAAATTAATAAGAAAAATTGAATAATAACTGAAGAAAAATCTTAGTGAAAATTTGAATTTTGTTTAAAAGAATTTTGAATTAAATTTGAATATTCAACGTATTATGTGTTCAAGCAACAAATTCTTAAAAAATCATTATATATATATATATATATATATATATATATATATATATATATATATATATATATATATATATATATATATATATATATATATATATATATATATGTATGTGTATTGCATGCGTTGGGGTTTGTTTTCTTGGTCCGTCAGCAAGTGCAAGGTGTAAATTTTTTTTCTTCTATTTAGTTTAGCCAAATAGCGCAAATAAAAATTGATAATAAATAAATAGACGTACATAAGTTAAAATCTAAATAATTATAGTAATATATAACTAATAAATATATATATATACATATATATATATAAATATATATATATATATATATATATATATATATATATATATATATATATATATATATATATATATATATATATATATATATATATATGTTTGTACACAGCAATGTAAATTTTAAGCACAAATCTCAAAAACAAAAAATTGCAACAACCACAACAACAAAAAAAAACAACAAAAATTGCAGAAAATATAAAAGACCGTTTGAAAAGCAAAACAAAAAAACATGCTATAAAAATTTCAATTTTTTTTTTAAATATATAATATTAGAATTTGGCGTCGTTACTTCAAAAAAAAAAAAAGAAAAGAAAAGAAAAGAAAATAAAAAATTATATTATTCCAAGATAAATATAATTATATAAAAAATAATAACAATTGAGCTGGAAGCTCGCAGAAAAAACTTGCTATAAAAAAGAATTAAGCATAAATTGTGTATAGTAGAATATATCTCTATATGTATAACTATATATATATATATATTTTTTTGCCTTTGGTCCTAGACGAACAAACTGTGTGCATGTGTATAGGTGGCAAGAGAGAGAGGGAAGAGCGAGAGGGAGAGAGAGAGTTAGAGTTCTTAACGTATTACCCAAAATAAAAAATATTTAAATTTAACTAGATGCAGTAGCAGCAATTCCAATCAAAGCACTCAAGCAAAAATAAAGAAAAAAACAGTGGCATTATCTATCTATATGTATATATGTATATGTATATGTATATATATATATATAGATATATACAAATGCAATATATATAAAAGATAAATTATTTTGATGAAGCCCGATTAACTCGTATATATATATATATATATATATATATATATATATATATATATATAAAAAAAATATATTTATTGAATGGTTTCAATACTTACGATCCATTAAAGCAGACAAAATTTAGATAAAAAAAACCAGCCCATAGATAATTACGATATATATATATATATCCATATATATATACGATACTAACTAAGCAGTTAAGCAAAGTCCTACGAGCCATTTAAGTAGCACTCGATGCCATTGACTGATATTTTATATAATGTACATAAATCTATAATATTTAGCAGGGTAGAATTCAATTTAATTAACTTAAGCGAATCAAAAGAGTAAACAAAAGCAGAAGAAACACAATAATCCCCCACAAAAACAGTTGAAATTCGATTGAAAATTAAAAAATAAAAAAAAAGTCAAAAAGTAGCCGAAAAAAAATTCGAAGTTCAACTAAATACTAGCGAAATTTTTAAAATGGGCATTAAAAGAAAAAGATGAAGAAGAAAGAGAAATAAAACAATGAAAAACCAAACACGAAGATGATGAAGAAGAAGAGGAAGAAGAAATGCATACATAGCATATAAAAAGTGAAATACATAATACTATATTAAAATTATTACTCATTATTGTTGTTGTCTCATGAATATAACATTGAAATCTAACAAAAAACAAAACTCGTCTCTCAACAGCGGGTGGCACAGTGCAGGGCATTTGGCTGGAAGCACTTCAAAAAACCTTTTTAAAGCAACTGCTAGAGCTTGAAAAATTAGATAAGTGCACCAAGCAATGCTTGCCATAACAAGCAGTTAACATCAAAAGGCCTAGTAGAAAGCAGTGCTAGCACATATTTAGTAAGTTTATGCAAAAGCATATAAAGCGCAACTTTAAAAGCAAGCATAATTCATAATTCAATAAGGAAACAAAATCATGAACGAGCAATACCACCTTCCATAGACGTCGCTATTACCTGTGTAAACGGGTTTGAGCTTATAAACCACTGTGAATTTGATTTCAGTTTGTGTGGAAGTAGGTGAAGACTGTCTACAGAAATGAGCCAGTGAAGACTTAAATCAGTTTATTTGTCAATAAAATTTAGGACACTTGAACAAAACAATGTTAAGCCGCAGCCTATGCCTATGCTAAGCGGTGGAGAGATATAACAGCTAGCAGCATATAGAGTAAAGCTAATTCAAATGAAAAGTAGATATTAATGCAGTAAGCAGTACACTGAATAGTAATGCAGTTAAAACTGCACAATATCAACAGAGCATTTCAACTAAGCAGTGAAGTTTAAACAGATATTCTTAATTTGATAAACAAAAAACAAAGGTCTACACTGCTTGTAAGCTGTAAGCAGTTTAAGTAATAGCAGCTGAATATATGTAGAACTCTTGAAGCAGTGTGAGCTAAGTATACAACCATGGCAAGCAGTAGCCCGCTATATTTGAAATTTGCGCACCTGAGATAAGATAAGAGATACGGGAACACAGAAAGCAAATGATAATTGGTTTTAATCTGTTTCTACACTCATTTTCAATGGTGTACACACAATATTTAATATATTTAAACAGTCTTGAACTCGATCTAATCTGCTTGGAATTTTGAACTTGATTCATAACTATCTGACGATCGCATCGCGAGTGATAAACAAATTTTGTTGTTAGTATTTCCGCTTGCTTTAAGAATTCTTGCCAACTCACCGGGCACTTAATCTAGCTTAAGTCGACCGACACGCAAAATTGGTATTAGACTGAGGCCGACATGAAAAACTCACGTAGTTCTTATCGATTCGATTTCCCCCTCTTTAAACACTAATAAATACATAAATATAATTAAAACACTTGGCACGAGTCATTCGTCTGCTTGTAGCTCGAGGAACAGCAACGTGGAATAGCTGCCAGCCCCCTCCCCGACTACAGACGCACCGAAATAAAAACCCATTTTGGCAATTAGAGAACGACAACGACGATTCTTATCTCTGCGGACAGATAGTACTACTCAAAGAATGTCGCAGATCTATCAGAAGTCGGAGGTGGCGCAACGCAATGGCAAGAACGGGCAGCCCGTCTGGATCATCTACAAAGGCAACGTTTATGATGTCACAACGTTCGTGGAGAAGCATCCAGGCGGCGACGAGCTGATACTCGAGGTAGCCGGCAAGGATGCGACGAAGGCGTTTAACAGTGCCGGACACTCGTCGGACGCAGTGCAACAGCTGAAAGAGTACAAAATTGGCGAAGTGGCCATCGATGCACAGCCCAAGCCACAAACAGCGAACAAGTCCGCAGGCGTCCAACAGCAGCAGCAGCAGCAACAGTGGCAGCAGGAGCCAAAGCCAGCGGAAAAGTCCTCGAATAGTTTCCTCTGCTGCTGTTAGGCTGCGGGAAACACAGTTACCATTAGGATTTATTTTCGTTTGTTTTTATTATTAACATAGTTCAGGTCGTTTTAGCGTATCATTACTGTAGTTAACTAGAGCTCAACCAGTCATTAACTAATATAAGAAGATCAACTCTCTCTCTTTCTCTATTTTGCGTAGCGCAAATGTAAATAAACTTTGCATTAAGGTTGCCTTTTCTAACCATTCGTTTGTTTGCACTAATTATTCGACTAAGGGTGGCGGCTGCTCCTGCAGCACCTGGCAGGCAGCGTCGTACAGCTCCAGGGAGAAGCTGGCTATATTGTGATTGGTATGATTGCGTAGATAGTGATAGAAGCGGCTGGAGCGACGCTCCAAGCTGGCGCGTTGTTTCTCGCTGCGACAAATCGCACGCATGGCGGGCTCATAGTCCAGCGAGCGAGCGCAGCTGGAGCGCAGCTGAAAGCTGCCCAGCTGATCCGACAGATTGAAGCTGCAAGGCAGAGGAGAATGAAATGAATTAGATATATCTCTCTCGCTCTCCCTCTCTCTCTCTCTCTTGTATGATTGTCCACTGCAACTACTCACCGCTGCTCGGGCTTGTCGAACAAGTTGTAGGCATAGTTTTTGGCTGCCAGACAAGTGCCGACGGCTCGCTCCACCAGCTCATGCGCCAGCTGCTCGGACAGATGCGGCTGCAGTCGATCGTTTCGCTCCTCGAGCGTCGCATCCAGCAGCGTTGCCGTCGACAGCTGCTCGTAGAATGCCGCCAACGTTTGCAGTGGTTCCTGTGCCTCGCTCTTGTTCAGCCACGCCTTCTTTGGTGAACACGATTTGCGTTTGCCCGCACGCCGCGACACTGGTGTCGAGGGCAACTGCAATTGCGTGGAATGATGCAGCAGCTCGCTGAGATTGAGGCGCAGCAGGCGAAAGTCAACGGGAAATGGTATCAAGTGCTGCACGTTCTGTGCGCAAGTGTAAAACTCGAAGAGACGCTGATGTATGTGGATGCCGGGCAATGTGGATAAACGTGGCGACTTGTTGGGTGAGCTGGAAGGAGCCGCCCCAGCAGCTGTTGCCTGCTCTCGCCGGGCATCGCCACCGCTTTGTATAAAGAACTGCAACTCCATCAGAGTCTTGCGCAGATTCTGTTTGTTGAACAAATACAGCGAGATCAGTTCATCCAGCTCGATCGGACAGTTCTCCATCAGAGCGAGCACGGCGAGAAAGCGTGAAATATTCAGAGCATTCGGTGCCTGAAACCTGATCGTGTTCTGTTGCATCAGACGCTGCAGATGGGCGCAGTTCGGATCGGTGGCAACGATAATGACGGGACGCTTCGAGCTGGCAGCGAGTGTGTAAATGGCATCCGTGAAACCAGCATCGATGTTCTCAAACACAATGTCCGCATCCTCGATCAGTATCAGAGATTTGCGTACATCATCGTCGCCTTGATTACGCTTCGCTTTCAGGCCATTCAGCTGCAGTTTTTGGAGCAGCTGTTGGGTGGGCGCGGCGCCCGCCTTTGCCTCCTTGCGTATCTGATGCGATTGCGTTGCCTCCTGCAGCTCCTGTATGAGCTTCTTGCCCGTCCGTCGCATGCCCGCATTTATTTCCAGCACATTGAAGTTCATATCGTTGGCCAAGGCGAAGACCGCATTCGTTTTACCGCTCGAACAGGGCCCGAGCAAGACCATCGTGTTGCAGCTGCCGCTCATCGAATTGGAGTCGTGATCGTTGGAGCTCTCGTCGAGCGTCTGTGAGTTCCGATTGCCCGCGCTGGAGCCATTCCAATTGGCCAGAAAATCACGCAGCTCCTGCACAGGCGTTAGATTCACCAGGACCTGCTCGAACAGCAGCGGCTTGTACTTCTCGGTGAAGAGCAGCTCGCCGTTGGGCGCCAAGGCCGGCGGCTGGAAGTTCTCTTCTTCCTTGTCCGACTCCTTCTGCTGTTCGATGGAACGTCGCGTGCGTCGTGTCACCACAAACGATTCACCCATTGGCTGCGTATCCTGCGCCGCATCTATAGCACTGAAATGCCTATACTTCTCGCGCATTTGATTGTAGCACTTGAAGGTGGGGAAACGCTCGAAGATGCTCTTCCAGTTCTTGACCATGGCGCGTTTATTGTCCAACTGCGGCAGGGCCGTCCAACTGGCGTTGTTTCTCTTTTTGCTAGCCACAAAATCGGAGTCAGTGCAGCTGGTTATGCTGCCAGGGCAGGTTTTACGAGCTGTTGCTGCTGTTGCCTTTTCCAGCAGCTGCTGTTCCTCTGCACGCAAAGGCAGCCGCTTGCTTGACTTCAACTGCAGTCGCTCGCTGCCCACATGGGCTATGCTTGGAAACAGCTCGTAGCTATCCTCGTAGTATTGCTCGTAGCAACGTTGCCGCTGCTGCTCCTGCTTCAGTTTCTCTGGTACGCCGGACTGCAGGAACTCTTGACGTGCACGCAATGCTCGGGGATCTGGACTGGGCTTTGGCAGCTGTCGCATAAAGAGCGGCGCCAATTTCTTAGGCGTTGCAGCCGGATTGCTGCTGTCCAGATCTATGATCTCTATGGAATCATTTTCCTCGACGGCTGGCGTTTGCTTTGCCTTAGCGGGACTCACCTCCAGGTCGTAGTCGTAGCGCGCTTTGGCGGCACACGAACGTCGCGGACGACCCGAAGGCGTTGTTGTCGCTAAACTCTCCTCAACATTGAGTGCAGCGTTGGAGCTGGTTTTGCTGGCGCGTGGCCGACGCCTGGGCGTCTCTATTGTCTCCTCCAACAGCAGCTTGACTTCCGGCTTTTCTCTGTCTCCGGGCGATTCCACTTTGGCAAAATAGCCCAGCAGGCTATCGCGTTTTTTGGTGGGCGACGACAATTTCGAAAGAAACTGCAAAGTGTCGGGATCGGGACTAATGGGCACAGCTGTCTCTACATCTGCGCTGAAGCGACGCGTGCGCGGACGTCCACGTTGTCGTTTGGTTGGAGCTGAAGCCGTTTGTGCCTGCGACGTTAGCTTGCTTTCGCTCGGCGGCTCCTGGTTGCTGCTGCTGCTAATTGTTTCCTTCGCCTCTTGGTTGCTGTTGCTCTTTTGCTTGCGCATGCGCGGCAGCTCCTGACTGCTGTTCGTCTGCTCGTTCGGCTGAGTCAACATTTTCTTTAAGCTGCAATTGAGTTAGATGGTTTAACGTTTGTTTGCTGTTATGGGTCTGGGGATGGTAAGATGTCTTACCGCTTGGCACGCTGCTCCATTTTCTGCTCAATATATTCGCCACGTGCCTCGTCTGCCAAGCGACGCTTGGCACCGCCTTTGCGCTCGTTCCACTCCTGCAGCAGCTGCTTGCGTTTGGTTTGCGGCGTGACTGTTGGCTCCACGGCCTCGGCCAGCTCCTGGCCATTGGCATTGCTGCCCATGGAGCGATTGCGCGCATTCATCATTAGCTCAAAGACATTTGTGGCTTTTGCTTGTGTTTTGCCTGCGGGCTCAGCCTTGGCAAAGTGCTTCATGATCGTTGATTGCGGCGTGCTGCTCTTGAGTGGGCTTCCATTCGATTTACGTTTCGCTTGGCTTAAGCCATTCTCTCGCGTCGTTTTCTCTCGCAGCACGTGGCGGCCATTCGGCGTTGTTGTTGTTGTTGCTGCTGCAACATTTTTAGGTTCAATTGTTGTTGTTGTTGTTGTTTGCTCGGCTAGCATGGCAGCGCGTCGTTTTTCTTCTCGCTTTCGCTTATGTTTCTCACGATGCTTCTGCTTCACGGTATTTAAAACTTCTTCCATATTTTGTAGAATCAATTTGGACTTGGCGCTGGGCGGTGCTCTCAGTATGAAAGGCGATGTGGGCGGCTGTTCCAGTGCATTTTTCGTGGGCGTGGTATAGTTGGCTGCCTCTTCAGCTGTTGTAGTACTAGTTGTTGTTGTTGTTGTTGTTTGCTCACTTGTAAGACAATTTACATCAGTCATTGTTGTCTCTTCTGTTTTTTACATTCGTACATAGTTTAGCTCTGTATGTGTGTCAGTGTAGTAGTTTGTGTGTGTGTGTGTGTCTGTATATATGTATAATTTGCAAGCAATTCAAGTATTTAAAAAGCCAAACTTATAAAATTTGCAACAAACAACTGAGCAAAGCAAGCTACATACATAAATAAACAATAAATTGTGTACCTTGGATTTGGCCTTTTTTTCTTATTACTTGCACACGCACACGCACACATACAATTGCCAACACACGCACAAAACCAAAACGCACAGCCTTGCGCAAGCACTTAACCACTCTGTTAATCCTTTTCTCTAATGTGCATTCTTTAAAATTGTTTTAAACATTCCGATGAGTGCGAGAAATGAAATTTCTGCGCAAAAATGCAGGAAATGATTGATACAAGAAAAATGGCGCGAAGGTTTTACAACACTAGTGATACATAATTCGCTGGCGATAGTACATATCGATAGGTGTGCAGCATGTGCTGTGCAATGCGATAGTGGGGCAAAATATCGCAAGTTCTGGTTTTGTTTTCTTTTTACCAGCGCTAGACGAAAAATAAAATTAAATAAGTGACGTCACAAATGCAAAACCAAATATGATTTTTATACACAGCCAATGTTATTGTGTACTCAATGAAAATGTAGAAAATCGTAGATAGCTGCAAGTAGATCATAGAAATGTAGAAAAAGTTGTACAATCCAAATTCAGTTAGTTTAAGTTTGGCTCATCAAGGTCATATTCCAAAATTTGTGACGTTATGCGCAAAGAGAGGCAAACACGCTGTGCGCCAGATTGAAACGAATGTGTTTTTGTTGTCATAGCATGTGAAATACGCTGCCAAGATATAAACAAAAAAAAAAACATTTTTTTATTTTACAAAACCGTTTTGGTGTGCAGCAACAATAACTGTTTTTAAACATGTCGAAAACGTCGAGCGTAGGGAGCTTAGAAAGTCCGCTGCAACCATCGATGCGCAGAATGCAACAGCAGCAACAACAACAGCAACTTGATAACGAATCTGACTACCCGAATGCGATTGAGCTGTTGCGACAACGTTCGCAACGCTTGGTAACGCGACTGCAACAAACACAAAAGGAATTCTCAACCAAATTGCCAAATGCAACGGACTATCCCTTGATTGAACAAAAAGCCAATCAATTCATGCGCAACTATGTCGCACAGTCGCAATTGCAGCTGCCGCAGCAACGTTCAATGCCAGTGCTCAATGCTGCCACTGCTGCTGCAGCAACAGCAGCCAATCAGCAAAATCATTTGCCCGCTATGCCGTTGCCTTTGTCTGGCTATCCCTTTCCCATGGCTTCCTATATGCCAATGCATATATATGCAGCAGCAGCAACAACAACGACAACAACAACTACGATGCAGCCAACGCAACAGCAACAGGAGCTGAAGAAAAAACGTAAATCGCGTCATGCGCTCAACGGCGAGGTGGATGCTCTGAAAGAGCTTGTCCTGAAACTCGCCTGCCTCAGTCCTGATGTGAAGGTGCACGCCCAGCAGCTCATCACCCAAAATGAGGTGCTCGCCCAGCTGGACTGGCTGAATCTATCTGATGGCCAACAACTGAACAGATCGAACCACTATATGCTAGCTAATGCAATGCGTCAGCAAGCAGCAGCAGCCGCTGCTGTTGGTAGTCGCATTGATGGCGGCGTGGATATGACGCAGCGGCAGCTGCAGCTGCAACTGCAACAGCAACAGCAACAGCAGCAACAGTTGCAACAGCAACGCTCAGCTGTCCGACAGCCGACAGGAAATCAAGCACAGTCCATGAATCAAAAGCGTTGCGGCGAGATTCTGCGTTCACGACTCAACTCAGATATATCTACCACCAGCAGCAGCAGCACAGCTGCAACAACTCAGCAGCAACAGAAGCAGCAGCAACAACAGCAGCAACAACAGCAGCAGCAACAGCAGCAGCAACAGTTGGATAGCTCGGGTGGTCAATCGCCACGCAAACGCAATCGCAATCGCAAGAAACGCAATGATAAGAACACGCCACGTTCGCTGAAGACCGAATTGGACGCCATGCGCTCGTACATCAATAAGATTGTGCAACAGTATGTGGGCAGTGGGCAGCTGTTGCCACAGGAGCTGCTCTTCAAGGGTGACTTTAGTGATTTGGAGACGCATGCCAGACGCCTGGTGGCTGCCGGCTATGGTCGCATTGTCGAGGACGAGATTCGTGTGAATCGCAAGAATAATCGCCAGGCATTCATAACTATGTCCACGGATCGCGAGGCACTGGAACGGGATGGCATTGTTCTATTGCCGGTGGCGCGGCGTTACGCCTTCGAGGGTGATACGGTGCGTGCGTTTGTCCTGAACGTGGGCGCCGTGGTGAACAAGACAGCCGATCCGGCAGCGGGCGAAATTATAGGTGGCAAGGGATCGCTGTCATTGGGTAAGTATGAGTTGCCTTTAACCTATGATAGCTACTAATACTCCCTCTCACTTACTATCCCATTGCAGCTGAGGACGAGGAGTTGTCGGAGGAAACGGAATCACAAGACTCGGATGACGATGGTGTGGCTGTCATTGCATCGGATAATTGCCCCAAAGCCTTTGTCATTGCCATTGTTAAGCAAACGAAACTACGTCAGATTGTCGGCAATATATCGTTTACCAATCCGACCAAGCTGTGCGACGACGAGCTCTTCTACAAATTCCGACCCTTTGATTTGCGTATGCCCATGGTCTATATTCCGCAGGCCAGCTGCGCTGCCCATTTGGGTGGCAAGCAGCTGGACGAGGTGTGTGGCCTGCTCTATCTGGCGCACATACTGGAGACGGACTCCAATGGCCATTGCATTGCGGAGCTGGTGCAGCCGCTTGGCCGTGTTGGCAATCTGGATAACGAGCTGAAGGCCATACTCTTCCATAACAGCTTACGCGACATTGTGCCGTATGAGGAGCGCTTCAATGAGATGTACGCAGAGGCAGCGCCCGCTGTCACAGCCAATGATCTGGTGAATCGTCGTGATATGCGCAAAAGTTGCGTCTTTACCATTGATCCATTGACGGCCCGGGACTTGGATGATGCTTTGTCCATTGAGAAGTTGGGGGAGAATGAGTATGAGGTGGGTGTGCACATCTCGGATGTGTCACATTATCTGCAGGAGAACAGCGAGCTGGACAACATTGTCAAGGAACGTTCCACATCGATCTACTTGGCCAACGAGGTGATTCATATGCTGCCAAAGACGCTTTGCTTCCGTTGCTCCCTGTTGCCAGGGGAGGATAAGTATTCGTTCTCTGTCTTCTGGCGCATGGATGGCCAGGGCAAGCAGCTGGGCAAGCCGGACTTTACGCGTTCCATCATGAACTCGTGCTCACAGTTTGCGTACGAGCATGCCCAGAAGATAATCGATAATCCACGTGAGCCCTTCACCGAGGACGACTTTCCCAATATCCTGAATGGTTTTACGGTCAACGATATAGTCCAGCGGGTTAACTGGCTGCACGGCATTGCCTCAAAAATGCGCTGCAAGCGTTTCGATAACGGCGCCCTCACCATCAACAATGCCAAAGTGCGCTTCACTCTGGATCCACTGGAAGGCGAGCCCATGGGCTTTGAGGTGGAGCAACAGCGGGAGGCGAATCACATGATCGAGGAGTTCATGCTGCTGGCCAATCAGGCGGTGGCCAAATTCATTCACGATGCATATCCCAATATTGCGGTGCTGCGCAATCATCCTCCTCCACTGACGAAGTCCCTGAAATCTCTGCGCGAGAAGCTGCACTCGCAAGGCTTCGATCTGGACTACAGCTCCTCGAAGGCTTTGCAGGAAAGCATGCATAGGCTCTGTCAGGAGGCTGCCGATCCGGTTGCCATGACGGCGTGTCTAAGTCAGCTGCTAATGAAGCCCATGGCGCGTGCCACGTAAGTTGAGCCATAGAAATGTGAGATATTATGATACCCTGTAAAATTTAAAGTGCAAGCATCTATTGATCCATATGGTATATATGCTATATACACTCATATTGATTGGATATGAATGTAATCACATAAGTCTATATATGTGTTATTACAGGGTATTCTTTCTTTTTACAGTTACATATGCAGCGAGGGCAAAACGGAACCGTCCGATCTATGGCATTACGCCCTCTCCATACCCATCTACACCCATTTCACGAGTCCAATTCGGCGCTATCCGGATGTTATGGTGCATCGGTATGTAGCTCTCCATATTTTTCCCTCTCTCTCTCTTAAGGATGTTTAAATTGCTACGTAATATTGGAAGACACCTATTTTATTTGCGATACTTGTTTTTTTTTCGCTATTTTTAACGAGGTTTAATTTGCTTGCATGTAAAATAATGAACATTTAAATTGAGGAAATTGTTCAGTACTGTGAGTTTCGGTAAGAATCGCTAATATGTGTATCGATACTAAATATGAATGTCAAATGAACAATGAACATTTAAAATAATTGAAAAGGATTTTCAGTGCTGGCTATGACTATCGATATTTGTAATAATTGTGAACCATGTTCCCCATTTTCATTCTCCTTTCTTGCTTTTGCAGCCTGCTTGCCGCCGGTTTGAACTACTGCGCCGCACCGGAACGTACAACAGATGAACTGCATCATTTGACAAAAATTGCAAATGAACGGAAATATAATGCCAAGCAGGCGGGCGATGATTCCAGCAATTTGTTCTTCAAACGATATGTGAGTAATCGACAGGTGATCTATATGCGGGCCGTGGTCATGGAGATCTTTCAGCATATGATGAATGTGGTTACCCTCGAATCGGGTCATGTTATAAGTATAAACTACAAAATGCAGCGAGTTTTAATTGATACGCATAATGCACCCAATTTCATAATGGTGTCCGAGAGGAATGTGAAACATACGCCATATAAACTGCAATTTCTCACTGTGGTACCCATTCGATTAATCATATGGGATGGCAAGCTAACGGGATTTTTACTCACTGCCGAACAGCGTCAAAAGGGACCCAGCATTGATCATCCAAGCGCCTCCTCTCGCAAAGACAACAAACAACAACAACAACAACAGCAGCAGCAACAGTTGCAACAGCAACAGTCCGCCAGCAATAGCAATAAATCGAATAAAAATGTAAACATTAAAAATGTTCAACAGCAGTCGCTGGAGCAGCAACGCCTGCGTCGACAGCAACAGCAGATTCAACAACAGCAGCAGCAGCAACAACAGCGAATGTTTTCCTTGCAAAAGAACAGTTCGTAATTAGCGATACCAACCGATTGGAAGACAGCGGGCAAGAAACAAAGCCACAAAAAATCGCATTTACACACATGTGCAACCCTTTTTCTATTTTGTTTTTAAATCGTTGCTACGTGTTTTCTTTTTCAACTTTAATTTCAAAACACGGATCGATTGTAAATTACCTGAAACTTGTGAATTATCGATTATTAACTATTGCAACTCTGATGTCGATGTGCAACCTTTAAGAAATGCAAAAAAAAACTTCCATTTTGGTCTACACATATTGTAAATTTGCAAATATATTTCCAATTGGGTCCAAATTTTCAGTGGTCAAAAAGAACTCAACACAAACAAAAAGAAAAGAAAAACCCAAGAAAAACTTCCCGCTCTTTAACATATGGCTGTAAACGGAGAGTATGTTAACCCAACAACACATTATGTTAAATGGATCCCAATGTAATTGGCCAGTTGTTTATTTGTTGCACACTGTTGCGTGTTATTTGAAGTACACGGAGAGGCTGGATGCTTTGGATGTATATGTGGCGACATCTTGCGGAAATTAACAGAATCTAGTTATGCTCGCAAATAAATAGTTCAAATTTATTTTAACAGCAAATTTCTCCACTTAACAGTTAACGCAGGCCGTTTGCTAATAAAAATACTTAGTTTGTATGTACGAAGTAATTACTAAGAAAGCAACAGAAAAATTTATTCAAAATTGCCACTGTAAGGAATTTGTTTCATAAAATTTTTTATATTATAAAAAAATAAAATTAAAATATTTTCAAGCAATATAGCGATACTTAATCGAAACGCGTATCGATATATCGATAGCATGTAACAGCCCTGTAGAGAGCGTAACAGCGCACAGTTTGGATAACATTGCTCGTCTATTTGTAACATTGCAAACAGTTTGAGGCGCATTGCTTAAATTCTGTCGTTCGGTAAGGTTCGTACGTCCATTAATTATATTTATATGTGAAAAAGAAAGCAAATTAAAGTAAAATCGGCAACTCTAGCTATAGCTCGTTGAGTTCAGAGAGTGCATACGACTACTAAATAATCAAAAGCAATAGTAATTAAACAGCCGTTGTCATCAACCAATTGCGTGCTTCACTGTTACGGCAAAAGGAAAGCGCAAATGAAAAAATATATACACACAGCCAGAGGCAGCAGCAGCCGCAGCGTAGCATCGCAACAAGGCAGTGTCGAAGGCGGCGCATGCTCGAGGGGCGCTGCCAGCCATAAAAAAAAATCGCGCGTAATTTGTTTAAAAATCTAGCCGATTTCCGTTCAGAGAACGGGCATATTAATTATAAAAATAAGAAAAGAAAATAGAAGTGCAGACAGCAGGCAAAATAACTGTAGTATGGCAGCAGGGGTAGGGAGCGGAATTCATCGACCAGCCAAGAAATCAACAGTGCTGTGGAAAAAGTGAACGGCACAACTAGCGCTGAGCAACACTGGCTGTATTTATAGTCGTCCCACTCCCGCCAATGCGGTAGGCAACGCGTTTTGTGTTTGTGGGCCTTAGTTTATTGGCCATCTGTTTTGATTTTCTCTTCTTGAAATTAAGCGCGCGAAAGGGGTGCGCGTGTACTTTTTTTCTCTCCCGCAAGTGCAAAAGTGTGGGTGCGCTCTCGCAAGTGTCACATTGTGTGTGTGTATGTGCGTGTGTATCGCAATTTACGCCGCGCGCGCTTTTGATAATTGATAAGCACTCGTGTTTGTTTGTGTATCTCAAACAAATTGACAATAACAACATACGCTCAAACACACTTACACACACACACACACTAACACTCACACTCGCACACACATGTTGCACACGCGTTTTTATTTTTGCCGCCATTGAGTTAGCGTACATGTGTTTTGTTCTTGTCATACCCTGGCGGAATGGCATATGAATTTGATTGGGAAATCTGCAACGCATAAAAGACATAAATATAAATTTAAATATACATATATAGTCAATATATCACTATATCAGTCAACGGCTCGTCAGAAATTATAATTTCATTTAAATTAATTTAAGTTTTTCTTATTATTTGGCACAGAGTTTGTGAAGCGAATTTATAATTAAGCAACAAGAAGGAACGACCAGAAAGCAAACGCAACCACGCCCTGGAATTGTTTTTAATTTAATCTTGAAGACAGCCAAGTTTCTAATACACAAAGCATACATAAATGGTTTCTACTTTCATTGGCCTATTGGGTAAGCCATAAATCCAAACGGAATTCATATATATTTATATACTTATGCTCTCTTCTTTTAGACATACAATCATGGTGGGAGATACCGTGTATTTCGCATTTCTGTTCATTGTTTAGTTCCGCCTTCGATTTGCCAGACATTGATATTGAGGTGAGCCTGTCATATAAAGTCGTATTATTGAACTTTAACTCGAGTCTTGTCTGGTGTTAATTTGGCTTGCAGGACCTCGAATCGGCGCTGCTCTCCGATGGTACCAGTGATGAGGATCAAGTTGCCTTAGTGCCCGAATTAATTGTACGCCTTTTAACCGGCTGCGATGCGCTACAGTCGGTAGCCAATGAGATTACCCATAGCAATTATCAAATGTTTTTGCGCCGATTTCTGCGCCAACAGTGTCGCCTGCATCAGACTGAGAATCACTTTGATACGGACATAGATTTTCAATCGCTGCCCGTTCGCAAGCGTCTACAAATTCTGCACGATTTATGCCACTTTCGCCTGGACTCTGTCGATGTGCAGGTCATACTCAGTAATCTAGAGGCGGACAGTTTGCGCGTTGAGCCGCTCGGCTACGACGCTAAAAATTCGGGCTATTGGTATTTCTACGGCACACGTCTCTATCGCGAGGATAAGCCAACAGCGAGCACAGCTTCCGGTTCGGGCAAAACAGCCGCAGCAGCAGCTGGTGGATCTGTTGGCTCCAGTGGGAATACAGCTTTGGGCAGCAATAGCACTGTCTGGCAGGTGATTTGCTTCACCGAAGAGGATTGGCAGAATTTGGCGGCCAAATTCAAGACTTCGACGAATGGTAAAGAACGTGAACTCTTCCAAATACTGGATGAGAACTTTCTGCCCAAGCTGCCACAGCTGTTTCGCGAACGTGAACGTTTGAGACGCAGAAAGTAAGTGAAAGTCGATGAAAGAGCGAGAAATATTTGAATGACTTTAGTAGTAGTAATAGTAGTAGTAGTTGAGGGATTTAGTATCAGTGGAAGTGATAAAAAGTCGAGTTTAGCCAATAAGAAAAGGGCAGACTAACTAACTGTACTCTTAGAAGGCTATGTCTCTTCAATCATGAATCATTTGAGTAATGAAGTTTGTTTCTCTCACTTGATTACAGACTGCTGCAAGTGCGCAACTCGAGTCGCATACGTAATCTAGCCGAGTTGAAGGCGCGCCAGGAAGAGGAGTTGAAGGCGCGCCAAGAGGAGGAGCGTAAACGTGAACGGGAGCGAGAACGTGAACGTCGCGAACGACAATATTCAGCGAATTTGGCGCCGCCAGCGGTGCAGCAACGCTCACGCAGACGGTTAGCACGTCCAGTATTATAAACAGAGCAACAAGCGGACAGCATATATCACAATCATAAAAAAAAACACACAAACAACAACAACAAGAACAAGAACAACACACAACACACAACAGACAACAACAAACAGCCAGAACAATCAAGCACACGCACATCCACGCATATTTAGTTTCAAAAGCCGCTGTTTATGTTTGATTATTCAAATTGATTTTGTTTTCATTTCGATTTGTTTTACTTGAACGATAACAACAAAAAAAAAACGTTGCTTTAAGAATTGTCATTGAAACCTAAAAAAGAAAAGAAAAAAAAAAACCAAACACATTCTCATCGACGCTTAACCACAGGCCGCCAGCGAGAGAGAGACTGAGAGAAACTGTGAGACACTGAGAGCAACTGGACCAAATAAACGAGCGACACGCACTTAATTTGATTTTTGTCCATAATTTGAAAAGAATTGGTTGGATTTCGTTTTCAAAAGCAAACAAAAACAGAAAATCAGAGAAAAAAAAACCAAAAAAAAAAAAAAAAAATTAATCGAAACACACAATATGAACAATTATGTAAGCATGCTTTTTTTACTATTCCTATATTTGATATATTGCAATTGTTTACATTTGATTACTTATAATTTATAATTTAAGTTTTACATTTGTTGTGGCACTTCATTCCATTCAGCTTTCATCGAACAGGGCCCCCATCTGCAACCAGATGTTATCTACGCAACAAATGAACACAGAGACTTTTCCATAGTATATTTATATCATAACCTAACAGTAAAAATCGTTTTGCAAATTGATTTGGTTACAGTGAATGCTCGAAAGGAAGAGTCTAACTTGAGACTTGATTTATAAAAATTATTTGAAATGACCAAAAGTCTTTCAAATTCATATTATATAATGTCAAGTCTCAAGAAACTTCTTTGTGAGTGCTCACTGTACTTTAAATTTCATTTTCTTGTAAGAGCTCATTGACAACAGCTAAAAAAACCTTTTCAGCAAAGTAATTTATTAGACTTCATAAATCAGGGCGCAAAATATTAATACTCATTTAATTGTAGTCTTAAGCGATTTCTACTGTAATATATAGTTTAAGTATGCCTTTTGATATCCTTTGAAATGTCAGCAATATTTACTAATGATTTGCTTTGTCTTTCTCTACCTCTCTTTTTGCTCTTCTCGCTGCAGTTCTCAATCGACATCAACAGCTAGTGGTATTTCAACTTACGCAAGCTCCCTCAGACGTACAACAACAACTAATTCGAGCGAATTTCTGTGCCACAGGGAAACCTTTTGCTTGTCGCCTGAAGAGGATGACCAGAACGACGACGAGGAGTCGACACAAGAGCAGCAGCAGCAGCAGCAACAGCAGCAGCAACAGCAACAGCAGCATCAACAACTAGCGCAAGATCAACAGCAACAACTCGAGCACCAACAACAACAGCAACAACAACAACTTGAAGATCAACAACAGCTCGAGCAGCATCAGCATTTGGGCTCTGCAACAGCAGCTGGCGATAAGTTTCGTACGCCGCCACCGCCGCCGAGAGAGAAATCGCAAACGCCAGCGAAATTCAAGAGCAAGGGCCATCATCATCATCACCATCATCATCATCACAAGAAGAAGAAGTCAGGCAAGAAGCAAAAGAAACGCTCACGCGAGCGTCGCGATCGTGACAGAGATCGTGGTGAACGGGATCAACAACATTATCATCATCATCGGCGGCGACACAAGCATGCGTCTGAGACAGACGACGACGACACGAACAACAATAACAACAGCAACAACAACAATAGCAATAGCAACAGCAATAGCAACAACAGCAACAGCAGTAGCAGCAACCACACAACAGGTGGACGCGGTCATAAGCGACGACATAGTCGCCAACACCAACACCAACAACAGCAGCAGCAGCAGCAACAGCAACATCAGCTGCCGCCGCAGAGTCCAGAGACTCCCTCACTGAGCCCGGAGGATAAGGAGAACTTTTGCCGGCAGCTGCAATTGCTGGATACAAACTCGGCGGCCATTGCGGTCGCCACAAGCATTGCAAATCTAAGTCTGCCCTCGCCCGTCGCGCATGACAGCGAGGAGCAGCAGCAACAGCAGCCAGAGCCAACACAGCCCGCACAGCTGCCTGTGCCAGCTGTCAAGCGCGAGGAGCAGATGGCGCCAGCGGCCAATGTTAAGCTGCCCGGCCGGCAAACAAACAATTCACTTAGCTCCCTAACGGGCAATATATTTATACCAACGGGCACGCAGCAGCAGCAGCAGCAGCAACAACAACAAAATAGCAACAGCAGCAGCATCAGTAACAACAACAACAACAACAACAACAACAACTCCACCTCTTCCTCCTCTGGCGAGACGACGGCACGCTCCAAGAAGCAAAAGAGCACAGTTGGCGCCAACTCTGGCAGCTCATCCAAAGCGGAACGTAAATCGGAGGCGCCAACAAAAAGCAAAAAGTCAACAGCGACGGGAACGCCATCGTCGGCTGCCTCCAGTGCCTCCTCGTCCAGTAAGGCGGAACGCATAAGCAACGCCTACTCTGACAAAAGTGCCGATGAGTAAGTGCCCAATTAACTATAGCTAATCAAACAAGGCCCACAGCATACACACACAAACACACACACACAAACACAAACACACACACAAACACACACACACACACATACACACATATATATATATACATACATACTGTCTATATCTAGATCTTAAAGATCTTTTACTAATCTATGTAAAATGTAGTTGTAAATGTAAAAAGCTTCTAGAGACAGTTTAGCTTTGATATGACTATAAACTAAAAGTAGTGCAGAGCTTAGATATTTTGGCTGTCTTTTAAATGCCTTTGCAGATATTTTGAACTTTGTATTTATATGTAGACTATAGGAACTTGACTCTCTGTAAAGTGAAACTGCTGATATCTGATATAGATGCTTAGTGTTGATGTAGAATGTAAATAAAACAATGTCACTATGATCACATTGTAAAAAGCTATAGTTGCTACAGCAAACATCTGTTAAAAAAGAGTTTTTTGTTTATAAAACTTTGTTAATTTCTAAATTATCTAATGTAATGAAGCCATATTGAGGTACTAAAAATTGTATAAGCAATATCTGCAAGGGTGTTTAAGCTTTTTTCATTAAGACTCAATCCTACTGTAACTCTCTCACACTTCTCGTAGTCTCGTTTCTATGTTTCTTTGCATGCTCTTAACTGTTGCACTTATCTTAACTAACCAACACAAATCATATTTCATCAAATTGTATATAATATATCAATTGAATTAACATTTTATTACCCATTTGTATTGTAAACTTTTGTACCTACCACCAAAAAAACAACAAAACCAACAACATTTTGACTGTTCATCATAACCGTAACAAAAAAAAAAAAAAAAAAAAAAAACAAACAAAAAAACGTACCAACAAAAATGTAGCCATGTAAATAGTACCAACCGTAGCAACAGCAGCTTTAACAACAACAACAACCACCACAACCACCATAAGCACGCGTCGCACCACAATCACAACAACAACAACAACAATAATAATCACAACCACTCAACGTCGGAAGCAGCAAATGCAACAAAATTAACAACAACGCCGCACGGAGCCCAAACACCATCACACAACACCACCCACCACACGCACCACACCAACTCCACCCACCATCCACATAGCCATATTAACAGTAATAAACATAAATCTCATTCCACGACAACAAACACAACCCAACACATAACAAATGTAAACAGATCCATAACACATCATCTAACAAACACCACCAACACCAACACCACAACAACAACAACCACATCATCAGCGAAAGCAAACAACAATTCAACGTACAACTCCTCAAATCATGCGAATATTCTTAGCTTTACCGAAACGGAGGAGGTGCTACAAATCGGAATGCATAAAGTGCTTGTCTATGTGAAAAATCATCGGGATGCATGGCCCTTCATGGATCCCGTTGAAGAGGATATTGCACCGCGATATTACTCAATTATCAGAAGGTAAAGTATACGAGTATACGGTATATACAGTTAGGATGAACTATATCTATAGTAATACCAAATGTTCAACTTTCACCTTTCCAGACCCATGGACCTGCTCAAGATGGAGGACAAGCTGGACAGTGGAAAGTATCACAAGTTTAGCGAATTCCGCAACGATTTTCGTTTGATTGTCAACAATTGTAGACTGTACAATGGTCACAACAATGGTATATTATATCTCAATTTAAAGAATATATATAAAAACGATATATAAACTATCTCTCTCTTTCTCTCTCTCACTCTCACAGAGTACACGGAAATGGTCAACAATCTGCAGGATGCCTTCGATAAGGCAACCAAGAAATATTTCGATAATCTCTCCGATGACGACGATGATGATCCGAATTTAAGTTATCCCGCCGCTGACTCAAAAATGAATGTATTTCGCGAAAAGTACTTCAACAAGAAAATGAAAGGTGAGGAAGAAAAGGAGTCCTCAGCGAACTCGACGTCGAGCAAACGTTTACAGGACACCAGCGCCGAAGAGGAGGACCATAGTGAAGCAGACGAGGTCGCCGCGGAGCTGACAACGCACGCGCAGAAACGTAAGCGCAAAGAGAAGGATAAACGGCGTAAAAAGAAAACTAAAACAAAAACCGAAAGAGGCATTGGTCACACTGAAGATGTGGACACGGATGAGGAGGACTTGCAGCCGGAGCCGCCACCGCCGCCGCCTGTAATAAAAAAGAGCAAAAGTAACAAAGTACTTAAGGAGAAAGACAAAGACAAGGATAAGGACAGGGAAAAGGACAAAGAGCTGGCCACATCGAGCAAACGTGGACGCAAAGCTAAAGGCAGCAAGTCCTCGCAGTCAACGCCGGCCAACAGTTCCTCGAAGCCCACTACCAAAACACAAAAGACCAAAAAAGCGGGTAAAAAGTCAACGCCCGAAACTGAAACGGAATCGGAGGTCAGTGATCCACCACCAACTGAACCCGAATCGAGCGACGATGAAGAATTGGCTCTGGCCAAAGTCAAATCACTGGTGAAGCCCACAGCGCGCACGATAGCTGCGCAAAAGAAGAAAATGGTGCCCGCCGAGTCAAAGGTGAAGACGCCGACGCCTGTCAAGCGGCAGCCAAAGAGCAAGAAGGGCGGACGTGGTCGAGGCAAAGGTGAACGGGAGCTGGATGACCTGGACGATGATAGTCCACTATTTGATAAGAAGCAATTGCCGCCAACAGCTGCAGCCGCGCTGGCAGAATCCGCTGCTGAGCTGGAGGAAGATGATGACGAACATGACGGCGATGACAATGCGGACGCGGATGATGATGATGACGATGACGACGATGTGTCACGATCGCGCAGCATGTCGCCTTTCAAAGTGGATCTGCACAAGAAATACTCAAAGAGCGCGCTCAACGATGATCTCTCCGAGCTGCTGACCACGGTCAAAAAGGTGTCCAGCGTCGAGACCTCCAAGCTGAGCGCACGGCACGAGGGTGACAAATCCGATCAGGACTCTGAATCCGATTTCATGTCGCTTGCCAGCTGCAACAGTAGCTCCGATGAGCGGCGACGTCGGCCCTCGCCAGTGGTCACTAAGCGGGGCAAGAAGGCAGAGGTGAAAAAAGAAAAGGAGAAGGAGAAGGATAAGAAGAGCACGCAACACAAAGAAAAGGACAAGGACAAGGATAAGCATAAGGATAAGGATAAGTCGCGGAGTGCCAAGCACAAGAAGAGCTCAGCAGAGGCAGCGGCTGCAGCAGCCGCAGCGGCCGAACAGGCGGAACTGGAGATGCTGTTGCCCTTCATGGACAAGTACGATGTGATCAAGTATCGACGCAGCCGTGCAGCACAAAGCAATTCCAGTGCCTCCAATTCTCTAGCACCATCCGAGGACTCTAAATCAGCGAGTTTCAAAAGCAGCTCCAACTCCAAAAAGAAGCGCGAGAATACAACAGAGCCGGTGGCGGATCATAAACGTGGTCGTAAAAGCAAAGAACCAAAGCATGTCAAGGAGTCCAGCAGCAGCTTGGAGAAGCTGATCAAGCTGGAAAAGCCTGAGAAGGAGAGGGAGAAGGAAGAGAAGCCTGTGGAAAAGCAGCCCAAGAAAGCAGAGACACCAAAAAACGTTGACAAGCCGCTGCTGCGGGAATTGACGCCGCCACCACCGGCGCTGCCTAAAACCTCGACGCCGTCATCACCAACTGTTAGACCAGAGACGGCCAGCAAGGATGCAGTCAAGTCGGCTAGCAACAATAACGCCAAGGCTAAAGATACCAGCGTCAAAGCGAGCAGCAAAAAGCGAGCGGACAAGCAAATGCCGCCGCCGCCAAAGCCAGCGGAAAAATCAGCTGAGAAGGGTAATAAAAAGCTGACGGGCAAACGAGCGGCTGCAGCAGCTCAAAAAGCGACGGCCAGCAGCAATGCGAATCTGGAGGCGCTGGATGTGGAAACGGAGCAAACGTTAAAGGACATCAATCGTTGGCTGGAGCATACGCCGCGCTTCTCTGAGTTTAGCTCCGCAAGCAATTCACCTTCGCGTTACAATCTGCTGGATGACTTTGATTCGAGCATTGGCACCAAACTGGATGCGGCAGATTTTAGGCGACCCGTTGCTCTGGCTGCGCCCAAGGCGGAGCTGGTGCCCACCAAGCTGGCCGAAGCGCTTAATGAGCTGGTCAGCGAAACGACGCCCAAGCAAGTCATTAAAACCGAATCCGATGTGCTTCCCACGGCGAGCAGCGTGAGCAGCAGCTGCGGCACACCGCCGCATTCAATGCACTCGGGCAACTCCATTGGCAGCACCTCGGCCACAGCGGCCAGCTCCACCTCGGCGTCATCTAATAACTCGTCAACAACAGCGCCACAAACAACAGCACCTGTCGTGCCTCCCACAATTCAAGCGGTACCAGCTGCCGCAACAGCAACGCCTGCGCCACTCAAGCCCGCGAAAGAGCCGAGCAGCACACAGCTGCTTCTTAATCCTCCACCGCCGCCGCACATCAAGCAACAGATGGCCAAGGAGGCGAAACGTAAATCGCTCAAAGAAAAACAAGCGGCTACAGCGCAGGCTCAGCAGGCCAAGGCCAAGGCAAATGTGATGCGGACTATTGAGAGACTGCAGCCGGGCAAGGCCAAGGGAAATCTCATACAGAACGTGGCCAAGACGGAGGAGATGGAAACACTGCTCAGTCCTGTTATTAACAAGGCAAAAGATTCGAAGAATGCGCTTAGCTCGGAGAGTAGCGATGGAGCACCGAAGCTCAGCCTGGGCACGGTCATCACGACCCAAGACTTTGCGCTAGGCAAAACACTCGAAGAGCTGGCGAACAAAAAGGAACACGAACAGTCGCCCAAAGATAACAGTGGCAGCCGCAGTCCGGAGGAATCAGCTTCGGCTACAACGCCCACCAAGGAGCCACCCAAGCCATTCGAGGCGCTGCTCGAGCTGAGCAAAGTCAGCGAATTGGCTTCCAAAGCAGCCTCAGCCGAGGCCAAGGAGAAGCCCAATTTGAGTGCGTGGCTGAAAGCTTTTGGCGGTCCGAAGGTCAACAAGAAATCCAGCGAGGATGAAAAGCAGCAAACGTCGTTATCGCTCACACATGATGACGCCCGGGTGGCGCCGCCGGCTCACTCGCCAGCTGCTGGCGATGCGACCAACAACTTTTCGCTGCCTGTTGTGATGCGACAGCGTAAGCCCAGCACGGGTAGCACCAATTCAGAGCGCAGCTCATTCAGTCAGGATCCTGATTCGCCGCGCATAGCTATCGATGAGCGTTATGGTTCCTATGCGGCTGGCTCGTATACATCGCCGATTTGCGCCTCACCTATTGGCGCCTCACCCATCATGGTGTCGCCGAAGCCGAATGACGATATGGGCAAGCCAGCTTCTCCATACACCCTCAATGGAGCCATCAAGGTGGGCTTCTATCAGGATACCACGACCAAGAGTAGCCCCGATAAGAGCTGCAGTCCGCGAGAGATGTATCCGCAATATTCACAGCATATTTATTCGTCGGCTTCCTCACCAAATGTCTCAACGCCGGAGCTGAGCGGCACTTCGCCTTATGGTGGTGGCAATAGCTATAATCCGTCTGGCTCGGAGGCATCCAAAACACCAGCCTATTCGTCCACATCGCCGCTTCCCATTTATGATCAATACAAACAGCCGCGTTCGCAGGAATCTGATTATAATTCCTCAATGAGTCCCAGCACACCCAATCCGCATTCACCCTATCAGCAGCCACAGAGTTCGCCTTATACCACACCCCACTCCACGCAGCCTTCCCCGTACCATGGCCAGTCGCCCTACCATCAGCCGCAGTCGCAGCAGCCGACGCAACAGCAGCCACAACAGCAGCAGCAGCAGCAGCAGCAGCAGCCTTCACACAGTCCCAATCCCCAGCAACAGCAGGCGCTGAGCCCAATGCCCAGCAGCGTGGATTCGCCCGCCTCCTCGGCTGCTACACAGCCACCCACACCGCTGGCCCAATCACCGGCTGAGCAGCAACATTCGCCCTATCAACAGCCCGTGCTGTCGCCCTATCAGCAACAAGTGGCGCCGCCGGTACCGCCTGTGGTGCAACCACCTGTGCCAGCATCTGTAGCACCCACTGCGGTACCTTTACCAGGTGAGCCAGGGCTGCAAGTCCACAAAATGGTTAAGTTTATGAAGTTTCTGATAAGGCTTGGAAAATGCTCTTTCTAGAGTATTTACACTCTGGTCGGGCAATCCCGACTTGATATACTCAACATTTTTTAATCTATCTTTTCTTCTTTTAGCAACCATGGGCAACAGCGGCTATGGACCAACCCATGACAACTATCAACAGCAGCAGCAACAACAACAGCAGCAGCAACAACACTCTTTGTACAATCCCGCAACGCTGATCAATCCGCTACCAGCTGCTGCTCCCACAGCAACACCCGTGAGCAAGCCGAATAACAATGAATGGAGCCTGGGTCACAGTCTGCTGCCGCCTAACCTAACCGCGAATCAGGTCTCACAACAGCAGCAGCAACAGCAACATCAGAGTCAACAGCAGCAACATCAGGCGTTGGCTCATCAGCAGCAGCAGCAGATGCATGGCATGAAGCCTAAATATCCAACCTATGCACAATACCAATCCACAAATGCGGCAGCCAATGCAGCAGCAGCAGCGGATGCTGTTGACAATCAACAGCAACAACAGCAGCAGCAGCAGAAAATTGTGCCGCCTAGCTATGGTAGTGATATGGCCACCTTTATGCAGCATCAAATGCAGCAGCCAGCCAAAACGGAGACGTTAATAAATCCGCTGAAGCGACCTAACGAAGATTATAGAGATGTTGCTCCTAGCAAGCTGGCCAAGCTGGATGAGAATCATCAGCAACAATTGCATACAGCAACGCAGCAACAGCAGCAACAGCAGCAGCAGCAACAACAACAACAGCAACAACAGCAGCAGCAACAGCAACCGCAGCAATCGCAACCTCAAACGCTGCTTAACAAGCAACAGCAAATGTTCAATAGTTTTCTAGGTTCCATGACCTTTGGCAAGCAGCTGGGCACCATAGCGCCGGACAAGGCATTTGAAATGTATAATCGAGCGGCGGCAATGGGGTTCCCCAAGGATTTTGCCAAAGACAATAGCGCTTGCAACATGCAGCCGCAGCAGCAACAGGCAACATCCAATAAACAACAGAACAGTCAGCAGCAGCAGCAGCAGCAGCCACAGTCGCAACCGCAGCCGCATTTAACTCAGCTACAGCCCCCGCATAATCTAAACTATCAGCAGCAACAACAACAGCAACAACAGCAGCAGCAGCAAAAGTTGCAGCAACAACAAGCACCACACAAGCCGCATAACTATGGCAGCAGCAGCAACAATCTACAGCAGCAGCAGCCACAGCCCACACAACAGCAACAAGAGCAACAACAACAGCAGCAGGCACACAATGCCTATCAGCAACAGGCGCAGCAGCTGAATCACAACTATGCACCAGCAACTGCTGCTGCTGCGGCTGCTTCTGCAGCACAGCAACCAACAACTGGTAAGCCCACAACAACAACACAAACCGCAGCTGCGACCAACAGCGACAACAGCAACATGTTGCATTTGTCCGCAAGTGCACATCAGCATCATCTCAGCCAGACGCATCATTTGGCTGCCTACAACAAGCCCACACCGCCACCGCCACAAACCTACAACAATCCGCTGATGCACACGCTAGCGGAGTCCATGCTCGGCTATCCTGTCAACTACTTTGACAAGAATATGCCGCCAGCAGCGCATATGTATAGTGCATCGAGTGCTGCCACAGCGTATGGCAATCCTGCTCAGCAGCTGCCTGGCAACTATGTGCCTGGCAGCAATAGTGCCGCGCAGCCAACACCACAGCAGCAACAGCAACAGCAGCAACAACAACAGCATCATCAACAACAGCAACAACAGGCTGCAGCAGCAGCACCTGTTGAAGTGAAGGCGCCTGCCAAACGTGGACGCAAAAAGAAGGCAACGACAGTGGCAGCAGAGGCAAACGCTAAGCAACAGCAGCAGCAGCAACAACAGCAGCAACAGCAACAGCAGCAGCAGCAGCAGCAACAACAACAGCAGCAACAACAGCAGCAACAACAACAACAGCAGCAACAGCAACATAGCCAGCAGGCAATGTCGCAGTACAACATGCCACAAATGCCAGCAGCTGCAGCGGCTGCTAGCTCTGCGGCGCATCAGCTACAGGCGCACGCTCAAGTGTTGCATCAAGGCTTTCAGCTGTACGCGGGTCTCAAATCCGGCGGAGTTTCTTCACCTGCTGCTGGCACATCGTCATCAGCCACAGCAGCAGCTGCTGCCGCCGCAGCAGCAGCAGCAGCGGCTGCTGCTTCAGCAGGCAGCGCCTCAGCGGTCAATCAAACGGCAGCAGATGCTGCAGCCATCTCGCTGAAGACCGCCAGTGGCGGCGCCGGCATGGTACCCGGCAGTGCCTTCAATTTTGCGCCCACGCCCAGTGCGTTGGGCCTCTACGGGGATCAGACCGCGGCAGCCGCTGCGAGCAGCTATTTAGATCAGTTCCGCGATGCTGCACCCAATCCCTACTATATGCCACCAGCGCCGGCGCACAGTGGAGCCACAGCGAATGCAGCCGGCAATGCGGCAGATAAGACACAAAATCCATTAAACACGGCAGCTGGTTCCTATCCCTTTCTGGCTGCAGCGCATCCATCGACACGTGCAGCTGCTGCAGCTGCGGCCTATCCATTCGCTGCCTCCCAACTGGATCCCAATTCGCAGCTGTATCAGCAATATCTGCGGCGCGATGATTTCCATGCACGCATGATCTTCAATCAGAGTCTGCTGGGTGGTCCGGCTGCTGCGGCCGCTGCCGCAGGCTATGGTCAGCCGCCGCCGCCTCCAGCTGCTTATCGTCCTTCTGCGCTGGGCATGACCAAGCCATATGATATTAATAGACAATCATGGTTTTAGCAGTACGCCAGTGCCGCCAATGTGGATCTGCAGGGCGATGACCTGAATGCGGCAACAGCAACGGCGGCGGCGGCAGCGGCGGCGGCAGCAGCAGCAGCAACGGGAGGAGGCGCTGGAGGCGTGCCAGCAGCAGCGGGCGTAGCGGCAGGAAATGCCGCAGCAGCAGCAGCAGCTGTGACAACGCCTGCAAATACACAGCGCTAACTGCGTTCGGTTTCAACAAAAAATTTTCAACGTGTGCTAAAAACTGGACGATAGGAATATGTATACAGATATATATATATATATATATTTCTACATAATTCTTTATAATTTAATATATTTCTATATTGTTTTATATATGGCTAAATTGCTGACTCGAATTCTAGTCTATTAGAAATCCCGCTGACTGTTCTTAATTTTTTCTTCATGTGTCTTTGACTGAAAGTTTCTGTGTGTGTGTGCGTGTGCGTGTGTATGTATCTCTCATGCCCGCCTCCCCCCCACTACCCTCACCCTCTGCTCTGTCACTCAACTGCCTTTTCCACACTTGTGCAATGTTCTAAACTAAATTCTAAACAGCGCCCAGATTTTAGCACAGCGTTCGCAACTAAATGGTTTAGCTGCCTTGTTTCACGATTAAAGCTAATTTTGTTTTGTTACTGACAAACAGATATATGTAATTGTTTATAGAGTTAAAACTAGATGAAGAAATATAGTTGAAGCAAAATCGATGAATACGAAAGATTCTAAGAATTGTTTCAATTGCTTCCGACTATTGTAAGCCTTTAGTTTGCAGAATTCAATTAAGCGTATCGATTGTAAATTAGCTATTATTATTACTATTATTACTATTACTATTATTATTATTACTATTACTATTACTATTATATTTATAATTAGTTTATTATATGAACGTGCAGCGGGTAAATTTGTTGAAATATTTATTAATATCTATCTAAAAAAAACAAAACAAAAGATGAAAATGCAAAAACAAAAGTGTTTGCAGCTACAATTTATTTTTAATTATATTCTAAGCCGAGCAAGTTGTATAAACTTTTGTTAAATATATACTAAGTACGGTCTAAACTTAAATCCAAAAAAAAATATAAAACAAAATAATGTATACAACACACACACACTCACACACACACATACGTACTCATTGCATGCGCAACATTCCGCCATGATACAACAAATTCTTTTAGCCCAAAAAAAAAAAACATTTATGCTGTACATACAAAAAGAAACAAAAACAACAACAAAATGAAGTTAATACTGTTACGTTTTACACATACACACATCTCAGATTTGTAGCTTTAAACGCTGTATAAAACAAAACAAAACAAAAAGAAAACAAAAAAAAAAACAAAAATTTAAAATAATTTCAAAAGAAAATGCAAAATCAACTGCAAATGCAAAAGCAAATGCAAATTTATGAAAAGTAAATGAAAAAAGTGTCTTAGTCGCTATTAACATAAAAATATAAATCAAGCAAAAACGCATCAAAAAAGCAAAAAAAAAAAAGAAGAAATGTAAAATACAATTTACAGAGAGCCCTTAATTATTTATATATATATATATATATATATATATATATATATATATATATATATATATATATATATATATATATATATATATATATATATATATATATATATATATATATATATATATATATATATATATATATATATATATATATATATATATATATATATATATATATATATATATATATATATATATATATATATATATATATATATATATATATATATATAAAACACAAATACAATAAATCTAAAATTAATTAAGTTGTTAACGCTTATGTTTTGCAAAGGTAAATTTTTAAATTTTATAATACCTAAATATGATAAATAGTTGATAAATATTAAAACAAAAAAAAAAGAAAGAAAAAATAAATAAAAATGGGTACCTAGAGCATAAAGAGCAGCAACAAATAACATATTTAAAGAACCACAAGCTAAATAATATATTAGCAATTATTATATATATATATATATATATATAAATATATATGTATGCAGCTACTCACATACATATATACATGTATGTATATATATATGTATATTAGAAGCTACAGCGTGCCGCATGCACAGTAAATACAATCTATATATATATATACGAATATATATATATATATAAATATGTAGCTATATATATATAAAAAAAGAAAAACAAATTAAATAACAATAAAGAATTATATTGCATATTGTACAAAATCGTTTGCATTAATTTACGAGCACAGCGCGCGGATAGATTTCCGAGGGAGGTTTGATAAGCTTACATTTAAATATAGAAGTAGATATATACTAAAGCAAGAGTGCTCAATTCGAAAGTATCCGACTAGTATATACTGACAGTCCGACAAACACATGTATCCCTATTATGTTGTAGAGGTATAATTCTAAGACAGCAGCTGCGCCTCCTGCGTGCCATTTGCTAACTAAATTGTACTCAATTTTTGCACTGAAACAGGGAGATTTTTGCCTGGGAGTTTGGCTGTGAAATCGAAATACCACAAAAGCAATTTCAACTATCGAAACGCTCACCTTATTAGAGCCACTTTCTCATCAATAGCTCGAAAATATATCAAAAATGAATTCAATTTTTGTATTCATTACGAGAAGCTACTTATCAAATCTCTAGGTGTCTCTAGTCCTAATTGATTTCAAATTGTAGTTCAAAAACTAAGTAAAGATATTGATTTTTGTCGATATAAAGAAAACGGAATATCATTAAAAACATAGTAAAATATATACATATGTATGTAAAAGTATATTTCAAATTTTTAGTACCAATTCTCAAGTTTATGCTTAAATACAGACAAACTTCAAGACAAGTTGACAGACAAACATGTTTATAGAGACAGAACAGCTTGTTCTGTTAGAGAATAAACATATATACCTTGAGTCGGCCATGCCTTCTACTTTTTGATATATCCCATTACAGAAACTAATAACTTTGGCTATATTATTCTCAATGGTTAAAATTATACAAATTTCTTAAATAAATTTATGTATATATATATATATATATATATAGAGAGAGTTTTTTGTTAGTTGCAGCTCTTCTTAAACTACCCTCGATTATATATATATATATATATATATATATATATATATATATATATATATATATATATATATATATATATATATATATATATATATATATATATATATATATATATATATATATATATATATATATATATATATATATATATATATATTATTTATAGCTACCCTCAGTCACAATTGAGCGTCTCCAATTACTTAACAATTTTGCAGCGCACGCGTTCATTTGCATACAATTGCAGCGACTGGCTACCACCACCTTGATCATATTGGCGGCCAGCTAAAACCTTTGCACTCTTGAGCCCCTCGATGCCGCTCGATCTGGCTAACACGCCGCTTGCGCTCCCCCTTAGCAACCGAATGAAGCTCGTGGCAGATCTTTTGGTAGCTAAGACGCTATGCAACAAGGCCATTTGGCCTTTGCCATTTGTTATATTTAAACGCTTTTCATTAACATTGCAGATACACCAGTTGGACTCACTAACTATATATAAATTATGACATAGTTGTGCTGCTACTATTACTATTACTATTAGTATATGTGCTACTATATAGTATGCATAGTTAGCACATGTGAGTTGTTGTAGTTGCTGCGAGGAAGGTTGAGAAACGCAAGACTTAGGCAACGAACTTGCAGGTAATTCACATGGGGAAATGTATAGTATCTGGTATTCCATAGTGAACGGGGTTACGAGAGTTCAGCTCTATTGAATAAGCATACGTGTTGCAAGAATCTAGAGAAGGTGTTTTTGGCATTCCACTTTGAACGATGATAATTGAAGGGGCTTATTATATACCCTATAAATGAGAGAAACAGAAGAAAAACTAAGCTCAAATATGCGTATAAACATCCAATTTACGATTTTATGACCTATGCAGTTCTTACTAGATAAATTGTGTGATCTAGATAAATGCAATCTGTTCCAGTTCCCTGTTAGATGCAATCTGTCGCCAGTTCGTGCTAGATGAACTGAATGATATAGTAAGAGGCAACCTGCCGACTTCATGTTTGCTATTTTTGGTATATAATATATCATATATCATATCTGATATTGTAGGAACAAAAACTAAAGCACAGTTTCATAAAACACTTAACCATTTGTCATCTTATTATTGAAATGGATTTTGACTTTTACAAAATAATAACTGTTCCAATACTGTGGCACAATACCGACATGCGAATATAATAAAAATTACTTGAAAAGCTGTAAAGCATATATGTATATATAAAATTATTCTGATATTTTGTCCTTTTGTTCATTTTCCAGCTTACAGGGCATATATGTAGGCAAAAATACAGTAAAAGTTACGAGGGAGCTTAAAAGAACGCCACACAAATAAAGTATGTATGATTTCTGGAATGTACAAAAAGTAATAAATCAATAGAAGACTTAGTGTTCAAGTTTTATCAAATTACTATGCTTTGATACACTCTGATACACTCTATGTGTTATAGCACTCACAAAGTATAATCCTGCAGCTAAGTAAACTGTGCCAATTATGTACAATGCTCCTGAAGCTATCCAAGTGTATTTCAGCACTGGAAAGACTCTCGAAGCGATTTATCAATGGAATGTTAAATTGTATTTTCTTTTACTGTTACTTAACTTGTAACTAAATACCACGATAAAATATTTGCCACGATTGCATTTATTATTGAGTAGAGCAAAAAAATAAGTTGCTTCATTTTTAAACTGCAACCCTTAGTGTCATATTTTGCATAACGACTGCACTGACACATCTTACCATATAATATATAAGAACTTAAGTGATTAAAAAAACAAAAAACATGATATATGATCTGCAGGCTTATAAAAAATTAATAACAGTTTAACAATATGTACATGGCTACTGTGATATTTTGAAAGCTCAGTCTTTCTCTCTCTGTCTCCCTGTATCTCAGCGTCTTTCACTCTCTCTCTCTCTCTCTCTCTCCTTTATCTCAAAATCTCTGTTTTGCTCTTTTTCTTCACCTTTTCAGTCTGACTATGCTTTCACTCTCTTCCCTTGTCATGCCTCTCCTCCACTCAATCCATTCCTATCTGTCTCACACTCTAACACCCCCAGACTCTCTATTTCTCTATTTCTCTCTTTCTGTCTATCTTTCTCTCTCTCTCTCTTTCTCTTTCTCTTTTTGTCTCTTTCTCTCTCTCTTTTTCTATTTCTATCTCTGTCTCCCTCTCCCTCACTTTCTGTCTTACTATATCCGTTTTTCATTTCTAACTCAACATCTCTGTCCGTTTTTCTATCTTTGATTACGTTGTCTATATATACTTTATAAGAAAGACATATCTCTTATCTGTTTTTAGAATTCTGCTTAAGATCGGTCATACACAGAACTTAAAAGCAAATTCTTGGTACAGTTCTAGTCCTTATTTATATGAGTTATTCATATCACATGTAACTCTTGCTGCTAATTGCATGGGATTTCAATTTAAAACTTAATTAAAATATGGAATACCCCAATTTGTAAAGCCTTTCAAGCCAAAAAACAGCCAATTGGCTATGCTTCTTATAGAAAACGATTATTTTTATTAAGCGCACCCATTGAAAGTGAGCGAAAGGGTATGCTGGAATTAGGTAAATAAATGTAAGTTGTAGAGGTATAAATATTACTGAATAGTACGAAATCTATATATTCCTCTATAAAATTAAATTCAAAATTCTCATTTCCTACCAATAAGAATGGGTTTCAACATTTAAGTTTGATCCAGCATAAACCTTGGTTAATTATTGTTAGGGAAATTAAATTTGATAACTATGCAGGTGTTCATAAACCAAAAACTTTTATTCGTTACTGAATACTCACCTTTAGTCCGGCGTATTCCTTAGTCTTTCTTCAACCGTCACTCATTTCCAATTCTGAACGCTATTTAAGCCTATGAATCATGGGTAATCCACATTGAGGTGACTTGATTGACGCACTGTACCATTGATTAATGATCGAAATGCCAGTCAAAAACTACGCGCATAGTAGTTATTGTTGCTCGCATTTCATCCGGTTGAAAGGTTGAACAGGTATGTGTTTAAAAATATATCAATTATTGTGCATGTTAATTAGTTTATTCACCGCCCATTTGTTTGAACATTATCGTGAACACAATACAACACAGCACAAAATATATAAATACCACCAAAAAAAAAAAAAAATAAATATAAGAAAAATACAAAAAAAGCAATGCTGCCGGTTCACAGTAAAAAATGCAGCCAAACGAGCTGCAAATAAAATATATTTTTTATACATACTAAATGCAAAATAAAGAAAAATTAAGATTAAAAATTTTGCCGGCCATTACGTAACGCTGGCAATTGAATTTGATATGAGAATTTCGCAAAATGCTAATTGCTGCTAACAAATATCGTTTTTAGCTACAGATTCATATTTTACCCTGAAGCGATGCAGTGCAATGGGCGTGGCAGGCGAAGGGTGAGCGCACGACAGTCATGCAGCAAGAAAATTTTCATGCGACGCGTGAAAAGCATTTGAAAATCGCCTTCCGGCAATCGTGCTGCAGCATGATAACTAGGTATATATAAATTTATATATATATATATATATATATATATATATATATATATATATATATATATATATATATATATATTTACACCTATACATTTACTACATAAAACTATTGTGCGTGACCAAAAAGGTCAGACAATTTATGTATATTTATTTGTGCTATGAGTGTTCAAATATGTTCATTATAAATATTTAACAGAAAATTGCATTTTAAATTAAATTAAGTTTATTTTTTCATTGCAAGAATTCTATATTCCAGGGTGATAAATCTAGTTAGCGAATTAAAAGAAAGTTGTGAAACTGGTGTTGTTTTACTGAGAATTTAGTTACAATTTGAAAATTTTGAAGGAAAGAATTCGATTAATCCGCATGATATTAGAATATCGCTTTCCTCTATGATTCTTCCTTAAAAACCCTTTAAATATTTGTATTATTCTAGAAATATTTCGATTCGTGATTCCTTTCTTGCGGTAATGGCTTTGATTTGCTGAATTTGAATCAGAAATTGGAGTTCCGCTAGCAAAAAGCCAACTTTCTTTTCCAAAACTCTTGGCCTTCAAAAACCCATACAAAAGTCTATATTTTTTTTAGCAACAGTTCGACTCAAGATCTTTTATTTTGTTTGAAACACTGTTATCTATTGCTACATATCTTGACATTACCTAATGAATCTTTCATATCCTTTTGTGTTTATTTCCATCCATCCATATACATTTCCCAATACTCAGTTATCGAACGCTACTCAGCAAGAGATTCTCCATCTCCCATGTCTTCTACTTCATAATGATATATGAGCAGTTCTATCTATATCTCTTGCTTGGTACATGAGCAGCTATACAAACTTAATCTTATATCATGCACTACAGCCAGCTGAAGAGCTGCTCGTATCAAGCATGTTTCATAGACGTGAAGAGCATCTGATAGTTGCATAAAACCTTATATACTATGTGTATATATTTTTTGCTTTCAAGCTCAGTGATGACTTAATTATTGTATAACATCTGTAATAGTCGCATTAGGTTTGACTTTTATAAATTCGTGTGCAGTTAGAGCTTACGGCATAAATCATGAGAATTATTGGCGCATGATATAGCAACGAGTTTTCCAGTTGTTGTTGTTGCTGCTGCTGTTGTTGTTGTTGGTGCACCTGATCAGAACGAACAATCGCATGCTTTTACTTTCTAAATTGTTTATTACCCGTTTTACATACATACATTAACGCATGTATTATTTGCGAGGCTGTTCTTACAAGAATTGGCTTCAACTCAGCGCGCCCGACTTCCGTTTGTGATTCAGAGATACGATTTATGTATATCAGCCAGTTAATACAAATAAATTGAATTAAAGCGTGCTTAAAAATAGCTTGTGCTTTTTTCTTTTATCTGTTTTTTTTTTTTCTTTTTGTCTTGTCTCTTTCTCACCTTTTTTTGCAGCAGCAGCAGCTGCTGCGTCGTCGCCCTTAGGCCGTGCTGCGGGGCTTTGAACTCAGCATGAAGCAACTGCTTTTTAATTTTGTTGCAAATATTTGGCCTTAGTGGTTCAGAATTGTGGTTTGTCTGTGCGGGTGTGGTTGAACTTGGATCGATTGATTGAGCGGCAATTTGAACATTAGATTATTTAATCTATTGTTTGCCCAGGTGCCCGATGCTAACATTATTGCTCTGTCATCTGCTAGCTTAAGGGGAGGGGGGGGGGGGTAACGGAATACAAAGTATAACTAAAGTAGTTTCATGTGCTAACGTCTTTTGCGCATATGATTAATGTAGTTCCTGCTGCCGCTGCTGCTGCTGCTGTTGCTGCTGTTGCTGTTGCTAGTCGCCTCGCCATTACGTATTTATATTATCGTTTGAGTTCTGTTGATTATAAGAACTGTCACGTAGACCCGTCAAGAAATTTACATGACAAATTCAATCCGTTTGAATGAAATCGATTCCAGAAGAGAACCAGAATTCCAAAAGACTTAGGCGACAAACTTGACTTTGAAGAGGTTTATTTTTGTATAAATTTATTATAGACCATGTTGGAATGTTTAAACCTACGAAAAATGTTTATTTATGCTTATGAAATGTGATCTATAAGAATATTAAGATTTATTATTATTATATTAAGGTAAAAGAAATATCATATGCTAGAACAACAAATATTTTAAATAACTTATTAAATTTATTATTTTAATAATTTGATAACTGATTTAGCACCTTATTTCAATCTTTAAGTTCTTTTGACAGCGCAAACAAGATCGTTTTATTCAGTTTAGTGTCATAACACTCCTAAAATGCTAATTTAATCTGACTACGCTAGCAGTAAAATCTTGGCAGAAAAGAAAACAACAAATGACTTAGGCAACAAACTTGACTGATATAATTTTTATATGTAGTAGAGTGATCTTGTATATATAGAATATATGGAACTATATGGTGTATGGTGAACATGTAAAATAAGCTTTGCATATCATATTTATATTTGAGTAATTTGGAAGATTTTTGATAAAAAGCAGATCGTATAACTAGTTCATGAACTCAAGCTGATTTGTATATGCGTTGAGCAGACTTATAGCAAATTTACTTTAATTTATGCTATTAGGTATGACAAACACTTCCAATAAACCTGATTTAATCAAACAATTACTAAGAGCAAAAATGCTGATAAAAAAAAAAAAAACAAAAACAAAAGACTTAGGCGACAAACTTGATCGAGGAATAAATTTTTGTTTTCTTTGTGGTTTAAAATTTTTAAATGACTATGTATTATAGAAAGCAAACAAGTTGTGTATACTATACGTACAGTTAACTAATTTATGATATATTTGCCCAGATCTAGGAGGTAAATCTAGGATACAGTGTGTTTGTTTATTGCAAAAGCTGCTTTGTTCCTTTTCGAAAGGTTCTTCAAGCACTTGAAAAAAATGTTGTCTTAATCAATAATCCCACATGTATCCATATATAAATATTTATATACATAAATCAAGTTGTTATTTTGTTTTTCTATATTTGAATTAAGTTGAGAGATCGATGTAAATGCATATGTTGCATATGGATATGCGTAACAAGTCAATACAGTTAGGGGCAGACACAACGCGTCTAATCGCCGTCTAATTAGACATACAATATTTACGCCTAGTTAATATGTTGGCAGCTGGCACTATCTAATGAAATTGTTAGCTCACTTTATGAGCAGCTGTGCCATAAAATTGTAATTTATTTTAATTTGCACAGTAGCGCAATCGCTCTTTATATATATATATATATATATATATATATATATATATATATATATATATATATATATATATATATATATATATATATATATATATATATATATATAAACTGATATATATATAAATACTTAAAATAATACATACTAAGTATATTTCACTGTTTAACGGCCTGGCTCTTAGAAAGTGCAAATACTTTTGACCTTCGCTCGCTTTCAGCGCATAGCGCAATCAGAGGTGCTGGCGGTGGAGGAGGAGGAGACGGTCTTGTAATCACGCAAAAGTATTCTCAATATATATATATATGAATATATATGAACACAAATATATTTACGAATCGATTTACTAAAAGATTTATTTTGGGTTTTTCATAGAGATCCAATGGCGATCGCCTTGACAGCGGCTAAGACAACAAGAAGTTGACAGTTGAACAATTTACATAATATTATTTACCGTGCGCGGCTTATCAAAACTCCAATCACAAATCATAGTCAAAAAACAACTGGGCGTTAAGTGGAGTGTTCTAAATACGTGCTAGATAAACTATGCAAAAATTATTTTGTGGAAACCTGTTCAACGGCTTCCAAAAGAAAAAATGTGTAAAACAAAAATGTTCAAAGAAGAAAAAAAAAACAAACTCAAGCTCCAATAAAGTTATAAATATTGGTTAATATATTATTTAATTCATCTGGCTGTACGTCCATAAACTTATTGTGTCTTATTATTATTGTTATTATTACGGTACGTTTCCTAGGAAATATTTGGCGCAGACTTATGCAAATCTTCATGAAAATACCAATAAAGCAGTTCCCCAGTCGACGCCCAGTTAGACAAATGGATCTTCGCTCGCTTTTATTTAGTTTCTGTTTATGTGTGTATTGTTTATTTCAGCTCATTCAACCGCAGCATTTCCGATATGACAAAAAATAAATACAAATTAACACTTGGCTGAGAACAGCGACAACAACAATAACAACAATAACAAGAACAACATTTAGAACGTTCAACAGCGAAAAAATCCCCATGTAAGTGGGAAAAATGTATTTCGAAAGTATCTTAATCTGAAGCACTGACCATGACTCAGTTGGCTGCAGGCTGCGTTTGCTGCCTCTGCTGTTGCCTCTGCTGCTGCCTCTGCTGCTGCCTCTGCTGTTGCCTCTGCTGTTGCCTCCACTGCTGACGTCTATGCGTATTTGGGGAAGACCAGCAAAAAGCACATTTGCCTATGCTGCTCAATGGCTTCTGCCTCTGCTGTTGCCTCTGGCTCTGCTGTTGCCGCTGCCACCTCTGTCTCTGCTTCTGCTGTTGCCCCTGCCTTGGCTGCTGTCTCTACCGCTGCAGTTGCCTCTGCTACTGCCGCTGGCGCCTCTGCTGACGCTTATGCGTATTTGGGGAAGACCAGTTGTCTCTACTAACTCTGCTGCCGCTACCTCTGCCTCTACCTCTGCTGCTATCTATGCTCGCTTTGCTTACGTTAATGCGTCTTTGGGAAAGACCCAGGTTGAACCAGACCACGCGCTTGTGGCAGCAACTAAATTGAATAGATGTCGTCGAGGCAAGCAACGTCATCAGCAGCGGGGATTTTGATTCAGAATCACATTCAGATTCAGATTCAGACAGGAATCTGAATTTCCGTTGAATTGCCTTTAAACGCAACGCTGACTCAAAAATGTCGCCTGCAGTTGACACACACACTTGAAACAATTGATATGCGTTCTAGTTGGGCGTGTTCAACTGGAAAATACCATAGCTGTTATGCTTGTGCTAAAATTATTCTGGTTTTTATTTATTGCCTGATATTACTGAAATTTCCAGCTGTCAGGTTACGCTTCTAAAATCACGACTCTAACTCAATATATTATTATACGCTATGCAAATGTACAAAAATGTAGCTTATAAATTTCGACTTTTTTTGCATATGATAAGTGAGAATATTATAAATCAATTTTGTACTATATAGTTTCCAAACAGATAGGAAAATGAGAGAAGATATTGATAATGACTAGGCGAAATCCTATATACCCTGCTCTTATTAATTTTTATTGGCTTCAGTGGCTGCTTTTTGGAAGCTTGATGATTCAAGTGCTCGGCTATTGTTAAGGCCAGCTGTCAATTGCAGGCATACACATTGATTTTTCCATCCAACAAGGACACCTGTTTGCTGGCTAATCGGGTCAGGTGTGGAAAAACCGTTTTCAAGTGCATGTCAGAGGCAAAAACAATGGTCCCTTTGGAATAAGCGTGTGTGTGTGTGTGTGTGTGTTTGCGTCCACTTGATAGCATCTCATAAATGCTGTAAATTGTGCAGGTGACATTAAAGTTTATAGCAAGCATATTTAATACAAATTAAAAACGAAGCAATTTTTAAGCCACTTTAAATTTAACTTTCTTTGTACACGAAAGAAGTAACAACAAAACGGGTTAGCTTTAATCAAAGATCCACGATTTGTAATGCTTGAATAATATTCATGATATTATTGGTTCACATATGGATTTCTGTATTTTTTGGGGGCTCGTTCCGTCGCAATGATCGTGGTGATTAAGTCGATCTTAATGTGCTCAACGTGTTTCGGACACGCCCTGTAAATGTTTGCTGCACTTAAAGTAAGGCAAAGTCATTAAAATACTCAAGTCTAAATTTAAGCCGCGGTGGTTATCAACCTGTTCATTTGCCGCAAAAATCTCTCAGTCCCAACCAAAAAATTCCCATCTTTAATTTTGGAAAACATTCATCCTTTGTCAGAGTCATGCTTGCGTTTATTTATTTTTTTCGTTAGTTTTCCTGAAATGCAGGAAAGTCCCCATGAACCTAATTGGCAAGCTTTCGAATCGAATTAATTATGATGTTTAATTGTTTCTTGGAATTCCACAGTTATTTACTCTTGCGAAATTCAGAGCTATATGAGCCAAGCTTTAGCTAAGCAATAGTTAAACCTTTTTAGGTGGAAGTTTTTAAGTGTAGTATTTGTTGCTGGTTGTTAATTTTAATTCAAGATTTAATTTATTTATTTTTTTTACATTATTTTTGTTTTATTAATAAATAATATGAAACATAAAAAAGTTATTTATAATAAATTATTATGAAATGTTTTTTTTTGTATTGCGTTACAAAAAAATATTATAAAAAATTTGTGTTTTCTTAAAAAAAAATGTATTTACAATAAATATATTTTCTCATTATTTTTTTTATAAATTATTTAAAAAAAATTATTTAAATTTTGCTTTATTTATTATAGTAAAATTTTATGTATTAATTTGTAATAAATTATAAATATATTTTAATTTTAAAATTATTAAAATTTACTTAAACTTATTTTGTTAAATAAATAATTTATTAAGTTCACCTCATATATTTCTTTCAAGTACAAACGACTTCAGCTCTGCAACGCCATTAGCTAAATACATAAACTAATGTAAAAGTATATAGTATAACGAATAAAATATTGTTAATTGATGATACTTAAGTTGAGCAATAGCTAAATAATTATATATTAGTGCAATTCTGATATAAATAAACTTTTTCTCTATAATAGCTTAATATATTTATTTCAATATATATTTATGGCACGTAAGCCTTTGGCCTATTGCTGCGTACTCTGGCTGAGATCATCTTTTGATTTCAGTGGAATTTGTAATAAAAAAACCTTTTAAATAGTCAGGCTGTCAGATAGTTTTACATACCCTTAATTAGTTTATATAAAAGATTCTCCAATTTGCAGTTAGATCACATGTAGCAGAAACCCCTTTATAAGATCCATAAATTTAAGCTTACGCAAAGTCTTTTCATTGATCACATCTGAGAGACTGTAATTCCCCTGCAAGTGACCCATAATATATATATATATTTATTTTGTTTATGTTTCTTTTTGTTTATATGTTATTTTTTGTTTGTCTGCTGCGATGACTGTTTGCTTTGGCTCTCGTGACTGGCGCACGTGACGCAAAGCTCAAACAAAAATCACAGAGAAAAGAAACCAAAATTCAAAACAATGCCAAGCGTGTGCGCGTTGGCTATTTTGCATATTCAAATCAGATCAATTTGTATCCAAATGCGAAACAAAACAAATCTAAATGAACGTCATCTTTGGCCCGTGAATCAGAGCCATGAACAAAATCCAGTTCGATAAGCACTAATTGGATTGGAGAGTGGTGGCCATATGGAATTATGATATGTCAGTTTAGCATTCTGACAAACAGATTGACTGACGGACGCACTGATTGATTGACTGATTGAATGTATTTTGCAATTTGGGAAAGCAATACCTCGATAGGTATTATACAATAATTAGCAACAAAAATGATTGCCAAGTTGTAATTAATGCACATAATTGTAGAATTGTTGAATTGTGAGCCAGATCGATTAGAACGACTCGCTATGTAATGGCAAAAAATTGTAAAAATGTTTTTTAAAATCGTTTTTTAATTGTATTATTAATTGCACCTTATTCAATTATGAATAATATTTGATTTATACAAAAGACTATGGTTTACAAAACAGAACGAAACAAAAAACCCAAAGATTATTCTAGGAAGTTAAAACAAGGGCAGCATTGTCAAGTGGAGGAACTTCAGAAGTCGAATCAAAGCAGTCAAGGCTGCCAGAGCTGCGTTCACTAGGGATCTGTAAGTATTATGCATGTAGAGCTAAGTTCTTTTAATAAAACCTGTAGAACGGTGTCTATGAGTAAAGATCAAGGTATACACATTGGACAATCAAAACTATGCTTTTTGTAAAGAAAAGCAATGAATTCGACATCATTAGGATAAATAAATTTCAAGTATATCCAAAATTTCATTTAAAAAGTTGAATAAATACAGAATTTATGATGGACTATTGAATTGAAGCTATCATATCTTAATCTTAAACTATAGCCTAAACTAAACTATAGCCTTGCCTTACTTCAATCTTAACTTATTATGAACTATATCTAAGCAACTTAAAAAACATTTTAAATTTCATTTAAAAAGCTCAACAATTGTCCAAGTTCTGATAGATTGCCAATCAAATTCATATCAAAGTGCAAAAACCTTCAAGGAGGTCTATCATAGTTTGCGAAATGCTTCAAATCCATCTAGATTCAATAACCTATACCTTTCTAAGGCAATATACGCTTTCTCAATGCCAAAAATCCAATCAAACGGAACTACTTTCATTATGAGACCTGCCAAATTAAGATTGATCTACTCTATATATATATATATATATATATATATATATATATATATATATATATATATACTACATGTATATACATATATAAATATATATCAAAATTTGGAATAAACCGTAACTTTTTGTTGGCTTGTCAAACAGAATGAATGTGGACTACGTGACTGCGTCAAACATTTCAGTATACAGATAGTTTTATTGTACCTTTTGATTAGAATAAAAACCAAATAAAAATACAAATAAAAATACATATCCATTGAAAAATTTAAATGTAGTTTTCAACTTTTGCCGCCTCAGTCCGAAAATGGTTAATTATAGAACCTAATTTACCTACCAAAACAAAACAAAACAAAAAAAAAACACAGAAACAAAACTTTTTTTATCTTGATGATTGATCATTATTAAACGAATGAGCGAAAAAAAAAATAACTAAATGGTAGTAAATGTGTCTTATGTAACAAAAGTAAAAAATTGCAAAGCGGAGCTACGGTAACCAACCTTCAATTCTCAAAGGAGTTTCAATTTATTTGTGGAAGACAATTAAAAAAGAGATGGCAAGTGATAGAGAGAGCAAGAGCGTGAGAGAGAGAGAGAGAGAGAGGGGGGAGGAGGAGTTAGATATGCATAGTTGTACTTCGTTTGTTTGGGTTTCATGATCATGAAACTTCAATAAAACAAACAAACTGGTTGATCATGGTGGGAAGTGGCAGGGGTATGGCATCAAGCCGGGCCGAGCCGAGCTCAGCCGGACCGTGCCGTGCCGTAGTGGGGCGTTAGCTTAGAAGCTGCGGCCAGTCAGCCGTTAAAGGGTCATGGCCAAGGACAAGGAAATCCCAGTGAATGGCTCTGCCTACGAGTTGTGAATCACGATCGACTCTCTGTCTATGTCTCCGGCTTCGGCTTCGGCTCTGGCTCCGTCTCTATCTCCGTCTCCGTCTCTGTCTTCGCCTCCCTCCTACGTCGCCGTCTCCGTTTCTAGCTACGCCTTCAGTTGCTCAACAATTTTGTTACTTTTAAAACCTTGAGCAATTGTTATTATTATTGTTGTTCTCTTCTACTATATATTTAATAACTTTAGAATTGAGCTTAGCAAACGCAGTGCACAATTAAAAATTTAAATATTAAATAAAAGTTAAATTAAATGTTTTGTGCCTTAATTATACAATAAACACAAAGCGTACTCGGAAGAAAAGTTGAGCCAAAAGCCGTGAATGGCACAAGAACTGCACTGACACATATACATAAAAAAAGAGTCTAGAGTTTGCAATAAGCTACAATTGCCAACTATTTCAAATATTTCGAATAGGAATTACAATTAAAACCAATTTGTATATACCCTAACAGAGGATAGTACAGCTATCAGAAAAACTTTGCATAAGGAAACTATTAAGGATGGCAAGTTTATAAGCCTATCCGTCTGGCTAAATGACCTCAAGGAACTCGGCTTCCTATAAAATTAACTTGATTAATCTTAGTCCAGCTGATTCTTTATGCATTATGTAGAGCGCAGCTTTAAAACTGGCTGGCCTAGATCATTGTATCATATTACTGTCATATAACTTTCTATATGATCTAATACATATTGGCTACCTTGAAAGTCAGACTGCATAAAAACTTTATATGGTTGCTTCTTTTTGCATAATGTGATAGATATAAGACTATTTGTTGAATTGTATTACTTTATCATCATAAAAACATCATACAACTCTCCATATGACCAATCTCTTAAGAGCTGTGCTGCAAAAAACCTGGTGGAGTTAAGTATTTGTGCTTAATTTAAGATATAAATCAGAGTTGTTTGGATTGTATCACTCTATCATAGGGCTGTCGTACAACTTTCTATACGAACTATTGCAACTTGGCTTTCTTTAAAGCTTAATTACTAAAAACTTTGGTTCAACTGTAGATTCATAAGTCATTGCACCATATCACATAGCTGTCATAGATGAATAATGAAAATATCATATGAAGTGTTTGTTTAGTTAGAGTTAGACACAACTGCTAGAGCTTGAGTATACAAAGCGTATTTAATCTTCTTTAGTATCTTACATAGTATATACATTATTTCGTTTGCTAGCTTTTGGCTATAATTCTTACCAATTTATTAATTATTATTTGAATTGCATAACGTGTTGATTATCTCATTGCTAGTTAGCTCTAATGATTGATAATTGTCTTATGCAATACGATAATGCAAAATTGCTGTCAGTTGTATTCCGTTTAAATATTTAACAAGTTCGCCCTTTTTACTTAATCTCTCCCTATATTGTCGGTATTGTAAATTCCCAGCCCTAGCCAAGTGATTTCTCTGTTACAGTTAGTCATGCTGTTATTAAAACGAAAAAAGGCGAAACAAAAATTGGTCTACAATTAGCTCTAGCAAATCGCAGCTCATTTTTGGATCTTAATAAGTTGATATGAGTAAGCAGCTCATTAGCTATTAGCTATCTCATATTTATCGGTAAGTTCGATGTGTGTTCTCTAGCATTTTGATCGGTTCTAGTTTTGTTTTGTTGCAAGGATGACGGCATTTGCTAGCTGCAGCAACAACATCAATGCGCAGCTCGCCTCCGAATGTAGATCAATGACAAAACGTGTGACTTACTCTGAATTTGGTTAAATGCGAGTCTCAAACTTCAACTGAAATGTCATTCAAATGATCTAAGACCAGCATCCAATTAGGCGCCAGCCTCGTCAACATCACCAGTAGTACTTGATCTCTCTGTGTGTGAGTGTAGATGTGTGCGTGTTTGTATGTGTGTGTGTGTGTGTGTTATCAGCTTACAGGAATTAGCTAGTTAGTCGCAGTCTGCCAGCTGCATATGGAATGCAAATCTCATAACAATTTGCCAGATGTTTTGACGCCATTTGTTTATGCCCAGTTAAGATTAGTTTAATGTGTTACATTTACGCATGCAAATTGGTTTTAATGTGCTTTCATAATAATAACACTGTACGGCATAGTGTAGAGGAGCGGGCATATGACATTTGTGCTTAGGAATGATAATTAATTAATTGCTTAAAGGAAACTTAAGGTTAGGAAATTCGAATCACATAGAACGTAATTTGCATTTGCCACATGCTTTCGAAAAAGCTCATTTATAATTAATAGGCATTTAGATAATGAGATATTTAGAGAAAAATATGTTTATTATACATATTTCAGTAGCTTACAGTGGCGAATGAAGGCTTCAATATAGTATAGGATATATTATCTATAGGGTATATTAAACTGGACGGCATATAGCTTAGGGCATCTATCTGTTTGGAGTTAAGTTATAGTTAAGTTGACGAGGTATTTATATTGAAGATGTAAGAGATAAGTATTTAAGGTAGAGTAGAGGGAACAGAGTAGAGTGAGTAGAAATAGAATAGATCGAGTAGAGTAGAGTGTATCTCAGTCTATAATGCTAGTTTATAATTAATGAGAAATAGAATAGATCGAGTAGAGTAGAGTGTATCTCAGTCTATAATGCTAGTTTATAATTAATGAGTATTTTCTAATAAATTCAAGAACTAATTAATTTTTAAAGATTTTCTAATGAAAAATATACTAATTCAGACTTAAATGCAATATTTGAGTTTCTAACGAAGTTTTAACAACTTAATTGAGTGAAAAATTTGGTTAAACATGAGATTTCACTCTCTTTCTCTTTCAATCTCCGTACTTCAACTAATCTCTACATCATTTCAGCAGAAAACTCTCACCAAGTTTAGATTTATATCTATTGTAGTGTATCACCTATTCACTTGTAAACAACAATGTTTACACTCTGAAGGCTTTGTCCACCTACTAATGGCACGTCAAGTTCCTGCTCCGCTTTCCAATTACTTCTTGTGCATATACATATACATATATATATATATATATATATATATATATATATATAATATCCGCCTGCGAAGCATATTCATTACAAATAACTTGGATCTGTCCGTCTCTGAGTAAATGTAGTTTAGGGGTTGTCACACGCGGCGTATGCGCAATCTTGGCTGCTTGGGTTTTTGTTTGCTTTTGATAGTTTTTTTATGACTTGTTTAGGCTTTTTTAATGACGCGCTGAGACCGCGACAATTCCAAATATTTTATGTATGTATATTTTTTTGTTGTCGGTGCGCACGCGCTTGTGTCTAAACCCAGCAACAACAGCAAAAACAACAGCAGCAACAGCAGTAATAGCAACAACAACAGCAATGCCAAGCGCCGTTCTAGCTGCCGCACTTGAACTTGGTCGAGTCAGCACGCTGTCGACCCACTGCCAAGTGCTTTGGTGAGAGGAAACCCCACAATCGCAGCAGCAGCAACAGCAACAGCAGCAGTAGCAACGGCAACAACAGCAACAACACCAGCAGCAGCAGCAGCAATAGCAATAAAAACAACAACAGCAACTACGTCACAGCCGCGTCATGCGAAAACCAGTCGCTGCTGCTCGTCGGGTCTCGGTCTCGGTCGTCGTTGTCGTTGTCTGCGTCGACGTCGACGTCGCTGCCGGCACATTTGCGGGTATTTAAACGCTGGCGTCTGAACCAGGGGCATGCATTGATTCGCTAACATTCGCTCTAAAGACTTGCCAAGCCCTCTGTGTGGTCAAGTAGTTTGCTGCTCTGTTTTGTTGTAATAAAATCTTAGCTGAGACAAGGATTCCCGAAAAAACTCAACTTTTTTCCAAAAATCACAACACAAAAAAAAAGTTTCGAGTTACGCGTTAAGGATTAACGATTGATCGAAGAAAAAACAAAAACAAAAGTTAAACGTGCTGTGCATTGGAGAGTTCTTCAGCTTAGCTAAATTCTAGACGCAATCAGAGTTCAGTACCAGGAGCGTATTTGCCAGGCAATTAAGCAGTGAAAGTGACAAATTTCGAGTGCTTATTTGCAAAATCAAACAAAAAAATATAACAAAAAATCCCAAATAGTATTCAAAGTGCAATACTTTGTATAAATTTTTGAGAAATCTTCTTTAAACTTTATTAAAAAAAAACAAACAACACAAAACACAAAATGATGGCCGTTGCAGCTGCTCAAAAGAATCGCGAAATGTTCGCCATTAAGAAATCCTACAGTATTGAGGTAAGTGCCAAGAGATCATATCCATTAAGACTAGGTTAGAGCAATTGGGCAGCTAAATCCATTAAAATAAATCAAAGTTAATATCGCTTGGTCTACGTGACACTCAAAAGGTTTTCAAATGCTCAAAAGCTCACAGCATTCGCTGTTGTTGTTTCCCCATTTCGGCATTGATTGACCCACTGCCAGCTTAGCTATCCTGTTTTTTCAACAAAAAAAAAAATAAATAAAAAAAAAACATCAACATCAACAACAATGCAAACATAAGTGACAAGTGACAAAAGTTATTATTTAACAAATTTAAACAGAGACTTGTGAACATCTTCATATCTGTCTCTCTCTCTCTCTCGCTCTCTCTCCCTTGGAGAGTGAAAGTGGCTGCACTTACGCACAGACGCGCCTCATTGTTGATCTCCAGCCTCTGTATTTATGTTGTTGTTTATGCTGTTGTGCCGTCGCAAAGGTATACAAAATACCAAAAAAAAAAAAAAAAAAAACAGAAAAACAAAAATAACCAAAATATGAAATCAATAAAGATGATTCAATGGCTCGCATCTCTTTCATCAGCAAGAGAAACTGTGAATAACCAAAAAAACTGCAACTGCTTTGAGGTCGTATATCAAATATGATATCGCATTGTCCAGCTACAGATGGCTGTTGCAACTCGGAATAGAATAGAGCTTATAAAAGCGCTCCATTCATACATAGGCGACTCAGCCCAAGCGATCTTTCACTTTCACACAAAACTTTAATCTCTCGCCCCAATTTATCTTATGCAAGCGCCGATTGCGCAACTTGACGCCCACTTTAACCATGGCACGGGCTGCTCTTGACATTAACTAAAGTCGTTCGTTTAGCAAATAAATCTAATTTCCGGCACATATCCTTAAGCTCTGTCATTTTCACTCGTTTCATTCGCAGAATGGGTATCCATCCCGTCGCCGCAGTCTTGTGGACGATGCACGCTTCGAGAGCCTCGTGGTCAAGCAGAACAAACAAACGGTGCTTGAGGAGGCGCGCAACAAAGCGAACGGTAAGTAAAATACAAATATATAAAGAGATAAAAAGATATTAAAGTTGAGATAAATGTTAGTTTGAGTAACAGCAGCATTTCTAACTAGAAAAATTCTTTTTTGATTTATAAAATAATTTGGAGTTTCATAAAGTTAAGAAAGATGTGTAGAAAATATATTTTTCATTCTTAACAAATCTTTAAAAGTACTAGAAAAATATCAATTTAATATTTTCATTAAATTTTCTTAATATATTTGAGCCTAATGTTAGTTGGATTCACTGAAATAGTAGTTTTCCCTAAGCATTTTAGAGAGAATATATTTTATTTAAAATTGATGAACAATTTAAATAGTTTTTAAAATTTTTGATAGTTTTTTATTCTAATTTGAACACAAAAAAAATTTATTTCAAATTATATTAAAAATTTAAAATTTTATTTTGCTTTCAAATATAAGTCCAATTTTCTTAGTTCAATTTACATTTGTTTTATCTCTTTTGTTTCAATATTCTTATGTTTTGCATTATTATTTTTTATTTTCTTTTAAAAAGATGCCTCGCTTGAGGAGTGCATTCAGCAGGCAAAGGGCGAGCATGTGCCCGCCGAGCAAAATGTCGAGCTGCAGGATGAGCAGCCCAACTTGGAGCTGCCCCTGGAGGATGAATATGTTGCAGGTGCTTATTCCACACAATCCACACAGCGACCTATAATTTCTTTTTATTTTTATTATACTATCATTTACTTATTTCGGTTATTATTTTTTATTATTATTTCGATTTGGTTTAGTTGATGACATTGAAACTGAGGCAACGATTGAAAATTGCGCTGAGCAGGAGCCAGCCGATGATGAAGCGCCCGCAAAGAACGGTAAGTGTTAGGAAGAGGGGGCCAAATAAGTACAGTAAAAGCTGGTTGACATGAACTTAAGTGCTTAATATGATAAAGTGCCAGCACTCAGGGAATATACGACTCCATTGTAACTGTGTGGGTGTCTGAAAGGCGCACACACACATTCACACACATACACAGAGCTAGATTCAACAGGGTAAATGGCGCATTTCCCTTTTTCATTTTTTACGCTCGACTTACGACAATACGTTTGCATGGCAACCATGGCGGGGGGCGGGATGTGTGGGGCGTGGCTGCCACACGTAGCACACTTATTCGTTTACGTGACTGTAAAGCCGCTTGCCTTTTGCTGATTGCCATTCCCAATCCTATTCCAATTACAGATTATGGCCTCACCGAGGACGAGATTGTTCTGGCTAATGCCGCCTCCGAATCACCAGAGGCGGAGGCCGCTGTCCAGAGCGCCGCCCTTGTGGTGCGCCTTAAGGAGGGCATCTCGTCGCTGGGTCGCATACTCAAAGCCATCGAAACGTTCCATGGCACCGTGCAGCATGTGGAATCGCGTCAGTCGCGCATTCAGGGCGTCGACCATGATGTGCTCATCAAGCTCGATATGACGCGTGGCAATCTGCTGCAATTGATCCGTTCGCTGCGCCAATCGGGCTCGTTCAGCAGCATGAATTTGATGGCCGAGAACAATATTAGCGTGAAGGCTCCGTGGTTCCCCAAGCATGCCTCCGAGCTGGACAACTGCAACCATCTGATGACCAAGTATGAGCCCGATTTGGACATGAACCATCCCGGTTTCGCCGATAAGGTCTATCGCCAGCGTCGCAAGGAGATTGCCGAGATTGCGTTCGCTTTCAAATACGGAGATCCAATTCCTCATATCAACTACACCGAGGTGGAGGTCAAGACCTGGCGTTCGGTCTTCCGCACCGTTCAGGATCTGGCACCCAAGCACGCCTGTGCCGAGTATCGTGCCGCCTTCCAGATGCTGCAGGATGAGAAAATCTTTGTTGATCATCGTCTGCCCCAGCTGCAGGAAATGTCCGATTTCCTGCGAAAGAACACGGGCTTCACACTGCGCCCAGCTGCCGGTTTGCTAACAGCTCGTGACTTCCTCGCTTCGCTGGCCTTCCGCATCTTCCAGAGCACCCAATATGTGCGTCATGTCAACTCGCCCTTCCACACACCCGAGCCGTAAGTATATACAACCATCTATGTATATATATATATATGTATATTTGAACTTCAAACGCAAAGCTCTTTGTGCGCGCTCTAATTGCATTTGGCTGCCATTTTAAGGCGGCAGCCAGCAGCCAGCAGCAGCAGCTTCCGCTTCCGCTAGCTGCTCCTTGTTTCCGACCAACTTTTATTGTGTCGCAAATTAGTTTAACAATGTGCCAGGCAACTAGCACTTTAAGTCCTATTATATAATGGCTAATTGTTTTCTTCCCTTCTCTCTCTCTCTCTACCTTGCAGCGATACCATTCACGAGCTGTTGGGTCACATGCCGCTGCTGGCCGATCCCAGCTTTGCCCAGTTCTCACAGGAGATTGGCTTGGCCTCGCTGGGCGCCTCTGATGAAGAAATCGAAAAGCTCTCCACGGTAAGCAACTCAACCCCTGCCCTGACTACCACTTAACTCAATTGCGCTGCTCATTTGGCTGGCAATTAATGGCCTTCGTTGACCTCCAGTCAAGTGCATGAGCTGGCAATTTATGCATCGCCGCTGTCCGTCCAACAGGTGTCTATAATCGTGTGTGCTTTATTCTTATACTCTTTGTACAGGTCTACTGGTTCACTGTTGAGTTCGGTCTCTGCAAGGAACACGGTCAGGTCAAGGCCTATGGAGCTGGTCTGCTGAGCGCCTATGGTGAGCTGTTGCATGCCATTAGCGACAAGTGTGAGCATCGCGCTTTCGAGCCGGCCGCCACAGCTGTTCAGCCGTATCAGGATCAGGAATATCAGCCCATCTACTATGTGGCCGAGAGCTTTGAGGATGCCAAGGATAAGTTCCGCCGCTGGGTCAGCACCATGTCGCGTCCATTCGAGGTGCGCTTCAATCCACACACCGAGCGTGTCGAGATCTTGGATTCCGTTGATAAGCTGGACACATTGGTCCATCAAATGAACACGGAGATTCTGCACTTGACCAATGCCATTCACAAGCTGCGGCGTCCATTCTAGAGTGAATACTCTAAAAAAAAACCCATTCACAATAACAGCGAACAACAACAACCCCTCCCAAGCATATACAGGTGCAACGGTCTCATTTTATACAAATTAATTTTAAATTGACATACCACCATACACACACTAGCACAAACACATAAATACCCTGGAAGATAATGCTCAATGTGAAAAATGTTTTTGATTATTTTTGATTTCGTTTTGGCTTATTTTTCCAACTTCACCATCCACCTTCCACCTCCACTTTGTGCATTGCATATTTATTATCCCAACTAAATATTATTGGACCAAAAAATCGTTAGACTTTTAAGATGTCACACCCACCCACAAGCACACACACACACACACACACATGCACATCCACACAGATTATACTCAGTCCACATATTGTTTTTTTTTCGTATTATTTTTCATATAATTATTTACTTAAAATGCAGATATGTGAACGCGTTTAAATCTATCCAAACATTAAATATATATATATATATATATTATATATCCGATAGCTAAAACACTTAGCACTCTATATTTATATATATATATATATATATATAGATAATATATACTTGCAATAACTGTATACGCATTCTAAAAAAAACTTGAAAAATATTACAAAAAAAAAATTAAGAGAATACTTAGAGCAAATGTTAGTTGAAGAAATAGCAAAAGATTTTTCTTACATTGTACAATAACTGGAAAGAACAATATTACAATTGTGTACTATTATTATTATCTATTATTATTATTTGTATGACTATTATGTATTGTATTGTAGGTATGTAGAGTTTATTATTTTACTTATCATAAGTTTTGTGTATTAATAAAGTTTAAAAATACTATTGAAAAATAATTTACAAACATTATTTTATTATTTTTTTAAATTTTAAAAATAGATTTTTTGTTTTGCTTTCAGCTTTTCGCTTCATTATTTATTATAATCTAAAGTCTGATTCTGATTAGGAAACATTTTGTGAGAATGATATGAGGCTATTATTATTTTGGAAACTTGAAGAGATTGCGATAAATGTAAACGGATTAGGGAATTATATGGAAAAATTTAAAATAAAACAAGAATTAGCAATTTATATATTGAAAAAAAAAATATTTAAAAATAAGAAAAAAACTTTATCAAAAATAATATTCAACAATAATGTTAGTAGTTGATTTTAAAATCTAAAATATATATCTTTGCTCTATATAAATCATAAGAACCAACATTTTGGGATCAAGTAATGCCATACTAATGCAATGCATACATATTTAACAGTTATTCTAGCAACAAGTTTCTCGTTAACATTCAATTAACTATCAATGTTGAATTTAAATATTAGCCAAGATATATCTATTTAAAACTTGGCATTTACTGTAACATTATATCTGCAGTTAAAATAATTAGATTGACATATTTATGTAGTGGCAGCGGGTTGGTCCCCATGCTTGTTTAGCAGGCTGCAAAAAATAAATAATTATATATATACCAGAGAAGAATATATTAATACACGATATACAATATATACCTATATGAATATATATGAATCTATATATGTTATACAACTTCAAGCAATCTATACTAATAAAGCTGAGTTTATTCGCGGAAACTAATACATTTGGAATATTCTTATGATAAGATTAGAGTTTTAAGATGGGTCTCATAATGAGGGAAAGAGAGAGAAAGAGAGAGTCGAGGTGTGATAATGATGAGTGAATAGCAAGAGGATGATATGGAGAAACAGAAACTATGGATGACAAGTGGTTGAAAGGCCGATGCCAAATGGATGAAAAGCGGATGCAAAGAAGATAAGAGAATGGATAATGAGTAGAGTATGAAAAGATAATAAGAGAATGACAAGAGGCTAACAAGTGAATAAAATGAGGACAAGACGAGGTATAAGATATGATAAGAGCGTGAAAAGAAGACGAGAAGAGGAAATATAAAGAGGGGACGAAAAAAAAATGAGAGAGTGATGAGAGGATAAAGAGATAGAGGACTTGATAAGGCGAGTAAGACGTGAGCAGAGGAGCGCTAAGAAACGTACTGATAACTATACAAAAACAGATCCGGCTCAAGTGAGGAGTCTTATTAGTAAGCACTAAGGCATTTATAAATACGAAAGTCAATCATAGCATTGAAGCACTTAGAAAATTTAATAGCATTTATCAATAAACAATCATAAATATTTTTATGTTTATTGTTTTTGTTTTTGTTTCTGTTTCCTTTTGCTAACTTCTTTTGTGAAAATGTCAGCTGATTGTGTTTACATGACCTACCTCAGCGTGTGTCGCAGATTTATCGGCATGGCAATTACAACAGAAACTCAAGCGTTATGATAATTGACTGAGTGAATAGAAATCGAAATGTGTTAATTGCTCGGCCAGCAGCAGAATAAGCTGATCGGATGTAGGCGATAAGCCGATAAAACCGGGTCCGGGTAATACTTATAGAAACGTGCCAGCTGCCGTTCTAATGCTTAAAATAGAATACTACAGACCAGCGTGTGATACAAAGAATGCCAGACTGGCAAGATACTCTGTTTTCAAGATTTGGGTAGGTTACTTAAATGAAGTGGGTCAAATGTTGCAGGTGCAATTTATATATAGAGATTGTATAGTTAAAGAATGTTGCCCTTTTCTTATTATTATTATAATAATGTATAAGATTACAGGGTATATTTAGAGGGGTTGCATTCTTCTGAGTTACACACACATTACTCATTGAAAATGAAGCGATGCACATAGATTGTTTGGGTAATAAAGTGAGTTTCGCTAAATTACAGGCTACTCACAATAGGGAGAGGCCTGCGTATACCAATTTTTAAGGACTACAGGGTGTATTTATATGTTATGTACATATATTCCATTAGGAGAGTAGGTGGGCCGCAATTTCATACCTAAGCTATCTTGAATTACAGGGTATATACATATATATCATATATCGTGTTTAACTCTTGCTGTTATATCCGTTAGATCAGTCTAAATCAATTTTTACAGGGTATAGTTAACATTTATCATATTGTCAGAAATATGTCCATATATATATTTTTGTATTCTCAAGATTTTATTTTGATAAATCTATAACAATGTAGTGCGAACTGTAGACGTGGGAACTGCAACTGAACGACAGCTAATAAGTTCTAAAAGCGTGCATTTAGTTTCCAATTTTAATGACGGGCTTTTATGACTTTAAAAGTGAACAAAACAAAAAAGAAAAAAATTGATTCGCATTACAGCTAAGGCTAAACACATTTATCGAACACTTTTGTGTGAAGTTCTATTTACATGCCGATCGGATGTGGGTCAGAGTTATATAACCAGACAGCGTGAATTGTTGGCTATTGAGGCGCAAAGTGTGGTCTACGTGCCCACGACCAGCTGGTCAATGGAGAGAACTTGCGAAGAGGTACATCAAGTCAGTGACTATTTGGGTTAGGGTTGCAGGAAATGCTCTGGGACGAGAAGTTTGTTGAACCGCTGCGAATTGCCTATCTAATTGCCGGAAGCCGAATGCACTTTGCAATTAAACAAGCAAACACACACAAACACAAACACACACACACCATTTTTATTAATTGTTTAAAACTTATAAACTTTGCGTTAAGAGTGCGCTGTAAAAGACACCAGTCTGTGGAACACGTTTCCATTTCAATTACAATTTTAAATTCAAATTTGAAATTTGAAATTTGGCTAATTAAAGGCGCATAAAGTCCAGTCAAGGTTGAGGCGGGCCGACTCGGGCTTTGACAGTAGCGCAAACTAGAACATTTGCTTGGCATTTGGTATTTTGTATTTTGTATTTGGCGTTTGTCTAATTGAATATCAAAGTCAATGACTTCCACATTGCGCTTGGCCAATTCGCTTGGCATTGTGGCCGCCAATTCGGGCCAATTATTCGCGAGGTTTGCTGCTGCTGCTGCTGTTGCTGCTACTGCTGCTTTTTTTCGTTTAGTTTTTTAAGCTATTTAATCTTGGACTTGTCTTGAACTTTTCAGAATAAGAAAAAAAGACATACTGCCAGCTGTGTGTGCGATATATATATATACTTATCTATATATATATTTATATACATATGTATAGATCACTGCAATATATAAATGTCTATAATATATATATATATATATAAATGAGTTGGGGCGGGGCGTTGCGGCCAAACCGTTAGGCAGCCATTTGACGTCGCACCTGTTGCAAATTCTAATTTAAATGATCAGTAAATATAATTGCCATGGCTCTAAGTCTAATTAGTACACAAACTGGTTACATCTGGACAGCTGTTGAGGGGGAGTGGAACGGGTTTTATGGATGCTGGGCGTGCGCTGCCATAGTTTGATTTACAAGCTTAACCACCGAAGACCAAGGGGAAGCATCGACAGAATTTATCACTTCTAAAGCCATTTATAATCCAAGCCATTTGTATACTCTGTGAGCTGGAGCATAGGCAATGCTGAACATGTATAATTATATATAAATGACTGAAGACTCTCTATAAGAGATTTGCTCTCATATAATCCACAGAATGTGTGTGTGTGTTAAGTTAAGGTTAAGGCAGAGTTTTCATTTTAATATATTGTGCAAGATATTTGTTATCTTGTTCACTTTAGCTGTCCCAGTATGTCACATGCCATAGTTAGTCCTTGTATCTAATTTTGTGTTAATAGACTATCTCATTGAGATATAAAAATTAGTTACAGATGTTTAACACAAGGCATCAATGAACTTACAGATTGCCTTAATAAAAGTTTTATGCCAATCTGATCATATTGTTTTATGTGATATATTGATCATACAGCATAAATAGTTGTAGAGTTTTGGTGAAAAAGTAAACTCAAAAATAAAGCAATTTCTAGCTAGCTAGCTAAATACACCGATGAAAAACTCAAAGATCGAAGGCAACTATTTATATTTCCTTTTATACTTTTATTATATTATTTATAATTATTAGATTACTTATTATTTATTATATATGATTATTGCCAACTAAAATCTGCGAACAACTGCCTCTTTCAGCTGTTAAGGCTTTCTTGTAACCCACTCTTATGAAATTGCTTAACTCTCAACCAAATTCACATATAATACATAGAGCTTCACTCTTAATTACAGGGTAACCTAATGTTCCGCCAATATCTTTCAATCATTTGAATCTCTTTCAGCACATATGCAAAATCATTTGCAAGTTCAACGCCAGTTCCTCCGGCTGACCTTCGGAACAGATGCCTTAAAGGTGCTGCTTTCATGCAAAGTAAGTTCCAGAACATTATTGTGCCGATTAGGTCCATAATTAAAAGTTATTACAGCACCGATTGGCCATTGAATCGGATCGGGCTATAGCTAATTGCATAAAAGCAAAACGAGAGCCAGGTGCTGCGGCTGCGGCTGCTGTGCTAATCAGTTCAACAGCTTAGACCATAAGCGACACCTGGCCCAGACACCGCACCTGGACTTAACTATAGAAGGGCCTGGTTAGCCGGCTGGCTGGCTAGCTGGCTAGCTGGCGACTTTCAATCATAAATTAACATTAGAATTTTAAATTGTGCGACCAATTAAAAATAGTTAGGCGAAAAACCTGTGAGATTTCATGCCCCACTCGTTCGAACAATTACAAGAAAATTGTGGCTTGGTTGCCAAGTGCACAATACAATAAATAGATATAATTCACATATATGCTTATATAAATATCGTGCACAGGGCCAACAGGTGCGGTGCCCACCAGCAAGTTTGCCCAAGTTAACCATCCAGTGGGGCGTATGCGCATTGTGGTTTATCAAGCTGTTGGCTGAGCTCGTTGGCTGGGTGGTTGATTGATTTTGCACCACTCTAAAGCGCTTTCATTGTCTGTCTGTTTTTGAGTCATGTCAATATTTTGGTTTTAGCTAAACAAATATCATAATCAGAGGCAAAAGTCTGTGGCAAGAGCGCTGATGAAATGTCCACATACAATTATTTAGCTAAGCTGTTCCGGATGTTGTCAGAAAGTCAAAAACTTAAGTTTCAAATTAAGTTAAGTATATAGAACGGCAAAGCAGTTGACAGATATATACACGCTTCACTGGGGCTGTTGACTTTGGTTAATTAAAAGTCGCGCACACGTGTGCAAATATTACGATAACGGGGCAAACAGACCAGAGGGTCCAGAGGTCGCCAAAGGTCGCATCTTAACAAATCATAACTTATCGTAGAATAGCAATTAAGCAATATATGTCATGCGACATGTCTGGATTGAGACATTAAAAGTTAGTTTTGTTAGTTGTGAAACATAATTTATAGCTATTCTTTATAAACTGGTAACGTTGCCTCGAGGTGCAAACCCGGAAAAAAATTTGTAATTCATATCAATATGAATTTTAATTTATTTGAAACTGTTAAAATTCATATTTAACGTCTATTTAGCGTTTCTCTTATTTTTTTAAGTTTTATTTTATCTGTGCAATATTTATTATATTTTATATATTGTTTTTATGATGATGCCCTATGTAAAATAGTTATATGCATAAACAAAACGCCTATGTTTTCTGATCGGAATCACTTAAGTAGTGCATACTTATTTATTATCATAAGAACGTTGCATATTTTAAGGGCTTTTATAATAGAATCTTAGTCTATAGTTTAAAAATTCATTAAGCAAATATAATAGGAGATTTAAATCACACCAAAATTTTTTAAAATAAAAAAAATGATATAACGATACTTGACTGTGAATAATAGTAAAAAATTAAAAAAATTGTATTGAAGAGAAGACAAAAAGAGACTTCTAAATTCTCAAGTAAATTTATACATATATTTTTAATATATTATTTTATGTATATATTATTATTATTTTTTACTTGTATAAAATACATTTATATTTTTAAAATTTATTCGACATTCTTCGCTCACAATAACAATAAATACATCTTTTTCAGACTGACTTTAGCATATCGTCGTCCATCTATTGTTTACAAGTGGAACTAGCCAAACATAAAAGCGTGGGCAAGCTCAAACGGAAGCTGGTTGCTATGAAACTCACATACGCGTTGTGTGCAGAGTAAACAAACTGCCGCAAGACACAAGTGTGTCTTATAATAATTAGAAAAATATACAAAAAATTTAAATGAAACTGAAACATTTATAGTATTTTTAAACTATTTTGTAATAAATTATATTTATAAACATATCTACAAACACAAACATCTATATTTGCTTATAATACCATTTCGTAAACAAGTTGTTAGAAACAAACAATTGCTGTGCGCTACAAAACTTGCAAACAGCGTTGAAGCTTTTGAGTGAACGGAAACAGCCGCTGAGATAAGTACGTACTTACTATTATAAATAAATCATTTATATATATATATATATATATATATATATATATATATATATATATATATATATATATATATATATATATATATATATATATATATATATATATATATATATATATATATATATATATATATATATATATATATATATATATATATATATATATTATATATATAATGTAGAAATTTTATTTTATTTATTTAAAATATTTTTATTATAATGAACGAAAAGATATTTAAAAAATAATTAATATTATTGTTGTAGGAAAAGGATATGGTCGAAAGCTATTAACCTATTTTAGTTTTTATTTTTTTCTTAACAGCTTCGACTAAGACAATGATGCAATTCTATACTATAATATATTACTATACTATAGATATAAGTATGTATTCAATTTCAATTTCTTGTTATTTATATATAATTCATATATAAATCTTATCACAGCTAAGCAAAAAAACAAATTTATTAAGCTTTTAGAAAATGAGTATTTTATTTAAACAAAAATTGTGATATCAGTCTTTTGGCAAATTACTATCGCTCTTGCCCCTGCTGTAGGGCCGGGTGCCGCCGAGCATGCGTTCGAGTAGGCTTTGCTTGGACTTGCGCTTGCTGGCGAGCACCTCCTTGCACAGTTCGTTGAAGACCTCGGCGACCTGGTCGACGTGATCCGCAGCGGAGACCTCACTGAATTTGCACTCAAAGTCTTTGGCGAGAATTTCGCCTTCGTCTCGGCTCACTTGACGCAGATGCACCATGTCCACTTTGTTGGCACAGAGCTGAACGGGCGTATCCGATTGCAGATCAGATTTGGCACGGCGTATATAATTGAAACTCTTGCGATCGGTTATCGAGTAGACGAGCAGCAGGCCATCAGCCCATTGCACCAGTTCGGCAGCATTGGGATATTCATCGTCGGCCTGCAAATGATTCCATTTATAGCGTATGATATATATAGTTATATCTAGAAGTACATCTACCTTGGGACATGTGTCGAGTATTTCGAATAGCACCGGCTCACCATCCACCATGGACTCGTGCTTGTATCGATTCTCAGTCTGATGATCGTATTCGCCTATATAACGCTTCGTTAAGAAACGCACAATTAAAGCTGCAATTACATTAAATGGAAATTTAATTTGGGGGCTATACACCGGCTATCGTTGAGATCAGGTGTAAAGCGAGGTAACGCCCCTGTTCAAACAACCCCTCGGAAGGAACACACACACCCACACACACACACTCCACTGGGTCAGCACTTGAGCGGAAAAACTCCTACGACAGTTGAAAATTCAAATGCGAGCTGGGCGGGCCTGGCTGGCAGGTGGACAAATGGTAAACCTTGAGGGGTTAATAAACCCAGCTAACAACACAGTTGAGCCTTAAGGTTGCGTGTTTCAGTCAAACAAAAGAGGCAGAGAGGGCTGGAGAAAGGGGCTGGGCTAAGCCTTTGGTCATTTGCCATGCAAGTGCTTTGAACTCTGACCAAGTCGCTGGCTGGCGTTTGCGAATGTATAATAATATATGACCAGGCCGTGCAGGCCAGGTAGATACTACCACTGCCGGGTTACGCTTTGCCTTGGCTCGTAAAGCTGTCCCTCAAGCCTCTGGCCCACTCCCCTCACGACACTGTTTAATGACATTTTCATCATTTATTTTCATAGTAGCCGCACATTTCGCTGGCGTTTTAATTTATGCTTTTCTCCAAACGTTTTGTTTTGTTGTGCTCGCCTAGAAAATCTAAAGAGAGTATATTTGGTTTTGTGCATGGGTTGTCTTTGATGTATAATTGTTTCTTAAGTAATTGTCAGTTGGGCGTCAAATAGGCGTATATAGCATATTTTGATACTGTGGGCGTGGCAACTGGATTCTCCAGATACCTGAAAGTGATGGGCTCAACTTAAGAAATTTAGAAATTAAGAAATCTCTGTTTGCTTTTCAAATGCGAACGCGTATGGCGCAGTCAGGCATAGCCAATCAATTCCGGTACGTTTTGTTTGTTGTGTTTTTCTTCAGACTTTTCTTTTAAATATATTTTTACGAGGTCAACATTTAAATTTTTGTTGTTTAAATTACGACAAAGACTGGCCACACTGTCCACGTCCAATGTCCGCTGGGCATTAATCGGATGCGTTGCTCGCGTCCATGTCCACGGCCTTTCGCCGGGTGGGCGTCGTTTTAATTGCCACACACACACACACACACACACACACACACACACGCGCGCACACACGCATGCCCCCGGCGCTTTAGTGCATTAAATATTTGTGCTATATCTGCGCGATTGCGGTTGAATGATATATATATATCTCATATAAATGCATATATATATTTATGGTATATATATATAAATAAATATCGAAGGCAATAACACATATATCATATATACGATCTTGTCTGCTCAAAACATTTGCTGGCGCCTTAAAAAAATTCCATTTAATAAGTACTTATTCCAATTTTTGATAGATTCACAAAGCAACGTTTTCTTTAACGCAAAAGTACTTGGCTATCTTTACAGTGTGGCTGTAAAATAAATAATATACATATGTATATATTTGTTTGTGTTTCTCTATATCACTGTGTTTATCTATTTCAGATAGGATTTGCTCTAGTTTCACTTAACTACTTGGAAGTGCTGGCTGACAATGAACTTTCTAAGTAAAGGCTTAGCATGCAGCGCATGAGAAAAGCAGCTAATGAAAATATTTGTTAAGTTATATTACATAGAACTTATTTTTATCTGAATTATAATGCCAAATTCCATTTATATTTATCATTTACACATTTTATTATTAGGGCTAGTATGCAGCAAAAATAAAAATCAGCAAAATAATTGCGCTCATTCATAACTAAATTTGGTATATCGAATTCTTGATTTCTTGATCAAGGCTAGTCTGGCAAATATCTAATTAATGTGTTTATCTTTACATATATATTATAAATAAATATATACAATTACTTTTTAATGCATTTCTATTGATAAGTGATACACAGCTTCTTATCAAGGCGTGTATGCAGCGTAAGTTTACATGAATTGTATTGACTGTTTTTTATTGGAACTTTTCTTGTTGATCCCTCTTCATATTGACTAGTAATGACTAGCACGCATCACACATTGATGTGTTGAGCAAAATCATGATACTAATTCTTAATCTCTCATATATATTTAATATATTATTATATATATGTTTTGACTTCTTAAAACAGTTTCTAAAGAGTATCCTTTAGACACATGCAGCTTTTGAACTCTTACATATTTGATATATTTTTTACTTATTTAAAGAATTTCTAACATTCGCGCCAATTAAGCTAAGGGCTAAATAAAGCTGTATAAAAGTTAGATAATAGATGAAGATAGATAATGGATGCAGGCTAGAAGGAAGGGCATGTATAGAGTATTGAATAACTAATGACATTTTTCTCTTATAATGCAGTAAGTGCTGCATTTATAGACTCTTAGAATTGCAGGCTAGTATGCTGGAAATAGTTTGCATGTGACAGTGAAATAAATACTATTTATACAGGAAAAAATAAAATAAATATATTTATATGTGTAGAACATATGTATATGTATTTGTAATGTATATACTATATATGTTTAAATATATATATTTATAAAATAAAAATATACCATAAATTATATATGATATTTGTAATATATAGCACAATTTGAGCAAAACTATTTCAGAATACTAAATTCAAAATTCCTCGACAATTATCTTTTATGGCTTTATACTCTAAGATTCTGCATCCAAGATAGTCTCTAGCTCACATGCAGCATTTTACTAAGTAACTAGAAATTATATGAAATTTAAAAAGTTAAGGATGCAAATTACTGCTAGTTTGCCTTTGAAAGAGTTCTGTGAAAACTTTCCATTTGAAATTAGAATTTCCACACGCTTATGGGGGGCGACATTTCATCGGATACAGCTGTCAGTTGGTATCACGGCTTAGCGTCAAGTGCTATTTATTAGTAGAGCATACACGCTAGTCATATTTCTTGGCTGGCTTATGCTAGCGGAACCATAAAGTAGCTGGGTGTTACCTGAAGTTGACAGATGCCAAGGCATGCAGGCATGCGGAAGTCATGCGGGTCGAACAAAATTTTACAAATTAAAACTTTTCTTCTTGCTTTTGGGGGTGAGGGTCGTTGTGTCTACTGACAAGATACATCAGTTTACAGTTAACTCTGCGTGTGTGTGTGTGTGTGTGTGTGTGACACAGTGGCCGTCATAAATTAGTGGCTGCTGTGGGTGCACGCGTGTCAAATCGAACGGTGAAAACGATTAAAGCCAAATGCGAGCTGCTCAAAGATACAAATACAAAGATTCAGATACAGATACAGATACAGCCACAGTTGCAGATACAGCTACAGATAGAGATATGTAAGCATATATTTAGCGGCATGCTTGGCTACACATGCACAGAGATACAAATCAGAGTGTGTGCGTGTGTGCGCATATGTATGTCAGTGTGTGCTCCCACTTTATAAACAAAACAAACAACGATCTAAATATATACGAAATCGACGATTGCTCAACTAATTTGCTGTTGCTCGCGGTTGTTTGTAGCCGATGTTGCTTATGCCTTTCTTTTTTCTCTTGGCTAAAACTCTTATCTTACCGCTCTTTCCAACACTGGGCGCGCCAATAACTGCGATTTTCAATTCTGTCAGCGTTGACTTTTTACGCCGTATGCCGCGCGTCGTCATCTCCGTATATTGAAATAGCCCAGTTTACCGTATTCACGTTGAATATATATATTGATGCGAATCTATCTATCTATATATACATATATATATATATATATATATATATATATATTTTTTTTCTTTATTTTTTTGTTATTTTGTTTTTGGCCAATACGCCAATGCCTATATATCCGTTGTCTGTTTTCACGTTGGAAAATTATGCGAATATCACAACAAGCGCCAAGAATTGGCCTTAAATTACATTTAAAGTCTAGAAATTGTGTTTTTCTTTTATTTCTTTTAATTGTTTTTAAATTAACTAAGGGGAAAGTGTTTTGTCTTCTCTTAGATAAATATTTAATTTATATAATATTCTCTCTAAATTATGAAATGCACGTTGCACTATTCCATGTCTTCAACTATATACAAAAAAAATGGATTCCTTGATTTATTTATTTATCTAGTTTGGCAATCCGTAATTTTCAGCTGATCTGCTGAAAATGTCTTTTATTCTTGTTGTTGCTTTTATTTTTGTTTCTTTTTAGTTTTGCCCGCAAAGTCATGCGATTTGTACGACTAACGAATTTGTACTAAAATCAAAATCTGTGCTACGCCGGAACCGAACAACACACACGGATCCGAACAAGATCGCCAAGCGTACGCTGCTGCCCGACTGAATCGGGCAGCTTTTTTTGCGAACGAGCATTTCCAACCCAAAAATAGCTGCTCCAGAGAGCACTATGCGTTTGGGGCGCACAAACGACCACAGGCAACCAGCAATGGGTTAAAGTTTACTCTTCAATAAAGTCAAAGGCTAATCGCATGCCTACAAAATAGCTGCCTGCACTCATGCTGATTGATCCAATCATTAGATCAGAAAAGTTGGCTCATTTTGGCCTTTTTTTCTCTGGCAGACAGATAGCAGATAGCAGAGAGAGAGAGAGAGAGAGAGGGATGTGCTGAGTGCCAGTAAAAGTCATCCTAAATTAAATTTAATTAGTGCTGCTCCATCTGGCAAAACAGCTGCTCGAAAGGCAAATGTTTTTTTTTTTTTGTGATTATTGATCAGGGAATAGAAAGCCACGAGAGACTGCTTTAGATATGATATTTAACCATGCCAGCTCACGAAGTTTAGGGTGTATATTGGTTTTGTGGAATGTCCGTCTTGCTGTTCGTATGATTCCTTCTTTAGATTTTATATGTGGGCAAAACTATAGCAACAACTAGAAACTCAAAGTTTAACGCTTGAATTACTTTTGACATCCTCTATTGATTAGCCAAAAATTATATACACATATGGCTCTTGATAGCATAGCAAATAGGAAAAAGAGTTCATCTCTGACTTTTTGAGTTAAACTCACCCAACTGCAGGTGGATAAACTCCTCCATAGTGGAGATATAAATTGTATAGTCAGGCTTTGGGGCGTGTGTTTCTTAAGTTCTTATCATAGATCTCTATCTTGACTATTTTTTACACTAGAATTTACTGTAACAAATCATTATACAGTCTGGGTTATGTGCCATATTTAACTTACTGAAAACGTTATACCCAGCCTGAGGGAGTTCAGGTTCCCTACCTATATAATAATGTTGCCCCATCAAACATCCCAAGCATTTATAAATATTTTACCACAAATATTTGCTTGGAAATCATTTGAACTAAAATTCTGAATAGTGCAAACAGCAATATCGCTCACCCTTAAAGTATAAACAACGCTTATTGAGAAACATTTGAAATGTCTTTTAGTTACGCATTCTACTTAATTAGGGAAATTGCGTTTGGGGCATATCAATCATATTCTGCTGTGTATTCTGTGCACACACATATGTATGCATCAAAAACACCCTCGCGCACGTGGATAACTGTTTACTGTTTGCTGTTTATATAGGGCAGACGACGCGGCGGCCAGCGGGGGTGTGTCTGATTGTAGTCTGCGTGTCTACGTGTCTACAGCTAAGGGTTGAAATACTAGACACAAAAATTTGGTCAACACATTTCGCTTGCCGGAAAATCTTTGCACTTGCCGTGCCCTCGACTGACAGCTGAAATTTTAACTGCTCTCCGAGCACAGCTGGCTGTGGTTAAAAGTGCCGCTCGACAAGGAAGCTCGCGGCATATGTAAACGATTTTATTTGTATTTGATAGAGGTTTTCTTCATTGGGAAGAAATTGGTTTAGTCTTATCAGTAAATAGGCGTGTATATGGCTGTTTACTCGAAGGAATGATAAGTTGAGGGACTTTATGTCTATGTCAAAGTTAAAGTGTTCAATTATCTGCAATTTCTATGTGAATGGACTCTCTTTTCTGGAATTTTGAGAAAAACTTGGTATGTAAGCTACTTTTTTTTCTATATATTACATATAAATGCTATTTAGTTTTATTTAATGCAAGCGAAGTCTGTTCAAAAGGTATCTTAAATGTGTAAATCGTGTATCTTTCAGTTGTCATAAAAGTAACCAATTGAAAATTAAATTTAGGTATTTAAAATATATGATTAAGGAAATTTCTTTTCTTCTTTTAGTTTTTACAACAACGTAAAAAATACATGATTTATTTAATTTTTATACATAAACATAGGGTATTTCAACTAGGGTATTTCAACTTTAACGAACGACTAGATCGTCTTATAAAATGATTTAGTGTGCACAGACACGCACGGCGAATTCGCAGCGCCCTAAAAGCGCGCTCTGCTTTGTGATGGCATATAAAACGGTCAATGCTTCGCCGCAAAGTCTGCTACAGAATTTTCGCTCTTTCGCTCACAAGTCTCTCTCTCTCTCTCTCTCTCTCTTGTTCTCTTATACATGAAATTCATAGTAGACCAAAGACCCAAACAGCTGAACATGCTACTTGCTGCTTCGTCTTCTACTAAAAGTTGTTGTTGCTGCTGTGGTTGAGATTGTGGTGATGGTGGTGGTGGTGGTGCTGCCGCTGCTGGCTGCCCAGTGACAATTCGCTTGCTTCTGCTTGGCTGCTCGAGCGCTTCGTCGTTTAGTTTTCACTCGAACGGCGAAGCGTTGGCAACGCACGCGGAACGCGCACGGTAAAAAAAAATACCAAAAACTGCGAGGCGAGAGTTTTGGCTTCAGCTGCCGCCAAAATAACAAAAACAAAACCGAAAAATGTAATGAAAAAAATCAAAGAAATATATAAATATACATATATATATATATATATAAAAAAAAACGTTTTTTTGAAAACGCGGCGCGAGCTTTTCAGTGTGTGTTGTTGTTTCTGTTTTTATAGTTTTTCTGTGTTTGTTTTTGGCCAATTGTTTTTTTGTTTTTGGTTTTTCGAAATTTATTTTTGTAGCTTTAACGTATATCAAAATACTGTGCGGTGTTTTTGGCTTTTATAGCCGCTGCTCTTGTTGTTGTTGTTTATAGTTTTCCCTGCGTCTGCTTGGTGTTGAATTCAAATATTTCAAAAAAAGAAAAAAAACCAAAAATTATATTAAAATACGCATTGCGTGCGACATTTGTGAAACTAGTGCGTGATTTTCAGCAGTTTGTGCTCATCAAATGAATATCGAATGCGAAACTTAATGCCATAAACAATTTTAAATTTAATTCTTAAATTTTATTTAGCATATAATTGTTTAAAGTAAACAAATTGCTGCTGCTGCTGCGGCACATGGTGTCAAGAATTTTCAAAAATTTACCGGATGCAACAAAAATTTCATTGGAAACGGATATTTGAAGCTTTATTTCAGCTATCAAAATATTTCAGAAAATATGCTGGAAAATTCTTAAAAAAATACAATATCATAATAATTTGAATAAGTATAATACATGTTGTTATGCTAATACCCTGTAAACTTTTACATACTAGATCTTGTCTCAAAGTTTATAGCTGACTGTGAAGCTAGCCTACCCAAGCTCTTAAGTAAAGCTTGTTATAAGTTATATGATCTTTCAGCAGCCTAATCTTCAAAATTGGCCTCTCCTACATATTCGAACGGTACATACACACATATATACATATGACTATATATCACATTGAGTCACAATCGGGCCCACTCAAATATTGTGATGTCATTTTTTGGCTGCGTTCATTTTGAAATCAAATCAAGAGCGAAAACTGTAGCCAAAAGGCAACTTAGGTAGAAGACGAACAAAAACATTTCAAGCCTAAAAAGAAATATAGCCCAAAACAAAAAAAAACCCGTTTTTGCCGAGGACACGCACATGGCAAGGAGCAAAGAGAATGTTGGGGCAGGGGGAGGGAGCAGAGGTGGAGTGCCAAGGATATATCCTATAGGGGCCAACACACAACTGAAAAGTAAAACAAAGCAAAAGACATGAAAATGAAGTCATCAGTTTCATTTAGAGCAACCAAACTAGTTGCGAGCGATGCAGTTAAGCAAGCACGGCTGCAAGATACCCTTTAAAGTATATATAGATAATGTTAAGAAGTAACAAGCATTCAGAATGTGTTTGGTTTTGTATAATTCAAAAAACTATCAGCACTTTATTTATATATTAGTATTGATATAAAAATGTCCGGAATATATTACTATTTAATTGACCGACTAGATAATACCTTATAAATAATGTTATTTACGTACAACTGAACTTTTTCAAAGATTTTTGCTTTACTTTTTGTTGATTTATGAGAATTACAAAATGGTATAGCTTATATTGTATACAGATTATTTGGACTCCCATAGAGTTGATCAGTTTGATAAATTAATATGTAATATAGTATATCTTATGAAAATTCCTAGAAAAGAAAACATTGCTATAGTACCTTATATGTGTATGCATATCTATCATAATACACTGAGATTGTTTCTGCATCTAATCTAGAAAATTCCAGTTACCCCTTCAACACCAACTCTTAGCTGCAGGGCATAAAAATCAATGAAAACTATTTAAATATACATATATATGTATATGTATATCTGGTACACATAAACCTACATCTACTCTTAGTTAAGTGCTTTTTACAACTCTGTCGGTTGTACGCAATGAAAAGTGCAATTTGTGTGGCGACTGACCGGCGCCAGAGCCATGGGAAAATTACTTAATGCAACCCCCCAACCTTTTACAACTGCACCCTACAATCGGTTACAATGCGCCCCCCCCACGGTGTACTTTGCTGCTGCTTTTAACATTTTCCACACCATTTGCCTGTGTAATTAAATTAGCCAAAAACGAAACTCAATTGACGCAAGGATAATGCCGGTTCACACAAGCGGCATGGATGGCATGGAGGGTTGTAGGCGGCTGTAGCTGCAGGTGGGAGTGAAAATAGTGTAACCTTGGCAACTAATTGCGGACTAGCAGCACTCGGGGGAAAATTAAACGCTGCGTGTGACAGGCAGCAGCAGTAAATGTTCAGGACAAAAGTTATGCAAGCCTGACAAGGACAATCAATTTGATACCCTACAATCATAAATTATAGCAGCTTGAATGTTGACTAGCATAAGGGAAGAGGAAATTAATTAATGGGCATATATATTCCTAGCTAATTTGGAGGCTGATACAGTAATACTTAGCAGGTATCGTTTAATCTTATACACATTGCTTCAGTCGATCGACTCTGAGTACCTCAAAAGCTAAACTTATATTTCAATTCAATTTTAGTCTTAGCTATAGGGCATCTCTTAAGCGTATACCTGCGATTACATCACTTTTATTTGATTTTTATAGCATTTTTATATTGCGCCGATGACGTCGACGTTGCCATCATCATCAAATGTTTGCACGCTACAGTTGCTCAGTGGAGGCCAAGCTCTGTGTACCCCTAACTGACTTCAATGCAGAATGCAAATGGGTTTCTAGGTCTTACGAATTGAAGAATGAAGTCACAATTTGTGGGAAAGTGGGACAAGACAATGGAAGGGTTGTTGCAACAGAGAAAACCATACAAAGGAACTACTCTTTGACTTTTTTATACAAAGGCTAAGAAGATAGATCCTGAATAGGCTCTTCATATGCAATGATTTATTTTCTTTTAATTGAAGATTGTATTCTTTCTTTAAGTTTCTTTAAGGAACTCAAATGACTGTTTTGTTTTTCTTCTATCCCCTTCCAATAAACTGCGACAAAGGTGGCAACAAATGGCATTATTTAAGATAGAAAGTGGACGGCAATCATTTCAACCCTTCTCTGAAACCCTTAAAGAAAGCCGGCATAAAAATTCTTATACATAAGGCGTTCCATAAATAAATAAAATAAAATCTACGCAGCAAACGTAAGGAATTATTTAGCTAGGTATTCTAGCATTCAACAATAGGCATAGAAAAACCACCCCTCAGGCAGAGTGTGGCCAAAAACCACCCTAACGCACAGCAACCACCCTCAAGATCAAGTTCTAAGACACCTTAGAAAATGTGTGTATACACACATACATTTTTATATATAAGACTTAAAGCAAGCTTGAACTTGAATTCGCAGCGAGCTGGTGGAAAGATCTCAAAAACCTGACAAACAACTTCGAGGCACAGACAGCACACACAACAGACAATTCTAACAATGGAGCCAGCGTATCGATGTGGGGGGCGTGGCGGCAACTGCGGCTTCGCGAAGCTCAGACATAAAATGTACAAAAAAAAGAAGCAAATTAAAAATAAAAGACAAAATACAAAAAAAAAAGTGAAGACAATAATGAAATTTAAATCACAAAGAGGCGAGCGAGACGCGAAGCGTTGGAGTGTATCCGCTACATATGACATCATTGCGAGTCCCATTAATGAACTAATCCAAACGAGCAACCTCTTTTTTTTCTGTTGGCTAAAAGTAGGCCCAGTCCAATTATGTCAGCTGTATACACTATATTTTCTGATCTTGTTTTGCATCAGATTTACTTATAATTGCCCAGCCGAAAGACATAATTATTATGAGCTCGTCTCTTTTTCGTACATCTGTTTTCACTGAATATGCTAACCACATGTTTGCCCACTTATGGATTTATGTGGCATTAAGTGTACATGTTAATAGTTTCCAAAAATTTCGATTGCGAACAACATTAAAAACAAAAGAGGAAGCAAATGGCTTATGGCATAAGTAGTGTTCGTGTGCTCAGCATATTTTAGCATGCCTGTAAAGCAGAAACGTTGCTAGGCATAACTCTTATCTTGAACTGTGAATGAATTGATCAGATTTGTCGAAAGAACTTATAAACTCTATAGTGCGCAATATGTTTGCTAGTTTTGGAGCCAACTTGTACGACTTGTATGCTGAGATGATCTTGTTTTTTAATTTTTTTTTTCATTTATTTCAAATTTCTCATTAATTAATACTTCATATAAATATGTATAAAAGAGATTTTAAATTCTTTGTTGTATGTTGATTAGTTTTAATCTATTTCAAGAAAAATAAATCATATAAATATATTATGTCTTCCTAAACGGCACATTCTTTTAAATAAATCTATACGAATTGTGCAAATTTCACTTACATTTTATCCAGAAACTTCACTTAGAAGAGAGAAAGATTCTGAAATTAAAATATGTTTATGTTATTGTTAGAAAAATAGTAAAGTAAAGAAAAATATTTTTATAGATTGACGAATTACATACAAATTAGAAAAGTATTGTTTATAAAGATCGGCTTACATTTTAATGGCTGATATCAAAGATGATATAAGGTTTGGTATAAAAACGTGATGACAAACTTTCAATTAATATGAGATCTAGCTTATGAAGATCTTAATTCATTAGAACTAAATTCATTAAAATTTAGTTTATACCTGATTTCAAAGTTCATCTTATATTTGGCACAAAACTAACAAATTATGGTTATTGCTTACAACTGTTTGGTGAATTGTAATTCACTACTAATACGTAGAAGTGTTATAAATCTAGCTTCATTTGCTAAAGTTGCAGTCATGAAAGGATCGAAAGTTCATTGTTTACGAAATCGAAACTTATTCCACACAAAGTTCTACACAACCCATCCAAAAGCTATATCAATCAACAGTAGAGATTCTCTGAATGCGAATAAGCATCATATATTCGGGATCTTAGTCTACTTTTCTTGATTTTGAGTCATTCGATGTTCAAAAATTTCATGACATATTCCAATTTTACCTCTTCGAAGAATACCACATAAATATTTGCTTTTATTTCTTACAAAATCTGTACAACTCAAAAGTATCTGCTGGATTACTTCATATTTCTCGATGCTAAAGATAGCATATGTGTGCACATACATAATTCGGTCACTGTTTTTCTTCTTTTTTCATGCTTGTAATACATAATTTTTGCATTCTGCCCCATGCTAAAGAATTTGATGACTCAGAGCTCAAGCACAAATGTTGCTGCTGTCACAGAGGCAAGCGCCAAGAACTAAAAAGTATCTCACAGATACCTCGCAATGACGGGGCATCTCGTCTCTCTCTCCCTCTCTCTCTTTCTCTTTCTCTGTCTCCCTGTGTAACTAGGGCAAACTTTTGCGCATTCTGTTTTGATTCTATGCCTTCGAGGATTGTCAAGTATCAAATTGTCTGGCCTGGCAGTTAAATTGCTGTCGAATTCAATGTCAGGCTGTCCGAATGTCCATAGTTAATGTGGCAGACAAATCAGCAACAATCGCATCTTCAGCTTAAGTTCTTTTTTCATCTGAACTCGTATTGCGCAGCGCTGCCAACTCTTGTGAATTATTGAGAGCATGGGCAATGGTTAAGCTGAAGCTGTGCCAGTCGACCGTTTCCTGTTTATTTGCGTTGAGTGACAGTCAACGTCAAAGCCAAGTTGTAGATACAAATGTATCTTTGTATCTGTTGTATTTTTATTTTGCTGCTGCAGTGAGTCAAGACTGCTTTTGTGTTCTTCAAGCTTAAGATTGGCGTACTTATGGGGCCGGTTATGCGAATTGCATTTGTCTGCTGGCTGTCGTTGCTCAAGTTGTTGTTGCTGCAATCAAGTTTTAAGGCACTGCGTGACTTGGCTAAAAGGCAACAAACGTTGCCTCTTGATCGTGTCACTGCCAACGCAAACTTGGCCCCAAGTCTTGACTTTGATTTCTACTCTGTATGTGTCTGTGTGTGCGTGTGGTCAGTTTTTATGGCATCAATTGCTCATTGATTGTTTCTTTTTTCGGCAATAGGCCAATTAACAAAATGTGCCTAATCAACTGGGCAATTGAACAATTACAATTCAATTAATAACATTGCTAAAGAGTCGAAACGTATTTGGTGCCACGCTCAATAGAAAGCTGCAACGGCAGGCACCTACTCGCTGCTGCACTTTCGACACGTTCCAATTGCATTCCAAACGGAGGCGAATCGAGCGAGGTTATATGCTAATTTCATATATATATATATTATAGTATATATATATATATAGATATATGTGCCTTTGAGTCAATACAACAGAGTGATATCATAACTGTGAGCTCATAGCAGGTGTTACTTGGCAAGTACACACCAAGTACAAAGCTTGTTTTTACAGTTTCATTGAACAATTTTTATTATATCTTCAAATATTTGTGCAATTGAAATTAATTTTAATGGATCAAGCAATAAATTCCGCACTGTAAATAGGTTTATGCTCGCGGCTCTTAATTGCCAAAAAAAATCGAAATAAACGAAAAATAATTTTCTTAATTTCTATGAATTTGTGCTTAGAAATGAGCTCAAATGCCTGACTGATATAATTGAGAGTTTGATTATATACAATTCTGCCTAATACTGCTCCAGCTTATACAGTTTTGAATTGATCTTATACTAAAATGTTTTACAATACTGTGTCTTATACTGATCTTTATAGTCATGTATACTCCTCTACCTTTTATTTTGTTGACTGAAAGAGAGGGTTGTTTATCACTCTTATACAACAAAATTCAAGCACCAAAAAATATAGACTTTATAATATCTTCAAATTCTACGCCTCCATCAACATGTTAATATATAAACAATTGTCAGACTATATAGTCTAGATCACCCTGTTATTTATATTTTTAAATATAGATCAGTCTCCTTCGCCACCCGCCGGCCCCTCGCACATAAATATTGCGTCAAATGTGAGGCGACGCGCGTCGGAGACAGTCAAAAACGTAGCCCATGATGTCATCGACACATTGGTCCACATACATACATATGTGCCGCACTGTGGCTGTGTGTTGTCTATAAGTCGTCGGTGGGGTCATGCCATCAGCAAATTGAGGTCGAAATAAATTTTCGGACAGTTTAATGGCGCTGCCCACTGACCAAAATGTAAATGTCTAAATAAAAGCATTTGTTGCAATCGCATTTAACTGTTTCTTTTTTATACCCTGCTTTGTTTTGTATTTCATCTTCGGGCCGTGCGATTTTCAAAGTGAAAGAATTATAAACAAAATCTGTTGAAGAGAAGTGCAACAGGTGGCAATAGCTCTACACACATATATACATATATATATATATATATATATACTTGCTAATTGAATTGTTTTGTTTATTGATTTACCAAATATTTATTTATAACTAAAAGCTGTTGCCACATTGTTGGACCCCCAAAAAAAAATCTGTTTCTCTATGTACTACTTATATATATAAAAAGCAAAAACTATTTTCTATTTTCGACTGTGACAATTTGTTAGGAATTATGCTATGTGGAAACATTTATAAAATTTACAACCCGTTTGCTAGCCACCGCCCCAAAACAAAGAAAAACTTTATCCATATGCACTTGCCTAGCTATTGTGACCCACTTTCTGTGTTGGTCATTTCTTCTAATTAATTAGCCGGCAACAACATAACAACAGAACAACACGAACCGCAATCGCAAGCCACCCTCGGCCATGCACTGGCATAAGTTGTGCAGGTGAGAAACAGGCGTGGTGGAGGAGGGGATGTGTGGTAGGAGGGCGGAGTGGGCAAGGCAACTGCTTGGCTGGGATTGCGTGAGAACTACCCAAGGGGCATGTTATAGAATGCACATAATTCAGGCAAATGCTTTGTTTTTAGAGTGCAATGAAATAGCTATGCTCGCTTAATGACTGAATAAAGGGTATATAGGTTTCTCTTGCGCATGTCTATGCAGCTGAATGTGTGTCTAGTGAAACTAGAGACTTGACATTGAGGGAAATGTATTCTGATATGTGCTCGCTTAATTTTGGCCATTGGAGCAATGTCAAAAAGCTTCTTTGAAGCCTAAGCTTGCAATCGTAGATTGTCAATCAATCAATAAGGCACTCAAACTGTTAGATCAGATATTAGACTAGACTAGGTTGGCCGTCAGTCAAATCAATCTAGAGTCAATCACACAGCTAAATAGCACTTTTTAGTTACAATTCATGAAGAACAAGTATAATGTAGTCAGCTACTGCCACTCACAACATTCAAAAAGGTACTAAACGCGCACTTGAGCTAGCAAAATGTTTTCAATTTGTATGTATGGGCGTGTATTGGGTGTGTAAGGGTACATATTTTCAAGCGTATGCATATTTGATTTATCAAAGCCAATGTCAAAAGCTTCTATAAGTTGTCAATAGCTTTGAATCGCGAATCGTGAATCATAAATTCCACTCATAACTGATTTGTTTACATCAGCTAAGGCCTATGAGGCGTATAAATTTGATTTAATACGAGAATCATTCATAAATATTAACGGAAATGAGCTTCATAAACTGGTCACTGCGGTAGGTGTAGAGCCTTATTCACTCCGTCACTAACTATTTCTCACCTTTGGCGGGTCGTTTGATTTTGTAGGTCATTGATTCAATAAAATACCAGCATACTACGTGCCGAATAGGAAAACAAATGAAATACTATCGCTGCCTCCAATTGGACTTCAATTCGGGCGTACCGAAGATATATACTATATATATATAGTATATTATGACACGTTTATCGTGTATGGCATACAAAATCAAATCGAAATATATATATCGATATTGCGTAATTCCAATTTACATTTGGCATTAGCCGGCAGCTGTTCTATCTATTTGTTTTCGACTGTTTGCCTTGAGGCGTGACGGCGCCCATTTAAATGTCAAAGTTGCCGCCAGAATGCCAGACGGACTACGCTCCAAAAACAATAACAATAGCAACAACAACAACAACAAACAGAGTAGAGTATATAAACAAATTCGGAATAAAACAGCAAATCAAAGTACAATAATTTTGAATTCGATTGTTTGCCTAGCATAAAATTAGCTTTTGATTAAGTTTTGGTTTACGCTTGCACGAATTTCAAACAAATATGCGTTAGAATTGATTGACTCAGCTGCAAATACCCTGTAGGTACTGACAGGGAGTGACTGGAAATTGCTAATTGCTTTGGCTGCTAGTAGATGTTGCATTGGGAGTATGAGCAGAAACAGTAATAGGACTGCGAAGAAGAGAGAGAGAGAGAGCATGTATAGGAGTAGCAGTTGGAGCACGAGTAGAAGAGTTGGAGTAGTAATAGTAGTAGGCGTATGAAGTAAGCGTGAGAATTAGAATAGCAGTAGGAGTAGAATAAGGATTAGGAATACAAACAAGAGTAGGGGCAGAACTCGGAGTAGGAAGAAGGGCATGAGTTGGAGTATTAGTAAGAGCAAGATTAGAGTAGAAATAGTAGTAGCAGTATGAATTGGTGTAGACCTCTTCACGAAGAAGAGAAAGAGAGAATTGGGGTAGAAAAAGAAGTAGAAGTTGGAGTACGACTACGAGTGGAACTCAGGGTAGGAGTAAGATAAGGGCCAACAGTAGAAGTAGGAATAGTAGTATAAGTCAGAGTAGTATTAGAACTTGAAGTAGGAGTAAGAGTTGAAGCATATTTAAGAGTAAGAATAGGAGGAGTAAGAATAGTCATAGGAGTATGATTAGTAAAATGATAACCAGTAGGAGTAAAAGCAAGAGTAAGAGTAAGAGTAAGATTTAGATAGTAAGAGTGAGATTATAAATAAAAGTAGAAGTTGCAGTGACAGGAGGATTCAAGATTATAATTAACTATAGAAATAGTAGTATATGTCTAAATAAGAAGTATAACATCAATGAAACTTGATCATATAAAGCCAAATTTATGAAGAGTAGCTTCTTCACCATCGAACACTACCATTAATTGTCACTTAACACACAATATTTAAACTTTTACTATTTGTGAAAGACAATTTATGAGATCTTTACAAATTTCGATTAAAGTTGATGTGTCCAAAGTTAAATCACAAGATATAGTCACAAATGAAGCATAAATCTGTGGGATAAACGCTATTATTAGATCCATTGTTAGATCTATCTTGTGTGGGCTTAACCATAACAAATTGAAGCGTTTAATGTGTGAGGTGGAAGTGATGAAGGAAAAGACTTTCAAACTGTTTCAGTGGACGACTCTAGTGATCGTAATACAATATGTTAAAGATAGGGGCGTAACACAAATCATGAATAACATACAAATAATCGAACTATGGCGATTTGCTATGCTTATTAAGTCAGCGGCACAGTGGAACCAGCTTCAGCATTTCACTCATTCATAAAATGTTTCGAATTGAATTGAACGTCAGTTGCAATGCATTTTTTGTCTGTTTGTTCCATTGGTTTCCGTTGACACGTTACGCATAATTAAACGCTGTCTGGAGGCAAGCCCCAAAAACAACTAAAAATTTAGAGAGACAAAAAAAAACAACAACCAATTGACCCACATAGTGAACGACGAGGCGAGAGACAAACAACAACAACAACAACAATAACTGCAACTGCAATTGCGAAGCTACCCACAGAGGTGCGAAAAAGATGTTTGGCAATCGACAAAACTTGCAGCTTGCAAAAGAATCTGTTTGACTAGACTCCATAGAGACAGAGAGAGAGAGAGAGAGAGAGAGAGAGGAGGAGGGTAAAGTCTAATTGAGTTCGCCTTTTGAACCTATCTCATAATCAAATTTCTATTTTCGTCTGGGCTCGCCTAATTACAAGCTAGCAACGCGCGGCGTGGAGCTGAGCTTAGCTTTGCCTCTGTGTGTGCGTGTGCAATGCGTCATCATTATGTTGATTCAGTTTGTAGATTAATATTTTTTTTTTTTTTTTTTTATAACAATAAGCGCCAGCAACACTTTAATAGCTGTTGGTGACTTTACTTTGACATTTTTTTTGTTTTGTTTACTTGTAAAAACAGCCAAATTAAAGCTAGATTTTGATGGCTTTACCGTTAGCTGTAATGTATATATATTTTTTTGTTTTTATATATTATAATTATATATATTTCATATTTGATTTGTGATAAGTTAGTTGTTTATAGAACGCTCATTACTTAAGCATAAATATTATTTGAGTATAATCAGATCTACCAAAAAATTTATCTTAATGAAAAGCTAATTCATTTTACAGTGAACCCATTGAAAATGGGTCGATCTAGTCATGTCTGTCCATATGAAAACCTAGAGATATGAAATTATTAAGGTATTAAACAGTACCAGCTTTCCATTTACTATCATTGCAGGGTATTTTCCAGCCAGGCGTTGCCGTCTATAACACTCTTACTTGCTTTATTTAATATTTAAAAAATATTTATCAATGAATCTGTTTTTGTTTTAATATTAAGCTTAAACAATTTTTAGACTACTACCCTAGCACATTCTTCACTGTTTTCATATAAAATTATCTTTTTTTTTAATGTTTTTAGAATATTTAATTTGCATAGTTTGCTTGAGCTCATCCCTTTGCTACTCTACTTTACCCTTCTGTTTACATGTGTTGTTCAGTTTCTAGTTTTAAACAGTGCATTCATTCTTCACACATTATTGATTAGCTCGCGTCAAGGCATTACATTTACAGTCCATAAATTCTACTTAGGTTAAACAACTTGTAAGAGCTGTGGCCTTCACATGGTCTATGCGTTGTTGCTGTTTTTGTTGTGGATTTTGGTTTTTGATTTTGAGAGATCGTTTTTTGAATTTACTTCGCGTAAAGTTTTGTTTTGAAATGTTACAGATGCTTGGCGCTGGCGAGCGCGCGCCCATCTGCCTGGCCCTCGTTATCGACTGCGCAGCTCTGGGGCTTTGGGGGCGTAATCCAAACGCTGTCTTTCCCACTTTTAGGCCGGCTGGTCGGTCGGCTGTGTTGGTGATGTAATTACTGGCTGACAACTTTAACAACCGGTTTAAGCAATGTCCAACCGCCTGTTAAACACAATGCATAAACATTTGTACTATTCGTAAAGTTACAAATCTCGTTTTGAGTTCTGCGCATTTGCATGCCAGCAGCAACAGCAGCTGTAAATGAACATTTTTATAATACCCTATAACAGTTGTTTGTTTGTTTATTATGCGATTGTCAAAAGACTTCTTGGAAGTCGGAAATTTGAGGCTAAGAAACTTGGATGTTGCTTTATAAAAGACATTTTCTTAATTTATGTTTTACTTCTTTCGACTCTTCTTTTTTTATCTCCCTTTCAGCGTATTTTACAGGGTATGCTGCGTAGCACAGCTGGCTGCTTAGCTCACTTTCCATTTCCACACAGTTATTTTTATTGTCAAAGCACAAAGAATCAAGATCTTCCACTTAAGAGCTGCTGCAAATTGCATTCATATCAACTACAATGCAGACGCTTTCTACGTGGGTGCAGTCCATCCATCCAACCATCCATCCATCCATTCAACAATTTCATTCTCTGCATTTCAACAGCGTCCTCATACTCATACTCATATGAATTATATGATTACAAAGCAATTTGTTGGGTTTAATGTACTGTGCGGGATTACTTAGTGACTGCATTAAGCCCCATCCTAATTTCTCTGTTTTTGTTTTGCTGCAGATGCTTATCACGTTGTCAGCAACAACAACAACAACAACAGCAACACCAGCGACAACAACTATTTTACACTTTGCCAATGATTAAAGCGATAACATTGACAATTACGTTGACAGTTAATTTAAATTTATGTCTAGGGCAGCAGCCACATGCATATATTATATTCTAATTGTTGCTGCTGCAAATGCTCATCGCTATTTTTCGCTGGAATACTCTATCTAGGGGTATTCTAATATTAGATGAGATGTGTGCTGGCATAGAAAATATAATATTACCTACGTATATATCTGGTTTTCTTTATTTTTTGAAAGTTTTTGTTCGCATTCATATGCATAAGCCGCACGATTGTTTTATTCTATAGTAACTCGAATCGCGTAAAGTTTTCTTGCTGCTATTCGGTATACGAGTCTTTAGACTTTAATTTAATACTAAACTAATTTTCATGTGCTTTAAGAGTATGACAATCATACCCTCCACAACTCATATTCAATACGCAGTTTTCTACAATTTTCAAAGAGTATTTGAATTTTTTTGTGTTCTTGTGAAAGCTTTTCGTTTTTGTAACATGTTATTATGGCAATGTTTTATTTCAGTTCAACGGTGCGAATGAATGTTGCTATGGCCTATCGCCTATTGACACTTGTTTATTTTTTGACACCCCGTTAGCATTGTTTATAGATATGTTTACATGTATACATCGTGTATATACATATAAACGCTTACAAACATATAGAATATTGTTAAGTGTTTCAATCGATACCATGTGCGCTGGGAACTGGCACAATATTCAATTGATAGCGTTGATTAGCATTTTGAATTGTTGTCTTGATGTGCATAGTGGTATTCCGCCATGAGAAATCATAGAAAAAATAAATAAAATCAATTTTAAGAGCATCGCTGAGTCGTCTGTCTTGTTTATTTATCAACTTTGCTGCGGTTGCATTTGGCAACATTGACACTTTGCTTAACCGCAAGGCAAGCTAATGTGGCTGCTGGTCTACTCAGACTTGGCGACATTAGACTAACGTTTTCTGTCTCTGCTAGAGGAAATATTAACAATTATTTTTATGCCCATTAAACTTGTGTATTTTCTTTCATTGCAGACAAACATTAAACGAAAGGAATAAATAGATTTTAGATTTACAATGGGCTTCAAAAGCGGAAGCAGTCCGCGCATCAACAAAACGTTGATATCGCTGAAGCTTGTCGTCTTTCTCATCATAAGCGGTAAGTGTGAGAATTGAGAATTCAGAGAAAGTTGTTGATATACATATATTAATGTGCGGCTCTTCCTTTTGCAGGTCTCACAGCTTTGCACATTTTGCATGCCACGAAACCGTTGCTGTTGGGTCTCAACTTCTCGGAGTATCGCACAATCACAATTACAGCAGCTTTTGTGTCGATATTGGGTCCAGTGATCGCTGGTCCTTGGGCTGATCGTTTGGCTGCTCGTAATCCCAATGGATTTGGACGTACGTTGCGTCGACTTACTGCTGTCTTCTTGCTGCTGACAGCGCTGATCTATGCCCTGCTCTTCTTCGTACCGGATGTGGCACGCGAACCGGCCAAAGAGCCGGACGTGAACTTTGGCTGCGATGCCAATGGCGCCTTCATATTCCAGAAACTCTGCAGCAACGGCACCTGCCACAACTGGGAGCACAAGAAGGGCAGCGTCAAGCTGACCCATTGCACCTACAGCTGCCTGAATCCCAACTACCATGAGAACATGTATCAGTTCTGGCTAGGCGAATTGCCCACAGCAGCGCCCTCCACCGAGCAGAGTTCCGAGTTCGATTACGATCAGGATGATACAGCGAGTGCGACAACGGAAAAATATCGACCAAGGCGAGACGTGAACATTGCAGACTTGGCTGCCGATAGTGCGGGCGTAGAACAGATTAGCTCTGAGGTGCTACGCGTTAAGCGTCAAGTGAAGACAGCACCGAAGAAGGTCTATGTGGAGCCACCGCATCTGTGCATCACAGAGCGCAACGAACAGGGCGAGAATATTGTGAAGAACTGTCATGTCTACACACAGGACACGCCCAACATTGTGGTGCATGCGGATATGGGTGCTGCCATGACGGAGCCACAGACCAATGAGACCGCCGGCTGGTGCCAATATCCATTGGGTGAGTTAGAGATAGAGAGAGAGAACGAGAGATAGAGAAAGGGAAAGTGTCTCTCTTTGATCTATGGCAGCCTCAATTTATCAATCTTTTTTCATTTGCAGAGGGCATTCAGTGCAACATACCGCCACAGCAGGTGAAATATATGAAAGATTTGACAAACGGCACCGAGTGCAAGCCCATTATCGAGTGCATGATTGTGGATGCTTACGATGGCAAGGACAGTGTTCTGGCTGACACTGAATGCATCACGGTAAGAGGTCTGCCAGAGAGATTTAATCTACATAAACTCATCAATATCCTATTTACAGACAACTGGCAACGTGGATGATACGCTGATTAGTTATCTGATCATTCGTTTGCTGGGCGATATCTTTGCCATGGCTACGCTGACGCTGCTCAACACGGCGATCGTGATTGCAGTTCGTGAAACCTCGGAGGGTCGCGGCGAGGTGTGTCGTCAGTATGTCTGGGGTGCTATTGGCTATGTTATACTCTTCTCGCCGCTGGATTTGCTCTTCAAGGAGCATCAGCCCAATCATGATGCCGCTCTGGCTGCTTTGATTATACTGATCGTTTGCTTTGTGCTTGGCGCTGTGGTGCTGCTGTGTGCCTCGCAAATGCCATTGAGTCCACCCGAGTGGTGGTGGCACACAAAGACTGGCATGCTGGTGGTGCCCATGTCCGCCATACGTCGTTATAGCCCCGAAATTGTGGTGCTGACGCTGGTGGCCATTCTGTTCGGCACCTTCTGGAGCAGCATTCACAGTTTTCTGTTCTGGACCTTTACGGATGTCAATGCCATTTGCTATTCAGGCATAATCTTGATATTGGTGCTGTTCTTCAATGTGGACAAGTTTATCGAGTATTGTGGCCATTCGAATATCTTTATTGCCGGCTTTGCCATCTTTGTCATTCGTTTCACGGCGCTCAGTGATGCGCAGACCAATTGGCTAACTGTCGTCATGGAGAGCATTGAGCCCGCTGTCATTGGCCTGATCTGGATTACGATTATACTATATATGCGACATGCTATGCCACGCAAGCTGACTGCCACGGGACAGGCCATCGCTGTGCTGGCCTTCTTTGGTTTAGGTAAGTCTATGATGAAATACTCTATATATTCTACTTTTTCTATTCTGCCTGTATACTCATGCCTAACATCTCTTTCAGGCAAGGGCATTGGCGCCTTGATTGGCCTGGCTCGCGAGGAGAGGCATCCGAAACTGCCCTACTGGACCTGCACCTACCAATGGCTGGCCATCGTGGCCTGCATCATAGCCTTCGTATACTTTGTGATTTACAATCTGATACTGGCGCCACGTTGCACCGCCAAGCCGCAGCATTCGGAGGAGCTGATCTCGGGCTCGGCGTCGCAGAACTTTGGCACAAATGGAACCGCTAGCAATGGCAACGGGGCCGGCAATGGTGCTGGCATCGGTCCAGGTGCTGGGGCAGCGCTAAATGGCAATGGCAATGCCAATGGCAGCTACTCACCGCTGAGGGTCTACCACAACGAACGGGGGAAGAAGGGACAATTTAGATACTAAATAGTTTACACAAGCTACGCGATTCTATTTGCAGAAGCGAAGAGTTTTTCGATTTTTTGATTGTGTATGGCGCACATATTTTACTCCACTTCATGGGGATATTTTTGCTAAGTGTATACACTGAGAACAACAAAAACTTAGAGTAACAAGTGAACTCTTTTTTAATATATATAGAACTTCTTTAATTTGTTATTTAATGCAAACTAAGCGTGTTCGTAATATTAATTTTTTATGTCTAAACAAGAATTAATTAGAAAGGAAGCTGCCGCCCTCCGCCCCGCCCCGCCCGCCTCTTCTATCCGCCTACTATCCTACCTCCGCACACGCTCTGTTTCATATAAAAGAGCTAATTCTGATGAGGTTTCACACAGAAGGCGAACACAATTCAAATCAAACCTTTGCGTGATTTTACTAAGCATACGAATTGCATATAAATACATATACATATATACCACATACATACATAAATACATACATGAATGTAAACAATAATAATACACAAGAAACAAAACAGAAATGTAATTATACCAAAATAAAATTAATGATAATTTTATGTTTTGCAATTAAGTGAAATGATAATAATGTAGTTTTCTTTTTTCGTTGTGATTGTGATTTAAATGCGGTTGCTTCCGCTAACTTGATTAAGTCTTATGTGTGAAAAGTTGTGAATTTGAAATGAAAATTATTTAATGCCCGTTTTTGAGCTGAGGCTGAAAAGTTTCTGATTTGAAAACATAACGAATGGAGTGTTCGAATGAAAACTTTATACTAAATTAGCTATTCTAAATTATTTGAATGCTTAAATGAATATATGTGTTAACAATGAGAGGAGATGTCTGCTGGGAGATACACTGATAAACCGAGGTGAGCTGCGAGGTGGGAGGTGAGCTGCGAGGTGGGAGGTGAACTTTAAATGAATATTTAAAGTATATTTACTGTTACAGTTATCTAAAGAAGAATAGAAGGATAGATAAATGGTAAATCTAAGTACATATAGATATTTATGAATATAAAGATATATATCTAACTATGCAAGCAGCTAGATAAGTCAATACAAAAAGCTTCTTTTACATACTCCAACTAATTCCTTATATGTCCCACTAGCAAGGGAAAGTACCGAATTTTCCAAAAGGAAGCTCTTCAAAGCCCTCAATAAGCATGCTGCAAATAATTTCATAAAAGCTCTCGCACAGCTTAGCTTCAGCGACAACCAGTTAACGAAGACAACAACCACAATTAAAAGCTTTCAATAACGTTTCGCATTCATAGCAGCTCTTTGCCACATTTACAATTTATGAATGAGATTTACTCAGCACTCGGCCGATACAAGTCCGTAGAGGGAAATCGAGACAGCAGTTGGCAAACGATTGCCACTTGACCCTATAATATATGTTGGCTAATAGCTAAAGAGACAAGAGCCGCAACTCGATATTGTGCTATGACTATAATGTGGCTCAAAGACTAACATTAAATGATAGTAAATAAACACACACACACACACACACAATCTCTCTCTCTCTCATATTCACACTAGTTTATTTACGTAAAAAGTGCGGATTTTATGTTGCATTCCCACTCAGAGAGCGCAGCAAATTTGGCCTTAGCTTGGCTTGGCTGCTTCTTAAAACCGTCTAGCAGTCTATCGTTGACATTACACACACACACGCACATACACACACACACACACACGCATGCATATATAAGTACTCTTTGTGTGTGTGTTGAAGTGACAGTAAGCCACTTAAGACAGCGCGCATTTTATTAGTTCCTTTATTGATATTTTCACAGCAACACAATTATGAGTGGCTGCAAGAGTAACTGTGTGTATGTGGGTGTACGTGTAATGAGTGTTTGTGTGTGTCAATCATCTACAAGATATATGTATATAGCTATCTCATCATTGCGCGCATAAATGAAGCAAAGATAATGGCATAAAGCATGAAGAGCGATTCAGTTTTGATATGGTTACAGATAAGTAACTCAACTATTAGTTTAAAAAATATTTTTAAAATTTCTTGGTATGAGCAATGCAAATGATGTTAAAACTATGTTCGAAATTGTTTACTTTATGTAAATTGGTTGAGTTTTAATCAAATTATTGGGTTTTGAAGTTGGACAAGCTCAGTTTTTGGCACGCAGCTTGATTAAAAATCAAATTTTGAATAACCAACTGAAAGAAAAACTTTTTTAATTTTATTTTTAGATATAAATTTCAGTTTAAAAAGTTCAACTTTCAGCAAGAAATTGAGATTTTAAAGACTATTCACAGTTTCTTCCATGCACTTTGTCTAATCAGGCCGAAATCGTCACTATTTTTATGGCCTATAAAAACAATTTAAAATTATATTAACTGGCTTTATAACTCTTATTCCAGAACTTGAAAAAAATGTAACTGAATTGAAATCCCTTAGTAAATAAATTAACCCCAAGCAGTTTTGCCAGCGTTACTGAGTACCACATGTCGTATGCATAATAAACGAAAGCCGCAACATTTATATAGATTTCTGTTTGGATTTGTGTTAAGGGTTAGGGCTTAGGGCCGCTCTGTGTGTGTGTATGTGTGTGTGTGTGTATGTGTATGTGTGTGTGTATGTGTGTGTGTGTGTGTGTGTGTGTGTGTGTGTTGGTTGCCAGTCAAAGTCTTGGCAATTAGGCAAGAGCTGTGGTACAAACACACAAAAAAAAAAAAAATTGTGACTGGCTACAAAAAAGAGTAGCAGGAAGCGGGAGATGGAGCAGAAGCTCTCCATTTTGCGTGCTGGGTAGACAGTGAAATTATTATCACTTGGCACCTAACAGAGACAGCCAGAAGAGGGGCGAAAGAGAATGGTTGGGAGCGGTATGTAGCAGAGCCCGACCAGAAACAGGAACAGGAATAGTCGAAGCGTTGCTGCATTTTGTGAGCGCTTTTGCCCCTATGAAAAATAGCTGTAATTTGCACAGCATAAAAATATAGGAATATGCAGCCAAGGGTGAGGTAAATGGAGGCGGCTTGGAGCCTGTTGGCGACATACACACACAGTGCTAACCATAAGTTAACTGAGATCCACACAACCACATGGCCACATGGTTCCATATGCAGGCGACAGCAACCGGCTGAGGCGGTAGCGAGTGGGTGGAGTAGGGTGCGGGGGGGGGGGGGGGGGGTGACTGGTTGGGCTGGCTTGGAGGTTGCGTCGGCTGCAAAGCACTTGTGAAAAATAACTTTGCACATCGTTGGATTTGGTGTGCAATTTTCTCACTCTTCTGCATCGTCGCCAAGCCCCCCTCTCGCCTCTCCCCACACCCCATTCCCCTTCAACCCAGTCAGAGCGCTTACTTTTAATTTTGTTTGTAAAGAAAACTCATTTTCATCATTTTGAAGTTGCGACTGCGCTTGTCTTTTGTAAGGCGCTGCTCCTGCTCCTGCTGCTGCTGCTGCTGCTGCTGCAGCTTCTGCTTGCAAGGAAAAACACAAAAAAAAAAACCGAGAAAAAAAAACGAGCAACGAGTGAAATACTCTCTGAAAACTGCCGCTTCATGTAATTATTTTGATCATTTGCATGGCTGCCACAGAGCCCGCAACATGCAACATGCAACATGCTAACGACTTTGTTCTGCCATCTCTTACGAAGAAGAAAAAAACAACATATTTTTTCTGTTAAAGCTGAAGTAGTAATTCGTTTCCTTCTTAACTTTAATACAGTTCAATTGGATGTGAAGTAAATGCATCTGTTAACTATTTTAAATTGTTTTTCTCCCTCAAGAAATTTCATATGCTTGGATGGAAGAAGATTGCCTTTGAAATTCAAATTGTCTTTGGGTATGTGGGAGCTTGTATTATATTATTAGGGCATATATCGTATACTAAACCATTTACTGTTTGATTAAGTATAGTAAATAATTTTATACATAACATATTGTAAATTTATTGTTATATCTGTCTAATTCTTTCTTGCGGGTTACTTTCTCGGAGGAACAAATTAGTTCGCTTTAGTTTCAAATATCTAGAGCATAATATATTTCTAATAGCAGCAAAAACTACAGCTGCATCTAGTGACTAGCACAGTCAATCTAACTCCATTGACTTATAAGTAGATACCTGTATTGATTTATCTGTGACTGTGAACGAGTATATGAATGAGAGTATAGAATGAGCTATGAACTATGTGACTAATTAAACTCGAAAGATAAGCTAACTAAACCTAGTCTTCGCGCTATAACCATATCTTATACTGAGCTACTATTCCTGTCTGTGAGATCTATGTGGGACAGACGCTGCACAATGAACTCGTAAGATGAGCTAATCAAACCTTACGTCCAACTTCAAACTATTTTCAGCCCCTGAATATCCTTCAATATAGTTTTATGTAACATCTCATTCAAATGCATAAGGTTAATTAATTAAATGAAGGCCTGCTTGCCTTGCCTATTTCCACACATTTGCGATTGTTTCATTAGTCTCATTATGAATTTCGTTTTTCGTTTTTATTCAGAAAAAAAAGAAACTTTATGCATAATGTTTCATTTTAATATTAGCCCCTGCTTAAAACAGTCTTTGTTTTGCCCTTGGCAACTCTCGCACCTAACTGAAGGTCATATCAAAGCTATGCAAATTTCATTGCTATGATCTATTGTGAGTCGAGCTGTGGATATGGCCCCCAGCCATTGACCTTTTCTTTTGTAACTAATTTTTGGGTGTGCACAGGCATTAGGCGCGCAGCCTCCTCCACTATAAGCGTGCTCTTCTTTCGTTTTTTTTTGCTCGCTATCAGTTGAGCTTTTTTTTCATTAAATTCAAGGCACAACGCTGTCGGCAGGCAGGTAACAGTCGTTGACAGCAGCGCCACGCCCCACGGAAGTCCTTTGTTTTAAGGCGTAAAACTTTGCTAATTACTGAGAAAATTTTCACAATGTTCCAAGTTGAACGTAATTTTTTTCGTATTTCGTTTTCTGTTACACATTTTTTTGTAGGCAGTATTTGTTTTAGTTGCAAATAGGGGAACGTAGGGGCCAAATGTGAGGACGACCCCTATAACAGGAGATACATACATATATAGATATATATGTGCATATATATATATATATTTGTATAGCTGTGTGTAAAGTGCTTAAGTTCTGAGCATGTGTATGACTTCAATTAAAGGCCTCGATTCGTTAATTGAAAGGCGAAACAGCAGGACAAATAAGCTGTGCTTACCAAATTAATGAAAGGGTCGAAAGACAGAGAGAACAACGGAAGAGTGTATGCCCCTTTGTGCCTCTCTCTTTCTCTCTCTATCACTCTTCATATATAAATATATATGTATATGTATATATCTTTCATAAATTGTAAAAATGAATTCGGTTAACATGTCCGCCTCTCTCTGCCAATTAAGCAGCTTGTCAGTTAACTCAAGCAGCAATTAATTGACAGAGAAATCTGCAATGCGTATACTTAATAAAAATATAAAAAAAATATATTGAATCGGGAGTGTTGTTGGCATTTAAGGAAGAGTTTTCATATTTAAGCTACTACATGTATATATAAACAGCAGTGTTCATAAAAATAGTAGTGCAATTGAACTGTTGAACAGAAAATTTTGTGATAAACATAATATTTTGAACACAATTTGAAATGAGTATTAACTATTATTATTTTTTTTCTTATGGAATATATTATGTTTATCACAAAAGTCTGCTATCAACATTTCAGTCGCACTACTATTTTTATGAACACAGGTGTATATATATATATATATATATATATATATATATATATATATATATATATATATATATATATATATATATATATATATATATATATATATATATATATATATATAAATATATATATGTAATTAAAGACCCGCTCCATAATTGATTTCAAGCACTTTAAAACTTTAAGGCCAGTTTACTTTTTGTGTAAACGTTGCGCATACGCCGCGTTGTGCGCGGTCAGCAGACGCAGCGACGCTTCCTTATTAGCCTCTGCTGCTGCTGCCCAGCCTCAAGTTTTTTGCTTGTCCGTGCAGTTTTCACATCGTCAAAGGATAAGCTATACATAGCCCAAGGGGAAATCTGTATGTGTGTGTGAGAGTGGGCGTGTGGGCGTGGCTGCTACGTCGCTTGCATTCAAAAGCGCACAAATCGCATTTTCTTGAGAGAAAATGTTGCTTCATTTGTGCAGATCGTCGAATTGTGTAGAAAAATGTTTGAAAGGAATTTTGTGTGTGTGTGTGTGTGTGTGTACGGGTGTGTGTGTGTGTGTGTGTTGATAGCCGGAGCCAGCGCAAAGCTAAAGGATGACGAGGTTGAGTATGAGCTGCAGGCAGCCGCTGGTACGAGGTAAATTGCATGTGCAAAATTAAATAAAAGTGGAAAGCCATAAATGCAATTTGGCTGCAACTGCAACTGCAACGGCAGCGGCAACTGCAAGAAACCTTTTGAGCATTGATAAAATCGACATCAATTGATTTCAGACATTGTTTAGATATAGCCAAGGATAATGCATAATAAGAAGAAATGCCAAGGATATTTTGCACCATAAAGTCTTTAAATGCAAGAGCTCATTTCAGAGCTTAACAAAAGGATTTAAATTCACGTAAAGCTTACTTGATACCTAATTATTAATTCATTTGGTTCTCAATTGGCTTCTTATGTCTTGCTTCCACTCAAGTTTTACCACATATATTAATAATTATCGTTCAGTTATCCCGGTAGCCATCTATGCCAGCAATCAGCTAACAGACGAGCTAACCACAACAACAACAACAACAATATCAAGAACAGCAGCAACAACAACATTTAAGCTGGTCAATAGCCAATTGCAAAAAGCGAGCAATCATTGCAGCTCTTAATACCCTATAAGTGGTTAAGTGCGGGTTGGTCTAGGTTGTTATGGGATTAAGTTGGAATGTGTATTACAATGCTGAGCAAGGCAGCAAAAATGGTTGTTAAAGTCGGATTGTGATCTGGGATGATATTGAGATATATACATATAGGACTTTATAAATATACATAAATGTAAATATAAAGACCTTTGCATAAATTAAGATCATTTTTTTATTCAAATGAATTATTTCAGATTTTTACAGCTTCAAATTTTGTTTAATTTGAATTTAAATAAACGATATATAATATGAATATTAAAATATTAAAACTGTTTCAGAAAAATCAATAAAAAAATTAAATTTCTATATGATGTTATATATAGTTTCCAATGGAAATAATTATACAAACATTTGAAGATTTCTTCCTTTTTATATACCAAAAAAAATTTTAATTGACTATTTTATTATTTCATTATTCTTCACTTCGGATTGAAAAGATGTTTCCATTATTATCAAGCTAAAAATGTTAAGACTTCATCCTCTCTAAACCCAACTAAAGTAATTCAGAAACAGTTTTTATCTATTTACAGAATATCTACAATTCGAGCATATGAAATCTCCGTCATAGTCAGCTTCAACTCTCAGTGTATAGCATTCGTTTACATACCTAAAATATTCGTATATGTGGCAAGTAGCGCTTATTTATAAATCATTTGATTGTCGGATTTTATTTGCAGTCGGACGAACGTTGAGCATTGGACTTTCTATATTCGATAAGCTGCTTACCGGAACTTGTAATGCTGTAAATTTAGTTTTCCGGCCGCAAAACAGAACAGAAGAGCCAACGACAACGCCAACGCCAACGCCACAGCCAAAAGCCAACAGCCAACAGAACGTATAGAACGTTAGAATTGCTGCAGCCAATGGGCCAGCGGGCGGACAGTTCTGGCATTTGTGGCACAAAACTTTTGCTACTACATTGCCAGTGAATATAGCAGCATAATATGATGCAACCACTTTTGTAGTAAGGTAAGCAAAAAGTTTGTTTGGGACAACCGCAACTCAAGCGAAACCTGCGACCGATTTCCAAAATGCGACATACAACAATTTTGCTAAATATTTTGCAAAGGATAACGCAATGAAAGAATGTAACGAATTGGGAATACTCTTTAAGTTTAAGTTAAGTTTAAGTTAAGTTAGGGTAATTATGTATTATTTATAAAAGTAAAAATGAAAATGTTGAAGAATGTTATAAGAGCTACCATTTAAATAAGCAAACGTGTAACCTGGCAAGTCTGTACAAATAATATTACTTGACACTTTATCGTCTTCGGTTCACTCTACAAAGTCTATTTCTATGACATTAAGACAATGTACATGAGATATCGTTATGAAATGTATATTATACATCTCAATATCTATGTCAAATATGAAATCTCTAGAATTTGTACAACATTTATGACATCTGCCATCAAAATCTCCGATGACCACATTTTCAATTTGATTTTAGTTGAGACTAGCAAAAGCTGTTCGCCGTCTGCCAATTGTCCAGTTGTTGCGATTTTGTCATTAATCTCGTTCTAATGTCGCTGCAACATATATACACATGTATCTATGTGTGTGTGTGTGTGTGTGTGTGTGTGTGTGTGTGTGTGTGTGTGTGTGTGTGTGTGTATGTGTCTGTGTGTTGATCTGGCAAGAAGTCTGGCAGGCAGGCAGACTGCCAGGCTGCACACACTAATGACTTGTGCTTTACACATGTAGCTCATGTCGGGCCTATCGTCATGGTCCATCTGCACCCACCCACTACACCCACCCGCACACATTGGTCAAAGTCTGTTAGGTTTCTGCTTCACTTAGTGTTTCATCTTTCCACCATTCTAGTCTCCTCTCTCCCGCTGTCACACAGTCGGGCACTTTTTTATCGGCAAACTGCAATCAATTTTTACAAATGGGATTATTTTAAAGGAACCTGAACCTGCGCTGCAGCAGCCACTGGATGCAAAAGAAGTAGAAGAAAATAAAAAACAACGAATTGTAATTTGTTTTCTCATGCATTTGTTATTGTTCATGCAACGGAAGCCTTAGTGAAGTCCCCACATTATCTACTATCTACACACTTACACACGGCGAAGCACTGAATGAGAGAGAGAAAGAGAGAGAGAGAGAGAGGGAGTGAGAGGGAGAGGGGTAGTTACACCCACACGGCAAGTCCTTGCGAGTCCTTTACCTGGCTTGCAAAGCAGCTTTCGATAGAGATTTATGCTTGTTGGTAGTTTTGCTCATAAAAATGCATTTTTATTGCTTTGGCAGCGCTGCTTTTCGCTGCCGTCTACCTCCCTCTCTCGCCCACTCTCTTTCTGCTGCTCACGCCATGCTGTGGCTTTGAATATTGAGTTAGATTTTCGGTTCCTGCAGCTATGCGACGGAATTTTTTTTTTTTTTTTTTTGGGCACATTTTGCCTTTGTTGCCATCGCCTCGTAAAAACTGTAATCAGAACAAGTACGTGGGGCTGTACAGCAATTGCTAGGTGAGCAGATACCCTGTAAATATTGTTGAAAGAGTTCAAAGTGAGCAGACATATATGATTCTGTTCACCTAACGTTTAATCAGTAGAAGAAAGCAGGAAGCGACAGCAATTGCTCGACTAGCAAATACCCTGCAAAATGTTAATGGCTATAAGAATTGTCTATTATTTATTGCAGTTTCTTTACTATTACTTTTTTCATTTCATTAGCTATTTTATTTCAATATTGATTTTTCTCATTTGACAGATACCCTGTAAATTTTTAGACATGAAAAACTTTAGAAAATTATACATACATTTTCTTATATTGGCAATATAAGTGGTTAGTGAGTTTATTTATTTATTCAAATATAATATCCTTTTCAGTCACCTCTTCACCATCATGCCTTTCATTACCCAACGCGCCGTTTACAGGGTATTCGAATAAATACCGCCATAAAATAAGTTTCTATCTTTTATTGCCAGCCACATAAAAATTAAGCATAAGAACGGAACAACAATTGCAAATAACTCTGTTAACTTTTACTTCAGACGCGCAAACGGTGTCGCGTAATTTGCTGCCACAGCCATTAAAGGCTTTTTAATACTCTTTCTTTTTATTTTTTATTTATTTTTTTTCGGAGCTGGGGTGGCTGCTGTCATTGAATGGAATTTAATTTAATTCCTTGGCTTGCAATGACAATAAATTTTGCAGCGCTAAAAAATCTTCTTTGCGACTGTAAACGAGTTAGCTGTAGGTGGCAATTAAGCTATAGATTATTATTATTGTTGAGCTGCGCTTAGCTATAAATGTGGAGCGTTTAACACAGCTTTCGTAGCTAACCATACGCTAAGCGTAAAGCGCATTTTGGTTTATATGCTTATTATAAATAATCGTGCTTAAGGCGCGTATTGGGAGTGAAAAAAATTGCTGGTAGTTGATGGCTTGGCAGTTGTCTAAAGACTTAAAAGATAAATGCTAGAGATAAAAACAAAAATGTTCTTTTGAATTTAAATATTCGATACAATTAAAATTAAAGCTTAAAGGCAGCTTATTTAATTTAATATTAATATTAGCAAAAGTTTATGTTATCTAGATGTTTTCAAAGTTCTTTGTGCTAGATAATTTATTTATGCTTTCAAAGATTTTTGTTTAGAATGAAGTAAAAAATGCTTCGCTAAGCTAGTTACCATTTAGCTAGATTAAGGCGCTATAAGTTTAGTTTCTTTAACACTTTCTGATGACACTTGCAGCAAGTTGATGCTTTAAGCATGCTTAAAAAATCTTCCGAAAGGTTTACTTATTGGTTCGTTTATAAACATTCTTTTTATAATATAGACAGCATTTCGATTAATTTCAATGTCATAAGTCTGCTGAAATTTGAACTTAATTATAAAAGCATTTTGCTTTGGAATAAGTGTGAAAACATGTAGCTTATATCGTGGCCTAAATTTCTTGGCAATTACCAAGCAGCTGTATTGATTTCGTTATGGAAAAACCTCGCAACCTGTTTAGCCTTAGCTTTAAGATTTTTTAACTTTTTCAAGCAGCTTTTGTTTGCTTTAAAGCTGATGACCATCTTTAAAGAGTTGTGCACAGCTTAAATTTATTGCGCAATTGTAATTAAGGCACATTAATAGCTTTTTAATACGTTTTTTTTTTGTTGCTGTTGTCGGTCGTTTGGTCTGTCATTGAATATGATTTAATTAATGTTCTCGCTTAACGCAATTCCATAATAAATTCCATTAAAGAATCGACACTCATACACAATATAATTTATCATAAATATATATATTTTGTAATTGATAATGCCATCGTCTAGGTCTTTTCTGCAATGTTGATTAATTACCGTAATGACGACCCCCAATAACAACAACAACAACAACAACAACAACAGCCGCAAACAACAAACAACAAATAACAAAATAACAAAAAAACAGTCCAAAGTTATGGCTGCACAAAATTACTTATTTTTCAAAATTTTAACGCTCCCGTCATGATTTATGTTCTCTGCTCTCTCTCTCTCTCTTCTTTTTTTTTAACAATCGCCGAACGAGACAAGGACAGCAAGAAGGAAAGTGCCAGAGATAGCGAGATGAAGCAGATAAATTAAGGGCTTTTGGCACAATTTGCTCTTTTGATACCTTCTCAATTGTTTGTTTGTTTGTTTAATTAAAAAAAGGCAAAAGTTTTGCGGTTCGCAACCAAAATTAAATTATGTTCAATTTAATTTCATGTTCACAACTTTTTTAACTAACAAATTGTTAACCAAATTTTTGTTGCCTTTCGTTGGTATTTTGTTGTTGATGCTGACAAGTGTTTTTCTGAGGTACTTAAAGTATTTAGAAACTATGCAAAGTATGAGGAGCTAAAAGATTTTTTTTAGTGAGGGAGGAACTATGTTCATTAAGAAAGATTTAATTCAATTTGAAAGCTATACTGATGGAGGATGGATATAACTAATAAATAAAGTTTTAAACTACATTTCGCCCATGAGCCTTGAGTCCTTCGAGGATTCTTTTCATCAGTTCCCAAATACCTGATGAACATACTCTTTTCTGTTGCTTTTAGCATATGTTAACAGAGTTTTTAATTGCTCTAAAGCTTTAAAGAACCTCTATTAATCTCGCTTAATCAACTGTTTTATAGCAGCAGAAGCATTGAGAAGAGCCGAGTTTTAGCAGTCAGAAAGGCTTTTCTCGAGTCGTCAAGTCTTTGGGTCGTCAATTGTTCCTAATGAGACAGACTGTAAACACTAGACAACAGCTTGACTCTGTTTTCAACCTGTGCAGAACAAAAAAACTTAAGCCAACCTAACCTTCACTGAATCTCTTACACATTTCTTTGAACTCAAAGAGCAAAGCACTTGAATTATTAAAGAGATTAAGCCAGCAAGCTGCTAACAGTAGCACATAATCTGATATAAAAGTGTGATATATGCAATGCAAAAGGGAGTATATAGAACACTTTTAATATGCGTCTTACCAAAGATTAAGGTTTAAGAAAATATAAACTCAAGAAAATTCTATGATATATATAGATACAATTATCAATACACATTCGGCAGATCGAAAATGTTCTGCATTTTAAGCTAAGATTCATCAATCTAAAAGTCAACAAATCTATCTGCCTTTGATTACCTTTCATCAAACTCGAAACAAGGCATTAGGAAGTCACTGCTACCCGACTGCAAACGCTTGGAATTGTTTTTACTTGTTTTCTATGCTATGCAAAGACCCAGACATAATTAATCCGTTGCCAACAACAAAACCAGTCAGCCACATTTCGCTAGATCAAATCTGCTTAACACATATAGCAGGCAGAGATAGAGAGAAAGATAGAAAGAGACAGCAAGTGATTCATTAAAAAACCAAGCAACCATAATCTCGCTCATATGTCAACGGTCTTTAATCAGTTATTATTGCATATATATAACAATTATTTGTTGTTGTTGTTGTTGAGCATATAGCAGCGCTGCGGCTGTCATTGTTTTTGTTGCATTTTCTAGCTGTAATTGTATAAAAATGTTTCGCATGCGAGCGCCAGCCAACAACTCGGTCTGATATCAAACAACATGCCTTTTGTTTTGCACTTGAACTTAATTGCAGCGCAGCTTGGCCCCAAACGAGGGGGCGCAGAAGAAAGGGCAGATCAAGGTTTAGCTGAGCAGACAGCAGCAGGCAGAGCAGGAGCAGGAGCAGGAGCAGAGACAGTGGCAGGCAGGCTTAAAAGGGGGCGTGCTGCAGCGGCAAATATAAATTGCATGTGAGCAGGGCAGCCATTACCTGATACACACACACACAAAAACACACACATGCATTCATAAAGGAAATGGAGGGCACACACACACATACACACACACACACAAAAGTAAGCTCAATGTGTATGTGTGTTGTCTCTTGTGTGTAATTAAACAGTGCTGTTGGCATAAAATAAAATATAAGCACAACAACAACAGCAACAACATGGGCATGAGACAGCCCAGTTGGCGGGGCATGTTTGGGGCCTGGGCTGACTGGCTGATTGGGTTGAGGGCAAGCGGAAACGTACAAAGCATAGCATGAAATTTTCTTGTCTTGGCATCCTGTCGCCGGATATGTTGCCTCAATATGGCCGCAGGATGAATGATGCACACACCAACACACGCACACAGACACAACTAGAGACAAGCTACAACTAGCACAACAACAACAACAACAATGGACAGTCACAGCTGAGCCGACATACATTGTATATATATATACATAGATATATTTTATTGTATTGAATTGCTGAAATTCGATTTATATGGATTTTATATTGTTTAAAATTTTAGCTATAAAGTATTTCTTAGACCATTAGTTTGACACTTGAAAATTTAGTATGGCAGACAATTGCTTTTTGCTGCTCTGTACAAAAATGTAAAGTAGCGAAAGGGTTGCCTGAGTGTGCAATGTGAATAGAGAGAGGTCAGTTTGATGTGTTGTATAGGAGATGTTGCAAGTTGCAAGAATTACTAAATACTTTGTATTCATGAAGTCAGACTTAGATTTTCACCCAGTAAATTTAAAAGCATAAGAATATATACGTAATTATATTAAAAAATTTAAGTCCATAAAATTTACTTGATTTTTGATTTTATACATATAAATTTTTTTGTATTTTTGTTGAAAGTCTGAAAATTCAATCAGATATAACATTTTTTTAAGTATTTATTTCTTTTTTTTTTTACCTAACTTCATATACAACTTTAGCTTCATCCGCACTATAGGGTATCTTCAGTGCATTAACTGCTAGCCTTAACAGCAGCTGCAGAATTATTTGTTATTTTTCTTCTTTTTTTTGTGCATGCTGCTTGCCTATATAAAATGCAATCTATACACATGATTGTGCGTGACCCAAGGCGTAATAAATATATATATATATATATATATTTATATATGTCAGATATATATATTGTACAAAGGATAATATGTTATTTTGTAGAGTTTTGTTTTCAGCACTTTAAAAGCCAATTCCTTTGACAAATGCAATTTTAATAAAATTTTAATTAAGCAAAGCAACTGCATATCACGTTACTATGAAAATTGAAAATAAAAAAGAGACGTTTGAGAGCTCTGAATTCATTTAGACAAAGCTTCAGCTTAAGCTTTACTTTGGAGTATGCAATTTATATATAAATTAAATTGAAGAGTTGTTTAACATATGTATTTACTTTAAAAGTTTTCTAAAAACCTTTCATTACATTTATATTTTCAATATATATATAAATTTTTTTTATATATAAATACATTCATTTAGCTGCAGCAAAAGCAAACAAAAAAGCAATCAAATCGCTTTGTTGCTTACATTTTATTTACGCTTATTTAGCTCTATCTAAATGCGTGTGTGTGTGCGTGTGTCTGTGTGTGTGTGTGCGTACAATTGAGAATGTAATAAAATGCATTGCTGTAATATTTACGCGTCCAAATTCAAACACATTGTTGTAGTTGCTGCTGTTGTTATTGCCGCTGGCAAACAGCATTCAAATAAAACTATTTCAATGGCCACAAAAATGTGTAGCACACTTTTTGGCGCCGATTGTTATGAATATTTTGCTGGTGTTGTTGTTGTTGTCGCCGCTATTTGGTTTTATTTGACAATTAAAACCGATTTCCGAAAATCGCCCCCAGGCCAACATCGCACCACTGCACCGCAGCCCCTCATCAACAGCCGCCAAAACCAGCTGTCGTAAAAGTCACGCACCATAAAACTGACAGCTGTTAAAATGTGTAGAGATTCTATGACGGTGGGGGTGTCTTTGATGCTATGGAGTGGATCCAGAGTGTTGCTGCGGTTGTAGTCGTTCTATAGTTTGATGACTTAATGGGCTCATTAAATTACATGGCACCTCCATTGAGCATTAAGAGTCGCCAACAACGCCAACTCAACGGCAAAGCTATCAAAGTGCAGTCTTAATTCAAGTTGGTTATATAAACTTTATTGTATGTAACGAATCGAAGAGAAATCTGAAATTCTCTAGCTGTATTCAGTTGTAAGTGACGTCGAAATCGTTAAGCTAAGATGACTTGGCGACCAAATAATGAGTTGAGATGGAGTCGATGGGCAAATGATTGCATTGCGTAGTACAACTAGCTGCAGGATAACGAATTGCAGCGCTGATTTTAGTTCATTGTTGCAGAGCAAGAGCATATAAACAGCTCAGCTCTTTTTCAGAATCATCAGCTATACCATTTCCTAATGTGACTATTAATGCCCATTTAGAATTTACAGATCTATCTTTAGTGTTAGCTACACTATTGTGTTATCCATCATTAACTCTAATTGCAATCTTCCTCTTGCTGCTTAACGCAGCAGCAACTCTAAATTCCGCTAGAACTGAACTCAGCTTCATTATGAAATATTTCTCATATCTCATCATGTGCGCACTTTTCTCTCTTTTCAAAAACTTTGGACTATGTCCGCTTTGGCTTCACTTTCAGTTTATTTTGACGTGGCTTTAATCATTTTGCCAAACTGTAAGTTCGCATAATATCCGCCATATTTTTGGCTCTTCGCTGGCAATGTTAAGCGGATGCACACCAAACATTTGCCGCATGTTGCACGTTGCACGTTGAACGTTTCATGTTGATGTGGCAGCATTTGATATCATGGCATCATTTTTAGGCGAAGGTTCCTGTTTTATAGCGGAAAACGCAGCTGTCGGCCAACATGGAAAATTGTAATGCAAATAGTTGTCAAAAGTTGCGGCCAGGCGCACTCGATAATTGTGAGGCGCACAACGGGGCGTATGATTGATATGCACAGAACCACAGAGCAAAGCCAAACGTACAAGCACACACGCACACACACACATATATGTACATATAAAGCTGTACATATATATATAAATATATATAGCTACATATTGACAGCCTCTTTATGGGCAGAGTTTGGCGTTAAGTTTGGTGTTTATTTATTTTACACTTAAGCCAGAACTGCTAATTTATTGATGCCACGTGTAATGCCGGCAATTATTGAAAGCGTGAGACAAATAAAAATATATGGCAATATCTAAAGAATGCTTAATACACTGCAAGAAAATGTCATGCAATAAACTGTACAATAAACTTCTTCAGTTCTGTTTACAAGTAAATATTATAGTATATAAATATATAATATTTATGTGTTTAAATTTTGTTTTAAAATATGAGACAACTGCAACTGAGATAAATAAAAGTGTATTCGAACATATATATACATTTTTTTAAGGCTTGTTCTTAATTTGAATTACTTCAGATTTGTTTCTAAATTGCGTTCCGCAGAATGAATGAAATTGTCTTTCGTGGAATCAGGTCATGTCATTTGCATGAAGAAATATTACAATTTGTGTTAAAGCTGTGTTTAGGCTAAGTGCGTTTAAGACAGCATCAGGGACCCTTAAGCACGTGGCCTATATATATAAGTATATACATGTATGTGTATATATATATATTTATATATAAATAAATTCCAAGGCAAGAAAGAAATCTAAATTGTGTTTCAAATTACATACTAAAACTTGGATATACAAAGATTTACAGAGACAAAACTTTTCTCGGCAAATGAATTAAGCACATGATTATCGACTTTTCTGCGAGTGTAGGCATGTATATCAGAGTAACTGTGTGTGTGTGTGTGTGTGTGTGTCTTAGTCCAAGGTATATGGCCTTAGAACAAATTGCAGTTTGGCCGGCACGTTTTCGGCTAACAAATCACAAGCAATTATAGAAATTTAAGAAGCAGACGACCAAGAAATCGCCATGGCTAGCGCGAATACCAACAAAATAGCAGCTGATGTTGACACGAAACACGAACATAAAAACAAATAAAGTAGAGAATGAGGGAGAGATGAAAAAGAGCGAAGACAAAGCAGTAGCAGCAGCAGCAGCTAAATCGAAAATACTTACAGATAAATGTTTAATATAATGTGACAAGATGCTCAAATTGCATTATGTTTAACAACACTGGCCGGCGATTCAGTGTTACAAAGTACTTTACGAGTATTGGATAATGAGTATATACACATAGATATTGGATGAGTAAGTGTTACATGAGCGATTATTTGTGTGTGCGTGAGTTTGTGTGTGTGTGTTCATTATAAGAGATTAGCGACTGAAATCGTTTTGTAATCCGACAATGCAACATCCAGTATTAGCGTGTGTGTGTGTGTGTGTATGTGTGTGGGGGTACGCACTATAAACTACATTCATTTGCATAATTGCACTCAAGCGTGCTTAATTTGTATTTATTGCATTATTACGCATATCACCGCACACTAAATACAACAACAACTGCAATAACCACAAAGTGCGTGAATCAGTCGTGAATTGTCATGGCTGATGAGCTAACGCACACAGGATATATACGTGCATATACGATGCTAATAATGTTTGCCAATGGTCATTATGATATTATACTATAGTGTTAAGTGCTAATGACCATATACAACTAGATCGATAGCTCTGCATAGAGAGCCGAGAGAGTGAGAGAAGGAATGAAAGAGAGAGAGTGAGAGCGAGTGGGTGAGAGAGACAGAGAATGTGAGAGAGAGAATGAGAATGAATGTGACAGAGAATAAGTGAAAGACATAGAATGAGTGAGGGAGACAAAGAATGAGTTAGAGACAGAGAATGAGTGAGAGAGACAGAGAATGAGTGAGAGAGACAGAGAATGAGTGAGAGAGACAGAGAATGAGTGAGAGAGACAGAGAATGAGTGAGAGACAGAGAATGAGTGAGAGACAAAGTAAGAGAAAAAAGAGTGAATGAGAGAGAAAATGATTGAGGGAGAGAACGAGAGAATGAGTGAGAGAGTGAACGACAAAGAAAGTGAGTGAGAAAGAGAGAGGACAAAAGTGAGGGCGAAATTGAAAAAGAGTGGAAATTGGGGAAAGAAAGCGATAAATACAGAGAGAGAGAGAGAGAGAGAGAGAGAGAAAGAGAGGCAGAATAAGAGAAAAACAAAAAACCAAAAATGCAGAGGCAAAAAGAGAAAGATTGAAAGAGCAAAGGAGAGAGCGGAAGAAAGAAAAGGAAAGACCAAAGTTGTCTGCTATGAAGATTGATGTAGCTTCTTCAGTGTTAATACTCTGTTCCCATAGTAAAAAATAAGAGTATATTGGATTTGGAAATTCCTTTTTGCATTGATTGTTGTCTCTATATATAAATTATTTTGATTATGGAATAATGTGCATGTAATGAACAGAAGACAAGTAGCTCAAGTTTGCCTTGTTTAATAGCCTTTCTAAAAAAAAAACATCCAAACTACATTACTCGTATAAATTAATGACTACCGTATCTTAAATAATGACTGCACAAGCTGTACTATGTTCTATAGCCAATGTTAACAAAGGAAAAACTAATTTATTGATTCAATGCAATGCCCATTAGTTCGCACCAGCGAGGCTTTTAAAGCTACATAATCGAATCTCGAGCAGGCAACAATTTAGTTCTTTGACAAAATACTTTTGCTTATGCTGTTGCTCTGAACTAGCTGAAATTGTTTCGATGTGTAATTCTAGAAATTAAAGCAAAAGGAACACAGACCACAATACGGAACTAAGAATTTCTCGATGCAAACTTGATTTCGTAGCAAACATTCTCCGACTTGCCTCAAACTTCCATTCCGAGCTCAACATTCTTTGCTGACCGTCGTTCGGAATTTATTTATTGCCAACAGGTGTTTGTTTTGCCAAGTGAACGACGATCTAAACGCAAATAAATTTCTTGTTAATTATTTAATTAAAAGTTATAGTAAACCCTTTTACGCCTCTCGCCGCTCACAGCCTACACACATGCCACTCCCATTTCTCACCATCCAAGTTTATATTTTGTTTCAAGTGCAAAGGCAACATACAAAGGCAAAACTTTGCGCCTGTTTTCGAATAGTTTTGTCCTCCTGCTTTCTTTATTTTTAGCTCTCGCATTTAGTATTTGAGTTACCATGCAAAAAAAAAAAAAACAAAAAAAAACTTGAAACTTGCGTTGGGGATAAACTGAAAGTTTTTATTAAGTTGCAGCAAGTGCAGCAATTGCAATGTTTGTTGTTGTTTTTTCTTGTTTTTCTTGTTTTTTTCTTTGTTGTTTTTTTGACTCTTATTTAGATTGCTTCGGCCCACATGAAACTCATTCAAATCAAATTACAAAAAACTCTCGCATGCCGCTACCTCTCTCTCTCTCTCTCTCTTGCCCTCTTGCTTAACTGCCCAAACTTTATGCAGCCCGCACATAATTAACACGCTGAACGGGACTCTTGTCGAGGGTTAAGATTGATGTGTATGATTAATCTTTGCAGCACTTTAAAATACACTCAAGAGCTTCATTAATTCTTACCCCACACACGCATACATGCGTGCCTGCCTCATAAATGATATTTGTGCTACACACACATACACAGGCACACTCACGCACACCTACATACTTGAGTGTGCAATTAAAAGCTCATTAGCCTCCACTCTGACAATGTTCAAGCGGAGAGAGGCAACAACTTACAGGAATTTGTTAAGGCATCTTTCAGTGCCTTTGCCTTTATTGTTTATTAAATTCGTAAATATAAGGCATACAATTGGGTGACTATAAAGTTGATAAAGATCTTTTTTAAAAGAAAATCTGGTTTATCTAAATTTCAAATTATGAAAGTAGTTATAAAATAGTAAAAACTAAATAAGATTTGTTATTTATATTTATGCAGTATATTCTCTGTTTATTGAATTTCTCTTCATACCAATAAATTTAACATTTCCCTAAAATCTTTTTGTCGTCTGCTAAACAATTTTTTTTCTTAAGAATTTCTTTGTAATTAGTCCGAAAAATTTTCAGAAACATTTCCTCAGAAATTAATTAAAGGCATCAAAAATTTTGCGGAAGGAATTCTGAAGAGAATTTGCTTTTGCTACACGATGGAAAAGAAAACATTACGCATTTTTGTGTAATTACCAAGAAAAGTCATTCAGTATTTTATAAGGAAATATTTCAAAAGAATATACATATATATAATGGAATCAAATTTTGAGAAAGGAATAAACATGAGAATTTGTGAATAACAAGGTGTCTAAAGATGTTTAATATACGTTTTGAAGAATGAATCCAATAAATTTTTGCCTTTATTAAATGACTAAGACCGATAGAGCTCTCAGCACTGGCAAATACAATTCATTAACTGTATAACATTTTGTATAGGTATTTGATTGGAATCTTTTTTTTTCCTACTATTTTCTATATAAAATGTAAATTTATTGCATTTCAGAATCAAGGCAGAAATATCTTAGGCATACAAAATTCTAGCTCTACTCTCTCACTCATTTTCTTGCTCATTCGCAACAGTCTTCTCTGCCTAATCACTTCTCACACAGGCAGCCAGCGAAGTAAAACACTTAATGTTCCCATTTGATTAACTCAATTTAAGTCAGTCCCAACCAACAGCAATTGTTCTTACTACCAACTGCAACTATCAGAAGAGAATCTCCTAAGGTATAACTCGTTTCATTTCAGCTTGTTGTTGTTAGTCAATTTTTCTAATATTTCGCCAGTTATGCGAGAGAGTGAGCTTTGGATGGGGGAAAAGTGCACATAAATATTTTTCGCACCGCGTGTAACTTTCTCAACTTTTTATTAAATTCCTTTTTTCTGGCCGCCTGTAACAATCAATTACGAGTCTGGCATTTTATGCGCTCCGACATTTATGGTTATTGTTTGGCAGCAAAAAAAAAAAAAAAAAAAAAAAACAAAAAAAGGAGAAGAAACACCCACAGCAGCTCCCACTCTAAGAAAAATAAAGTTATTTTTTATTATTATGTTTGCGCAAAGTGCGCACTGCGTGTTTTGTGGGCTATGACCGCAACGCACAGCCGACAAGGTAGGCCAGAGCCAAAAACAAAAAACAAAGCGGGGAAAAAACGAAAAATAAAATGATTGCAAGAGTTAAAATTAAAAGCAAATGTAAAATCATATTTCTATGTGTAAACTTTCGCCCGAAGGCCGTCGCCCCAGAGCCCGGGCAACAGGACTCGATATCATCCGCCTCCAACTGCAGCCCAAGTGAAACAAAAGTTTTTTAATAAAATGTTTGCGTTTCACGGAGCAAAAGTTTGGCGCGGCACAGAAAATAAAAAAAAAAAAAAACCAGCAGCAGCACAAAAAAATACAAAAAAAAAAAAGAATCCGTATGCCTGCAGTAACTGAATCAGAATCGGCATCAAAAAGCAGCCGCAGCAGGCCAGCTCTGCTGCTATAGGCCAGAAGCAGAAGGTAATCGAGTATGAAAATTGAAATCGAACTTCCACGCTCACACGCACACGACAACAACAGGAGCAACAGCAACAGCAACAGCAACAACTACAGCAACAACAACAAACAACAAACGATTGTAATCGAAACCAAAGACAATTGCAGGCTCTGGACAACACGGTGGCGTATGCGTGTTGTGTTATTATTGCAGCTAACCTCTCAGTGCTCAGCCCAGCGTAACCTCGCCACCCTAACCCCCTTTGCAAAGTAAACTAAACAGCGCCACAGGGCCGAAGCCGTAATAGAACTGAAGGTAAGTTGTGGCTGCTAGGGAGGTGCCATGAAGTTCTGGCAGAAGTCCATTCAATATTATTATCGATTTAGTAAATTTGATAAAACTTATCACTGGAGGCGCCACGCTATGCCACCACGCCTTGCCTCTACTATGGGGGCGTTGGGCGTGGCGGACGCAGATTGAAAATTTATTACATTTTTATTGCCTTAATGGGCGCGCGCGATAATCGAAAATTTATTTAAAAGTGCCAAGTTGTCAATGCTAAAAATGCCCCTGGGGGGCAACCTTGATGCCGCGGCATCCCAACCACCCAACCACCCACCATTTGATTTGTGGCCTAAAAAAAAAACAAACTTGCAACGTTTTCTGCTTGCTAGACAAAAGTTGCCAAAAACAGAACGGACACAAAGTCTTTAAGTTTTTATCTTAAAGCTGGCAGAACAGTACAGGTGGATGGATTTAGGAAGGGGATATAGGCAGAGGTGGATACAGGAAATGGGTTTTGGCTATTCAAAGGAGGCATAGAATATAATAAGACAAAACAAATCAAAAGCACAAAACAAAGAGTTCATAAGAACTTGGAAGACATCTGTTTTTTGAACTAACTATAGATGGTCTTTGGTTTGCTCATATTCAAATAGATTCATAATTAAATTTATTAAAAAACACATTTTGATTTACTGTCTTAATTAAAGCGCAGTGAAACTGAAACCATGGAGATTTTGCGTAGCTTTAAATTAAATGTAATATGATCCACGTCATTTATCTAATTAGCTTAACAACGTTCATGCAAACTGTAAGCAAGCAACTAGGGCTGTATATATATTGTATATATATAGACAAATAGCAGAGCTGCTAAGCAGCTGCCTTATCCAAACGATATTCTAATACTGATTATGCATCAGCTACGAACGACGGCTTAGCAAGATCCAGCCGATGTGCTGAGGGAACGAATGAGCTTGTACAATGAAAGAGAAAAAGGGCGCGAATGAATGCAATCTCTTTAAATCATATCACAGCTTAACACTCTTACGCCACTGCTGCTCATAAATAGAACTGCTGAACGAGGCGTTGCTTGCTGGGCTCAAGGTCATAGATTATTTGAAGAGCACACACAAAGTGAGCTGGTTGTCTGTATAAGTATGTCAAACGCCTTTTACTTCTATCAGCAGCCAACATAGCGGTCGACTGCAGGTTCGTGTTCGTGTTCAAACTATACGCAGCTGAGATTGTTACGCTTGCAGCTTTGGTAAAGACAGTCAGCGTCCGCTTTTTGTACGTTTGTCCATTGTCAATTTTATTATACAAAAATATATTTATTAAAGATTTGTACGTATAAAAACAATACAACTTTTTTTTTTATTTATATCACCAATGCCAAAAAACTATTCAAAAGGTTAATGGCTAAAAATTGAAAATATTTAGTTCGGTTTTTTTAGCTGCAAATCTAGATAAAGCTTCCGAGGGATTTGAAAGCTTTGCACATAAACATTTGTGAATGTACATGCAAAAACTTAGCTACATGTGCTTTATATTTATGAGTTGCTATATAATATATACATATATAGATGGGAGTGTATATGAGCAAAACTGTATGTTTTCCCCAATGCAAACATTTGTGTTAAACTGCAGGTGGTAACCGACAAAATAAAAATATAGTCGAAAATATTTTCAGACAGTGTTTCGCTAACTCCAGATGTTATGTGCCATGTACCTCCCCCTCCCTCTCTCTCTCTCTCTCTCTCTCTCTCTCTTTTTGTCTATATACATATATACATATATATGTGTGTGTGTGTGAGTGTGTTAGTGTTTGTTAACATTGTAAGCCGCTTATGTTGAGCCAAAAATTTTGTTTGCATTTGAAGTTTTAAGCCACCAACCAAATGGCACACGTGTGTCTGTGTGAGCAGCGGCCCTCATCAACTGCATAGCGAGGCTAGAGAATGTTTTGACCCGTACTAAATGGGAATTTCGCCTGGTAATTATTATAACAAATATATATTACAAAAAAAAAAAAAAAAAAAAACTCAGTTAATAGCAGTCATTAAAAAAATATTATAATCCCGTACATTCAACTAAGATTACAACCAAATGCAAACTTCTCTTTCTCTCTCGCTCCCACACACTCTCTGTCGCACTCATGTAAATATTAAATATGCTGCGTAGCATTTTAAATTATTAATTCATATTTAAATAAAGGAGCACAAGTTAAATTAAGAGCATTTTCATTTAAATAAATATGCATAAATGAGCATTTTAATCAGACAAACGATGCCACTTGCTTTTGCTCATTTCAGCGCTGCAAATTGCCAACGAGTTGCCAAGTTACAATTTCGCTACGAATCCGCGAAAATAATGCAAGTAAAAAGAAGTGGCAAGTCTGCCTTTGTAGAAGTTGTTTTCTTTAAGCGTTTCTATCTAATTTTTAGCGTAGCTTATTAGGAAAACATAAAAGCAAAAGTAAGAAAGAGGCGCTGAGCGGATTATTGTGAATTTCTTTCTTTTTTCTTTATTTTTTTTTTCTACTTTTCTGACTGTTTTCTGTTTAAGCTAATATTTAAGCATATTTATTATTTTAGCCTAATGACTAGCTGGGCACGCCAGGGATAGCTGAGAAGAGTTATGATGATCGAGCACATTACTAAGGCAGCTTTGCAGTTGCAATGAGACACAGACCACACTCAACGTCCAGTTTGACACCAGCTGCAAGTCAAATCTAAGAAGAATGTTCGCTTTTACTTCAAACAACAATCAACAGTACCTCAACTGAGTGCACGCCTATCTGAATATTGTTGAAATTCATTCTAAATCGTTTTCGGGAACAGCTCAATTAATTAAAAATTTCGTGAAATGCACTTGTAACTATGATTACAGTCATTATTTGTTTGACTTTTTTGTTGTTGTTGTTTTTTTTATTTATTTGCAGCTCGGCACAACAGCTGGCGCTCTGGGGCAAATGAATGTAATACATTTTAATGCAGGACATGTCCCGATATTGACACATTCAATTTTGGCATCAGTTTTTAGCACGTTAACATTAAGTATCAGCTGCAAACCGGCAAAACGCCAGTTGGCGAAAGGACAACTGTCAAATGGGCTGGGTCATCAGGCGGCAGTTGATGTCGTCATCCGGTGCCGTTGCAATTTGCTGCAATTTAAGTTTGACTTGAGTTGCCGTTTGCCTTGATTACATTTTAAAGTTCGCAAGATTCTTACAAATGCAAAAACTTTCTTAATACCAGCAGCTAAGTTCTTTATCCAAAGGCAAAGGCAAAGGCAACCGGGTATTAACATTTCTAATAAAAAAAAGAAGGAGCAAGGCGCAAGGCTCAAGGCACATGCTGCCTAGACTTTGGCAAAGAAACACATTTGCTACAGTTGAACTGGAGCACTACTTTGAGTGAACTTGATTTAAGTTTTCAATTCAAATAAATTTCATATTCAAACAGTACATTGGTAATTACGTCTTTAATATATCCGTTTTTTTTTATGCGTATTTCATTTCATAATTGCATTTAATATTTCCCTGTTTAAAAATACATTAAATTACACATTTAATTTAATGCGTTTCGAGCCAAATTTTCTAGTTTTAATTTTTAAATATTTTATTTTGTGTTCGTGCAATTAAAAATCTCCGTTTTTTGTTGCACAAATTGCATAACTAATGATTTAATCTCTCTTGCTCGCTTGTACCTCTTCACTATCCTTGCTCGCATTAGCAGCATGAAACTGATTATTTGCATTGCAAATATTCATAGCGCGGCACATCTGAAATGCAAGCGTTACTTCCTCTCTCCTCACCCGCTCTCTCTTCACAACTTTTTCATCATGGTAAATGCTGCAATTATATATACGTTGAATTAGGCGCTTGACGAGAGCTTTTGCTGTGATTGAAATTAAATAGCGAGCTAATAAGCTTCAGTCAAGAGACAATCTGGAGAAATCTTTTAAAGACAAAAGTGGTTCGTTGTTGTTGGTGTCGTTCGTCTCATGGGCAATGGAATCAATCTATTGAAGTATTTTGTATTTTGACAATCTTCGTTTACTTAACGTAGCTGAAATGTTTTCGTATAAAAACATCATTGAATGAAGCTAAATTATGCTTGAAAATTAACTAAGATGCGTACACTTAATATGACTCTTGGAAAAAAAAACGAAGAAATGTTCATTATAAAACAATAAAAAAAAAATAAAACAGTTGTAAAAGAAGCTGCAGAGATTTATATTTAAAAAATATACATATTTAACTTATATATGAATATATAAAATGTTCAATACTTGATGACAGATAGAAAATGCACAGAGCAACAGAAATCAATAAAAATATAACACAATAATTGTTGTTGTCTCTGACAGGCTGCGTATACCTAATACGTATGCATAATGAGAGGAAAAAGCAACTGTACGAAAATTAATTAAAGAAGCGATTAGGGCTTAGTAAACAGTAATTAGAAGAGAATTTGCCGTAGACTAAAACCGCATCAGGTTTAGCAAATATTCTATTAAATGTTTTGAAACACAGATATATGTATACGATATATATATCTGTCGTAGAAGGTTATAATGCCTCTCTCCCCCTCCCCCTCTATATACATATATATATATATACATATATTCATTATTCTAAATGCCTTAAGATTGCACTTTCTCCCATTTCTAACTCTTGCCACTTGGAATCAAAGAAAACATTTTTATTTAAAACAAATACTAAAAATAAAATCAAAAAATTTCAAGTGCTCCCCACATAGATCACGCTCAAAATTTATGGAATGTGAACTTTGCTGAATCGTTGTTGAGGTGCTAAGCCTAGACACACAGTTTGACAATGTTGTTGGCCATAAAAAGCGCAGAAGAAGAAGAACAAGTAGCATAAAACATCATGATGAGCGAACACCAGACGCTAGACGCAAGAACAACAATTGAAATACAGCTCCCAGAGTACATTTTAGGCATTTTTTTGCTCTCCTCTCTCTTTCTCTCTCCCACGCTCTCTCTGTGTGTGTCTGTTGACCAGGCCAAGTCCGGCGGGTGCTGTAGTGTAGCCAAGTTGTTGTTTGTTGTAGCGGCATTTTTCACAGCCTACTCAAGGCTATGAGCACAGGGCACAGGGCACGGGCCTCAACAGCGAAATGGCCATAATGTCATTTAATTAAACGCCTGAGAGCCGTTCGAAGCGGAGCGAGAGCCAGAGCCGCCTCCACTTCGCCTTGGCTTGTTGTAGTTATTGTTGTTGTTGTTGTTTCTTAGCCGCCGTGTTTGGTGGTTAGCGCCGGCTAAACGGTTAACCAAGTCTGAGAGGGGGAGGGAGGACTTTAATTTGGTAGGGAGCTGGCGTGAAGCAGTCCAGCAATTTACGTTCATTTGCATAGATATTAAAAATTGTTAGGAAGTCATTAGTAGGCATCAGTCAAATGACGCAACCTGCATATAAATGAAGCATAATTTTATTATATGCCTAGCAGAAGCAGAAGCAGAAGCAGCGCCTATAGAAATAGCGGAAGAAGAAGCACCCAGTCGGCAGCAGGTCATTGGGCCTGGCTTGACAAATGTCCCCTTCAGCTATAGCCGTATTAATTATTAGTTTTAATTGCGTTCTGGTCGGGCGGCCTACCAAAAAAAAAAATAAATAAATTTGCCCAAAACCCCAAAACGAAATTGGGTGTGAGTATGTGTGTGTGCTGAAATCTTTGCTTAAAATTTTTGATATGCAGTCACACACACACACACAGACACTCACACACTCGGCCGCATAAGCCCAAAAAGTTGTGTGTGCAATTAAATGCTTAGACCATAATGTATTTTTCACAAGTTGAGCAATGTTGACCGCTCTGTGGGTTCAGTGTGGTCACAGAGGGTGCTTTCCCTTGCTATATAAATTACATGCAACAAAGCAGAACTGCTGATGTCCAGCCAGAAATAAACGGGCTTCAGGCCACAAGTCAAAAGCTCAACCACAAGCAATTTTATTAAATTTCCTAAGCAAATTTTTTACGGTCTTACGGCACAAACTATTCAGAAATGTATCTTAGGCGTTGCCTCCTGTTGTGCCACAATTTGCTTGCTCTTCCCCTTCTTCTTCTTCTTCTTCTTTCACTTTGAGCTTATCAAAAATTTGTAATTAGATTTTTGTGCTTCGGTCGCGCCTCATCTATTTATATGTTTGCGGTATTTTCACTCTGTTGGCCATTTTGCCAAAGCTTTTTTTTTCTTCGTTGTTGCTCCTACATTTATTTGCCTCACGTCCGCTTCAATTCCATTGCCCTGCATCTACTTCCACATCCAGTTCGCCATCCACACATCCACTTCCGTTTCCGCCGCCAACGTTTCGATATTAAATGGTGCGCGTAATTAGATTTTAAATTTATTGCGCTCTGTGTATTATTTTTGTGTTTTTCTTTTACTTTCTATTTATTTTTGTCTGCTTTGGCGTGCATAACAATGCAAATGCAGCAATAAATAAATAAGCAAAGTGTGAATGCGAATTCAATGGTCGGGAAGTGGGGCGCCGCTCGCCCCACGGCACGTCGTGCCAAAGACAAACAAACAAAAGTTGGCTTTGTGCAAAAAATTCAATAAAAATTTTTAGAGCTGCGTTCTTGTTCGGTTCATTTTTTTCCTTTTTAGTTTGTCCAAGAATATTTGTTTTCAATCTGAGCTAAAAGGGAGTTGAAGCAATTTTATTAAGTCATTTATTTGTCGAGTAAATGAAGACATAGTGAGAGCTTTTGTTGTTTAAAGGGGAATTTGATAAAAATATAAAAAAAATTAATAATAAATAATGCGCTAAGACTGATGATTGCCAGACTGTGAGTGTCTAGACGAGCATGCCATGTTATATATAGCAGATATATTAGGATGTTCCAAATCCATGTTAGTAAGTCTACTGTATAAAACATTGTATGCTCCTCAAGACACTTATAGTTTGGCAGTCACTTTGCCTGAGCAGCACAGTCTTAGAGCATTAAACGAAAAACTCCACACATTTGCTAGTAATTCACTTATATGTAAAGGCATATATATAAATATAAATTACTTATATTCATTGAAATAAAATTAATAAAATTTAATTAACTTGCAATTTTCGAAGAAATTTTTAAAATATTTTTATATATATATACATATTATATATATATATACTTTTTTTTTTAATAATGTAAATCATTATCATTTCTCTTTGGTTACACAACTGATTTATTAATAGGCGCAGCTGCCTGCCCGCGCTCCTCCCACAGATAACTTCCACATTTGGCCACAATAATGCGGCTCAGGCATCATGTTCATGCAGCGCAACTGTGTGACCACAGAGACAGCAGTGATGACCCTACTCTGCCGGTGGGTGCTTGGTGGGCGGCTAACTGGGCACTTAAATGGTTATGCATATAGGTAGGCATTAATGCATATGTGCATGTGCATGTGTGGGTGGCATGAGTAATGAGCGCTTAATAAGGCGCCACTGACATATTTTACATCGTGTATGTATGTGCATTAAAATTTACATATGTGAAAATATTTATGCACATTAAATATGCGCGAATGAGTGCAACAGTTTGGCATTTTGTTGTTGCTTTTTTCTCTTTTTGCAAATTTCATAAATCATTGCTGTGTTAAAAACGATGAGTCGACGCCGCGTTTGCTGTCAGGTCCACAGCCTGCAGGCAGTCAGCTCATATATCCTGTCCATGAAGCGAGCATGACGTGGTCGTGGTTTGACGGCTCACACAGTGAGTGAGAGAGAGAGAGAGAGAGAGAGAGAGAGAGAGAGAGAGAGGGAGAGTGTGAGAGAGGAAAGGTGGAGTGGGACGCACGCCTCGTCTTAACTTATTTACACATGTTTAAAACGCAAATGAGCCGTAAAGCGCTGATAATGCAACAAACAGACAATTGAAGCTTGCAACTGTTGTGCGACAGGGTTGGCCAAATCGCATGCGAAAGAGTTTGTTAGACTATGACATGCCCTGTTTTGAGAGAGGGACCTACGACATTTCTGCTTGCTTAAAGCCTAAGGCTTTAGGTCAGATTATGACATTCAGTTGGTAGCCGGATGTGCTTAAGCAGAGTTTACCTGACTATGGCATGCTCTGCTCTTAGCTTATGCTTCTCTAACCATGGCAAATGCTGTGTTTGGCAGTGTTTGAGCTTAAGTTATCTTTATTTAACAGAAACATATGCTTTTGAACTCTTTTGGCCGGGCGCATTTCAGCAGTTTATCAGACATTTTTACATACTCTGTTAAGAGCTATAAGTTAAATGAGTGTTTCAGTTATGTCTAGTAGACGATATCTTTTCCGTGTTTAAACTGTATGTTAAAAGTGAGTGTGACAATAGAGTTAACTTGACTCTCACTTATTCATTTTTTAGCTTATGTTTATCCAATAATGGTATATTCTGTTTTGATTGTGCTTCCTTGATTATGGACTGTTCCAGCACAGTTTCTAACTCTATATCTTACTCTATTGTAAACTATTCGTTTACTTGAATTGGTTCAGCAAATTTTGTCAGACCAGACCATACTCTGTGCTGCAAGTTTAATCTCAAACCGAGTGTTTCAGCTGAGTTTATCTGACTCTCATACACTCTGCTTAGGGCTGCATGCTGTTGCAATCTTGACATATTAACTCAACTATGTCCATACACAATTCGAGCTGGTACACGGTTCGGCAAGTCTAAGCCACATGTAAGTGTAAGTATATATTCAAAATCAATATAAAACGATTTATCAGGCAGAGTAATGTGATTGATGATTCGATGTTATGAGAGAGTCTTCAATTCTGCTCAAAACAACAGTATGTAGAAATCGATATTTATCGTACTTTATGGAAAATTGGCAAAGGCTAGCTAAATTTGACAAAAAAAAGTATTATGTTTACTCACAGTATGGCTAGACTTTACTTAAGCTTACTTTCAAATATTGAATATAAATTTTTAAATACTTTTCCTTACATAAAAACAGATTAAAATCGATTCAGCTTTTGATTGCCCATTAGCTAAGCATATATATATATATATACTTCATATACTTCATGCCACATGCCCTGTTTTAGTCTGCTTCAATTGGTTCACAACTTTTCCCTCCAGGCTTGCAATTACAATTGTGCCTTTCTTTACATGAAAGTTTCGTTGGTTGTTTCACACATTGCGAGTATTTACTTTATTTTCTTAATGGCATCAGCTTTTCAGATTGCAAATTGCTTTGTGCGCTCTCGTGCTTGCCTCAGCCAAAGAAACCGCGAAAGTATTTCATATCACGCGAACTCTGCTCGCAGATAGAGTCATTTCTTTTGTTTCTTTATCATTTTTTTTTTGTCCTGTCCAACTGTCCATTTGTACAACTGTCTGTCTGGCTGTCTGTTGGTCTGCCAGTTTGTCTGTATCTGTGTCTTATGCCTGCAGCAAAACGCTGCGAGGCAAGCCAAATGATGCGTTCGCATCCCGCATCCTGTCGATGAGTGGCAGGAATCGTAAACCTTCTGTGCATTGTACATATCTCTTGCATATCGCTGGCAATGTTGGGCAACGCACCACCCAATGCCCAAACAATGGCATAAAATGTGTTACGGAAACCACAGCTGACTGAACCACCAGAGAGATAGAGACAGATGCCACGCACTGAGTTTTAAATCGTAGCCAATTCCAATTCCAATGCCCACCAGGCTCAATAAACGCAGGCAATAAAATTTTAACTTAAATGCCGCGTATTTACAAAAAAAAAAAGCAACTCCACTTTTTCCTTTTCTGCTGCTCTTGTTTAAGTTAATGAACAGACGTACGCAATTTGATCGAACTGCGCGTCGCAGGAAGTCCGCCGATTGGATAGATTCTTCATTGTGAACAAAAGGCTTAAGTAATTGTAAAATCGCATGGTCACCCTGAAAACATGTGGTGAAATTTAATAAAAAAAAAGATAGAGGGGTTCATAACGTGCCTAAGAGAATGGTGCCTAAGGAGATTTAAAGTTTAGTTTATAGCATCTATGTTCATATATTTCGTTAGAGTATAAATTGTTGCTAGACGATGTGGGTAACCTAGATAACAATCAATCTGACCTTATATAGGATCTGAAGACATATTTGTCATATCATACATGAATACCCCCTAGTTAAAACATATCAATGAATATTCATGTGCTATTCTTTTTATCACATATCAACGTACTTATATATCGAGAGTCAACTTAGTGCTTTGTTCTTTTTAATACCTCACTTATGTCCAGTTTCCCCGGCTGTTTTAAAGCTTCATTTGATGCACCAATTATCGATCTATTTGGTTTAGTTATCGATAAGTAATATTATATTTTTATAACCCTCTCAATATTTATGTCTTGTGACATTTGCAGCACTGTTACCTTCCATATTTTTTTTTTTGCCTGACATCGCTTTATATTTGTCAATTTTATGGCAGCTAATAAAAAACAGCCATAAGAACTATAAACGCAGGAAATGTGCTTCAACAAGAGCTTTAAGTTATTCATATTAAAGAGTGGTTAAAGTTGAATCTTTATTGAGCAGAAGATAAAGTGAAATATGTGTGGTGTGTATAAACTTTAAGAATTCCTTGATTTAACAATCATTTCAATCCATTATATACTGTACGCCTTTGAAGTTTTTCTAAGCTCGTCAATGAAAATATCATTCTCATAATTGAATGTTTTGCAAATTTGTAAATATTACAATTTTATGTAAATAAACAGATAAATTACCTGTGAATAAATTACCTATGAATATATGCAACTGTCTACAGCTCATAAGTAAAAACAGAAGACAAACAATACGCAGGAAAAGACATATTTTGAAGCTGAATATATAAAGTTGATAATAATTAAGATGGTAATGGGAAATGTTGTTAGTGAAGGCTTTGCCTAGCCATTATAAAAATATAGTTAACTATTTTGTTATAATTTGCAGAATGCTTTGTTAAATTTACTTAACACTCGAATCTAAAATCGATTTACAAGGTATATAAAAATGAACAAAAAATAAGATTTATATTGAAGCATTTTATAGATTATAATAAATATCTATAATTAACAATTTAATATACATTAAATTTTTCTATATCGGCTGAACACATCCCTTAACCTTGCACACATTTTTCTAGGGTATCATGCCCTGGCGCTACAACAGGTCAATGTGTGAGTGCTCGTTGAGGGACATGAACTTAGCAAAGTGTTTTTGCCATTTTTCTGTGCCATAAAATTAACGCTTTGTATATGAATGCGAAAGGCATAAGGCGACGGCAATCTTATCGCAATGTAACCGAAGCAAAAAGAAAAAAAAAATAAAAAAAAAAACAAGGCAAAACAAGCGGCGACAGCAGCCGAGGCAAAATTGCCACTCATAAGGGAATAAAATGTTTAGTGTTGAATTACGGCGATGAGTGCTTAAAGATGTTGAATCGCTGGCTTATTATGAACGTGCTCATAACGCGTAATAGGTATATGGATATCAGAAATACACTGAAAGAAAGTATATTATTACCATAATGAGTTTCGGAACAAATTCATTTCGATTCTAGCTAAAAAACGTACAGCTCGTTTCTCTCAGTGTATGTTTTGGTCTACCCAACTGAGCTGTGCTCCTGCTGTCAGTACAAAGTGTGATAGTGTTAGTTGTGTATTAGTGAGCGCAGGCAGTTTTCATGTAGTGTATTATAAAAAGTAATAAGACGCGAGCAGAAATTTTAAAAACGTTCATTTCGCAAAAAGTAGCACAGAAGACGCCTTAAAAATTTTAAATACGTATCAGATTTAATCAGTATATATATCTCTCTATATATCAATATATGTATGTATATGTGTTTACCTATATTTGTGTATGTGTATGTGTATCGAAATCCAGTTAAGCAGATTTCAAGATAATGCTTCTGGCCAAACAGAACAGTTTTAATATGCTGGACAGCGATACTGAGTTGCAGGCCGACACACTATCCAGTTCCAGTCAGGACCTTAAATCCTACTCAGACTGCGAATTAAATAAGGCGGCCAAACAATTACCACAACAACAGCGGCAGCAGCAGCTGCAGCAACAACTACAGCAACAGCAACAGCAACAGCAACAGCAGAAGCAACAACAGCAGCAGCAGCAACAACAGCAGCAGCAGCAGCTGGTCCATTTGACTGGGAAGCATCCACTTGAGCATACCTGGACTTTGTGGTATTTGGAGAATGATCGCAGCAAGAGCTGGGAGGATATGCAAAATGAAATAACTAGCTTCGATATGGTCGAAGATTTCTGGAGTCTCTACAATCATATAAAGCCACCATCCGAGCTGAAAGTTGGCAGCGATTATTCACTGTTTAAAAAGGGCATACAGTAAGTGTGGTGAGATCAATAGGTTTAAGTGGAGAGCTAGATTCATCGAGCTTACAATTCCAACTAATTTTACTGTTTGATGATAGTTTCGTTTTATAAAGTTTTTGTTGAAATCAATGTAACGAGCAGTAGAAGGCGTGGTCGATCTCAAAACAAAAATCTCTTATCAATGTCAAACAAGCCAAGTTTAAACCATGTCCATGTCAATATATACATGCAGGGTATTTACTAGCCGGTCACTCCTGACGGAACGGCTCATTCTTTGTCTGAAATCCATATTTAAACCTTTTCAAGTGTTCATACTTGAACAGTAAGCACACAAAGTTAAAGCTTCATTAACAGACAGCTCTATCGAGAGTAAATTTACTTTATATACCGCACACTCTACCTCAAAATATACATGCAGGGTATTTCGTAGTCATTCACTCTTGACTTAATCTCTCCTACTTACAAGAGCTCATTCTTGAACAGCATACAATAAAATCTCCATTAACAGACAACCCAATTAAGCGAAAATCTGCTTTCGTCCGGCAGACTTTAATTAAATATTTAGAACAAAATGCATTTCATAAGCGAATGCGCCCATTGTAGGTCACACATATGTATATACATATATGTTAACTACTGCTAAAGAAAATCCATATACAAGACATCCTTATTTCAAATTTGAAAGATTTGACAATAGTTTTTCATTTTTCCCCTTTGACAGACCCATGTGGGAGGATGAGACGAACAATAATGGCGGTCGCTGGGTCATCAACATTGGACGCTGCAGCAAATTGGAGCTGGACAAACTATGGCTGGACGTGGTAAGTTGCCCATTGGCCGCATGTCTGCCTGTTGACCAGCTGACCGGCTTTAATAAACGAAGCTTGTTGCAGCTGTTAATACTGATTGGTGAGGCTGTTCAGCATACCAAGGAAATCTGTGGCGCTGTCATCAACTTGCGCAGCAAGAGTAACAAAATCTGTAAGTAGACAGAATGTTGTGCCCAGAGCTTTTCCAGTTTTGTCAGCTATCAGGGTTTTCTAACCATCCCCCCCCCCCTCCCCCACTCCGCTCCTATCCTTTTGCTGCTGCAGCAATTTGGACCGCCAATGGGCACAACGAGTTAGCCGTCATGGAGATTGGCTACAAGCTGCGTAAACTGCTCGGCCTGCCGCCCCACAATCTCCAATACCAGATGCACAAGGATTCGATGAGCAAACTAGGAGCGCTGGTGAAAGCCGTTTACATACTCTGAGCCACGTATGTTATTAAGTTTTGCTTTGACAGCCTCTTTTCGCCAACTCATTTCCAGTAGCCACTCCAAAACGGAACCACTTTCAAACATCTCTCACTCCCTTTCTCTATATATATAAATGTATATAAGGCAGTTCACTGCGCGTGTATTCCAAAAATGTAAAAAAAAGAAACCAAAAAAAAAAAAAATTGGATTTAATTGTTTAATTGATTGGAGACACTGTTTAGTTGTATAACTTTAGGAATGAAAATAACTATTTTAAATTTTTTTTCAATATTCAAAAACGAAAAAAAAACAAACGAAAAAAAAACAAGCTAAAATCATATTTAATTTAAAGCATTAAATACCAAACTATATACAAAAAATACTGCATTTTTAGCATAACAGAAATTCGTTCTTGTTTTTAATATCCACAGATAATCCATAAATTACATATAGGGTACGGGTACATATATCTATGGAATATACTGGTAATACTGGTAAAAGTAATTCTTAGAAGGTATTAAAAACGGTATTTAAACATAATTAGAACTGTGAGCACGGGCTTAGTTTGCTGGGCAGTCATTGATATCCCAATATTTTATTATTTTATTCTCATTTTTGCCTTCATCTTTCTCATTTTTTTAGTTTATATTATATTAGTTTTTTTTTATTGTCATTTATAGTTACATTTACAATTTTTTACACAATTTTTTTTTATTTATCAGTTGAATCATAGTGAAATAATATCGCATATCCAAAAATTGTAATATATTTTACTGCAAACTGCGGCAGTCGTAGCTAGTCGAACAAAAAGATACTGCAAAAGCTAAATTTTTTTCTGCATTGTTAAAAAATATTGTAAATGTCGAAACATAAAAGAATAATGTGCAAACAAAGCGGTTGGTATTTATAAATATGTACATTGAAAAGTGTACTAAAAATATATTAGCAAATGTACCAAAAAACTATTCAGCAACTAATGAGCGTAAGCGATATGCCTTTATGAAAGTCCAGACATAACGACTCGAAGAGTGACGTTAGATATGCATAACAAATAAAATAATAAAAAAATACATTATAAAATTATTTTTAGTCGCTAATGAGTGTAAATGATACGCCTTAAGAGAAATGTAGGTCCTATTGAAATTCCAGACTGCAAACGCGCGCATTTTTTTTATTCAATTAAATTTTCAAAGCACATAAATAAATAAAAAAAATATACTGTCAAAAATACTGCACACTCTGTGGAATTTTATGCAAACATATGCAGCACTCGACGAGCTGTGCAAATAAAAAGCGCCAAATGCAAAAAGTACAAAGGAAATATAAAAAAGGAAGAGAAAAAATTAAAAGAACTGGCGAAAATAATAAACGTCGCATAGTTATTTCGTTAGAAGTGGCGGCACAGACACAGGACACAGTGACTGCAAAAGATATATGCCCACTTGGGTTGGCTGGCCAAGCGCGCAAAAGCTCAAGACAAAAAGGGTCAACAATGAATGGATGCGGCCACTGCTGCTGCTACTACTGCTGCCACTGCTGTTTGCTGTTGCAAGTGGCATCGAGTGCTGCAAAACGTAAATTGAAACAATTGCATTTTGATGAAATATGCAGCGTGTGTGGCATACAACATTCAATTGGAAATGCGCCACTTAAGGCAAATAGAAGCGAGATAGAGACAGAGAGTGGGAGAGGGCGGAGCGACGAATATATTCACTAAGCTACGTTATGTGGCACGTGCCACACAGCAGCTACTTGAGGCAACTTCATTATGAGGCAACTTAAGTTGACAAAACTATCATCAAACTTGCACCTGTACCGTTGGCTGTCGCGTTTTGATGGGGCTTAGCTGTCGCTGCTGGCAATGACTACTGTACTATGAATGTGGCATCAAAACCGCGCACGTGCCACATGTCAGGCAGTTGCCGCTGCTGCCGCTGCCGCCGCCGTCTTCTGCCTTCAACTTTGACATATTGCACACACACACACACACACACACACACACACACGTAGGATTATCAGGCACAGGTAATCGTTGGCCCCCTGCCCTTACCCTGAGTCGTACGTAGCCCGAGCAAAATTTACAAATTAGTTGCTCGAAACGTGACTTGAAAATTGTTGCAGTTAGTTTTTTGGCATTTGCAAATGTTGCTGCTTCTGCTGCTGCACAACTTTTGCAACATGCAACTTAATTACTAAATAAATAAATTATATTGCAATTAGTTAAGTTCTTCTCTGTGTGAGTGTCTGCGTGCGTGCGCTCGTGTGTGTGTGTGTGCCTGTGTGTGTAATAAATGTGAATTGTTATTTTAAGCTTTGCTCATATCGATTTGACTTTGCGTGCGCATCGATTAATTTTGCATGTTTGTTGTGGCTTAAATGCGACTTTGTTGCATATGTTCAATACATGTTTCAGCGCACAGGGTGACACATGTTCTGGCCACTGACTGAACTTGTTCAGTTGATTGAAGTTAATTGATTGGCTGTCAGCATGTGGCTAACGCTTGACATAGGTGGGTCAATAACAGAGGACGCTGAACTATCAGAGATTAGAGAAACGTTACGGAAATGTTGTGCTGTTATGCTTCACATAGAATGATCCATGTCCGACTTTTAAGTCTGTCAGCTGGAGATTCTTGACTTATTCAATCATAAAAGCAATTGTTCAATAACATAATCACAGCAAGCAACTAGGTTGTTCACTAGAGAATCCAACACAACCAAATTGAGTAAATAGTCTGTTAAGTTGATTGCCTCTAGTCTGATCAGAGACACAAACCATGCAATACATGGTTAGGACAGCTCAAATTCTCTGCTCTCTGCTTGTGTGTATTCGTGGCGAGCATCAAAAGTAATGAAATTATTAAAGTTGTGTATGAGTGTGGCAAATCGTTTCCTGATTTTGTTATACTCCTCCGAAGCAAAGTAATGAGCGCTAAAGAAATTTCGATTTGTATATACATAGATTTGAGAAAGTAGAGAACAGACTATATAATCTATAGTGATGCGCCAAAGGTCAAGAGTCAAGATTCCAGAGGCATGAATCAAGAGAACATTGTGATAGTCTAGAGTATAGACTGTAGAGTTCGAGCATAGATTATAGAACAGAGAGTAGAGAATAGAGAACAGGTAGCATAGAATATGCAGTATAGAGTCTAGAATCTAGAATCTAGCTTCTAGAATCAAGAAAAGTATAGATCATCAAGCACAGAGTATAGAGCACCGAACGTGGAACATTAAGCAGATAGTCAGCATTCCAATCAACCATCTCGATCGAACGCTTGACGCGCAATGATTGAGAGCTTCCATAGCTGAGTTGCTTGAGCCTAACGAGAGATTGAATCGAACAACTGAGAAGTGTTGCGACTTGAAGAAGTTTGATCTGGACATCTCAGGTTGTTGCTGGAACGTTCGCATTTTGAGTTCATATGGAAGTCTACTAGCTCGGTCTAGCGTTCGACACATAGCGATTGTGTTGGAATCTCCCAAAGCGCCCTTTCATTAATCGAGCCAGAGAGAAAGTGAACTGAGCAAATACGAAGTTGAGTGACAACTGCCGAGCCGCATATTATCTATGCGTGATATGTTTGTATGTCTTGTCTGTTCAATAACAGAGATCACATTAACAATTGATCATTTGCAAGATATACACTTTGTCTGATCTTCTACTGATCAATAACAACATCGACTAATTAGACAGCATAAATGTTATTACCTCATTAGCAAAGTTCAAATCAATTTTATAATCCATTTAAGCCATTCAAATATCTTTCATCTTAAGCATCAAGCAATCATGTGTAATTTAACAGCTTTCGGCCAATACAATGCCATATTGAAACAATTTAAGCTCAACATATTGCAGCTGAGAGCAATCGTAAGAGTCATAAACATAGTTGAAACTGATTTGCAGTAGCACGCAATTACTGGTAAATTGCTAGATAATCATGTACAATTAGAATGTGTCTACCCCAAAACGAAATTGTTAAGTTTTGCTTTTGTGTTTTTGTTTTTGCTACTTGTATTATTTTGCTGTTGTTGCTGCTGTTGTTGTTCTTATACGAGCCCGTCTGGCTCATCTCTCACATATATCAACACATTTCATGCAGTGCGCAGCGAGTCAGAGAGACAGAGACCGAGAGAGACTCGAGCTTCAGTTGGATTTTTATTGCCACAGCTGCTGACCCAAGCACCACAAACTAACATCCAAAGCAGCAGCACCACCCACAACAAACCTTTGCTTATGCCATGCATTGTTGTTGCGGCGCTCTGTCTCTGCTCACAGTTGCTTGTTGGCTGGATTTTTATATATTCTTTTCTTTTTGGCAAAGCAACGCAACACAACATAAAAATAAATTGCACTTCTGACACTTAAATACAGTTGAAAAGCGGGTGGCTGGGCGGTTGGGTGGATTGGGTAGTTTGGGTTGTTGGGTGGTTCACAGGCAGTCGTCGACGGCGGACACATGATTAAGTGGAGTTTGTGGTTCGCTCTTTTGCGCTTGGGAATACGCATGTAAATCTATTTCAGTATACATTATCGTCGTCCAGTTGAAGCTTAACTTTTATCATATAATAAAATGTAATTTTCCAACTCGTAATTCTCTGGTAATTAGAATTTATAGCAATCTTAATCGTTTTTGGCAGCCCGGAAGCACACAGACAAACAGACCAACAGCCAAAAGCCAACTCTGAGTGTGCCTCTTGTTAGATTTGTTTGCCCGGCCTGCGCCGCCATTCTCGGCCTGCCATCTATTTTATTCATAGAATTTCATTAGCTTGGAGACTGAGACAGCGAGTAGAAAGCGAAAAAATGTTACGACTTATTTGTTATTAGAATACTCGCTGCATACCTGGACCGCACCTTTGTGTGTTAACCGCATCAATGTAAAGCATTTGCAAATTAAATATTAATCAAATAAATTCCATGCATATAACTGAAGAGAATTTTTACTTTTTACAAAATTTTCCATTTCGAATTAATAGGAATTTATGACGCCCGCAAAAACAAGATGCCAGAGACTGGGCTTACCTTCAAATATATATATATATATATAGATAGAGAGACAGCGACATAACAAGAAAGAAAGAGAGAGAAAGCGAGAGGACGAGTGAGTGCGCGCCTTGCTGCAAATATTTTGGGGCTAAAAATATTATTGCTATTCGAAAATTGTAGTAGCTACGGCCGGCTCCTTACCCAGAACGCAAAATTCTTGTGTGCTCTATATGCAGACAGGACTGGAATGTCTGCCCCAGTGAGCACTAAAGAAAAATACAAGAAGCTGCCCTAGTCTTAGAGAAGTAGTCGAAGCTTAAGGTACCCTAGGAAATTGACTATTAGAAATACGAAACACGAATTGAGTAAAAGAATTCAGGCATAAGTTTGTTACTATGAGAATTAATAGTATAATACTATATAGTTGATATATCTTATCAGTTAATAATATTTTGATTTAAAACTATTATTATTTATTTTAAATCTGGCAGTATGATTTTTAGTAATTCATAATAATATTAATAATAAATTAGCTGAATATAAGCTTCTATGAGAACTATTGTATATAGAACTGATTAGGTATATACATATATGCAACATAAACTGTATAGGGGTAATATATATTGATAACCTTGTGCCTTTCAAAATATATTGAAAGAGAGAAATACTTGTTAGCTAATTATTGATTTATTGTTAATGTCGCAGTAGTAGGTAGCTCTTCAGCCATAGAAAATAGCCAATATTTTTAATTTTTTATCAATTTTGCTTGATTTGACATCATGTATATATCTCTATATATTATGTGAATAGGTTAGTTGCATAGCTATTTCAAAAAGATCTCCGTTCTATCATCCACACAGACTTTGCCTTGCTCACTAAAGTTTACTCACTGTATCTTGGCATAGCTAAATTCTTACCTCTCTCATCAGCATTCCCTTGCTCATACACTTTCGATAAAACACAGTACAGGGCATCAGAACACGCTTAGAATGCTGGCCGTGCCTATTTTAATACATACACAACATATTTATATAGTATACGTATACACTATATCTGGCCTCATAAATACATAAATATGCTAAGGGAAACAACAATAGAGAGCCAAAAACAAAAACAAAAAAGAAGAAAAGAAAACACAAAAAGTAAATCGGCGGCATCCTTTTTATAAGCAAATTGAAGACGACGTTTGAACCTGCTGAAATGAAAGAAACTATAAAAAGAGCCGCAAAACCGCATCAAACGCACAACGGGATATTAAGCACAAAAGTTGAGCGAAAAGATTTTTAGTAGCAGATCAGGGCAGCGAAGCTGAACTTAATGAAATAAAGCACTTGCTGGGCAACACACTCACACACACACACGCACGCACACACACGTTTTGGGGATGACCTGAAACCTAAAGCTAAAGCTAAATGCAAACCTTAGCATAAGAAGTCAGTCATGAAAATCGTACGTGAGCAATGAAAAAGTCGCAAACACTTTATTATACATATATAGAAGAAAAGGGAGAAAGAGTGAGAGCGAGCGAGAGAGAGAGAGAGAGAGAGAGAGAGAGAGAGAGAGTGCGAGTGGGATAAAGGGCAGGCGTGTCTGCCACTGAATGCTACGCGTTGCGTATACGTAATATTCGCCATGTACCTAAAGGCCAGCCAACTTATGGAGAAACAATGAAAGCGCGCGAAAGACAGACAAACAGAGGGAGGGAGCGAGAGCGATAGAGCGCGGGGCAGCTGAAGTACGGGCGATTTACACTCATTACTCATACGCCGTGTCATTGTGCCCAGATAAAGAGCCAAAGACAAAGGAGCCCAAAAACCGCACGCAGGACAGCACCAACAGCAACAGAAACAGCAACAACAACGACAGCTGCGTAAGGACATTGCCAATGCATATAATGACAGAAGGGCGGCAACGCAGACGGAGGACCAGAAGGAGTTTAGCTGCTGTCGGTATTTTTGTTGGTATTTTGGTATTTTGAGCATGTTCACGGCAGCTAATGCATAGTTTATGGCGCCTATTGCCCGAAAGTGTTTGCCCAAATAGGTTTAAGCGCTGTCAGCGATATTAAAGCACACTCAACAGTTAGGCTCAAGCCCGAAAGCTACTCGACTTTTTAAAGCGTTTTAGTTTGCATATTGTCAACTTAGAAATGGATTGGGCGTATACGTAATTTATTAATTCAACGAAGCAAATCATTGCGCAAATAAAATCAAAATCGGCAAGGAATTGTGAGTAGTCGAAAATGGAATACTCTGCAGAGAGACACAACATCTAGTATATATATGAATATGATATGCAAGCTCCGGTTTTAGAAATTAGTTAAATTAATAGTTAAAAGTTTATGCAGCCGACCATTGCTGAAGATCAACAATACAAGAAGTCCAAAGCCTACAGCAACTCAATTCTTGTTGCAACTCAAGAATATCTGACCAAAATCTATCTCGCACAAGCTATACATATTTTATGACCTACTTATAATACCTCCATCAAGTGTATATCAACTAAATCCTCAATCTCTGTGACCAGAAACGTGATCAAACTGGCTAAGGATAAGGTTAAGCATAAAGGCTTATGGCCATTGGCCTGTTCGCTTTTCCTCTTCTCTCTCTCTTTTTTTTTGTGCCAGGAAGTGAAATCGAAACTACAAAGTGCACTAATTTGAGGTGTCGAAAAGGGTTGGATTGTAGGTCCCATGTAAACCGCACGAGCGCTAAGGCTTTGATGTGCGCTCAAGGGTTCGTCCAGGTGGTAGCAGATAATCTAATCAAAAGGACCTACAAACAGGACCTCAAAAAGGTTGCCATTTTATTTGTTTATTTGTTTATTCGTTTGTTTGCCTAACCACACACACACACACACACACTAGCACATTAAACATGCCAGTCACACACACACAATGAGCCACAACAAAATGTTCCTTAAATATATATATATACATATATACTCTATATATATATATATATATATATATATATATATATATATATATATATATATATATATATATATATATATATATATATATATATATATATATATATATATATATATATATATATATATATATATATATATATATATATATATATATATATATATATATATATATATATATATATATATATATATATATATATATATATATATATATATATATATATATATATAGCCAAGACTTATTTAAATATATAATTCCTAGCGCCTTCGCATAGCAGCCAAACTCAACAACGGCTGCTCATCTTTTTAATAAGTATGCAAATGTCAAGTCCAAGTCTTAGTCAGAGACACCGGGAGAGAGAGAGAGAGAGAGAGAGAGAGAGGTGTTTTCTTTGCTTGGTTTTGTTTTTAAATTTTCACGAAATTCATGTTTTTCGCCACATTGCGTCTAGACTTTTGAAAAGGGCGCATAACAAATTTATAAGCGCTTGTTGACTAACCAAACGTTAGTGGGTCTGAGGTATAAACCTGAATAAAGTGAGCAACAGGAATGCAAGAGAGAGACTGATAAGAAGAGAGATAGATACAGAAAAAGATAGTGAGAGATACTAAAAGAGAAAGATGCTGAGCTAAAGAGGGAGAGAGAGAGAGAGAGAGAGAGATGCCAAGTACACGCAGCTTTTAACGAGCTTCATATAAGCAATTACTGCATTTGTGTCAGAGATTATGCAAGGAAATACGTGAAAGAACAATGAAAAAAAGATGGGCGAATATGAAATACCCTGCATTTCAGTTTCTGCGAAGAAGAAGAGAGGTAAAGCGAAGAGACGATATGAAGAGAAGAGATAAGTAAGAAGACGATTTGAAATACAAAGAATAGAAGGGAATTGTAGAGAAGGCAAGAGACAGATGAAAACTGAAGAGAAGTAAAAGATAATGACTCCAATCTAAAGACATAAGTCTAAAGTTTCTCACACTCACATAACTATTAAACGTTTTCAGATAGGGTATTAAAAGAATGCGTCTGCATTATGATAACTTAATTACAGCGCATGCCAGGCTCATAATTTGCGACCTATGCATGCCTTTCGCCTATTGTATACAACAGATATAAAACATATATATATAAGTTTATATAAATATATATATATATATAGAGAGAGAGAGACGGAGAGAGCTGAGCATATAGCCGATGTCTGGGGCTGTGGCTGGACGACGCTTACTTAAGCTAAAAGCTTTTGTGTATACATTTTAATTAATGTGCAACATTTAAATGCACAGCAAATGGCGTTAACATCGTTGTTGTTGTGGTCAGTGCGGCACAGGTTGATGCAGCCCCAGTAGAGGGGGCAAGGACGAAGACAAGAGAGAGTCGCAGAGCGAGCGAGAGAGAGAGAGAGAACGCGAGCATGTGAAGGGCAAAAGCAGTTAAGTATAATTCGTACAGCTAGGGCTGAGCTCAGCTTTCGGCATGCGTATGTGTGCGCGTTATAGTTAAAGCAGACGACGACAGATAAACCAGTGTTAAGCACAAATTAATGGCCTTAATTTATGCACAGCAAAAGGCCACACCTACGCACGCAACACGCGCGCACACACAAACACACAGAGACGCGTTTCGCGCTGCGGTTTTAATAACTTAACAAAAATGTATTGCCGGCGCGACTTGCATTGCCGGCTAATTAGTATTTAGTAATTGAAAACGCGCGCGTTGCCCACTTGAACGAGAATCGACATCGATAAGGGCAATAGCCGAAGCGTGCTAGAGTGCAAGACTTGTGGATGCCCTATATATTTGAACTGAGACGACACTGACAGAAATTTTTAATAGATTATGGAACTTTAGAGGGAGATGGAGAGAGAAAGTAATGGACAATAGAGTTGTAAATGTCCTATGTGGAAAATCTAATTAAGTTTATGTATATTCAATCTCAGACTATACTTAAAGAAATTTTTATAATTTAGAGGAGACAGAGAGAGTGAGAAAGAAGAAATAATGGATCTAGCTTTTACCTATATAAAATAAGTTCGTTCTTGCTCTATCTTCTTCTATAGTTATTTCATTCAGTATTTTAGTATGCTGTATAATCAAAACTTTATTTCACAGTGTAGTTAGCCTGCTTTTTGTTTTTAGGGGCATAATTATTTTATCTTTAGACTGAGGTGTAGAGTGGGAGAAATCACTTGAGCTGATTGTTTCGATCAAGTACAGTTCTAGTCAGAGATAAGTAGCCATTGGCTGCATTAGAAGACACAAGCTGACACAAAAGAAAGAGAGAGAGGGAGAGAGAGAGACAGAGACAGAGAGGCAAAGGCTATATGTTCTGATACTCTGATGCTGAGAAATACAGACAGAGAATAGCCATACCTGTTTTGCTGATTCTGGTAAGAAGCTTAAGTTCATAATAATAGTAGTTCAGCATCAATCAAACTTACTACTGCCATGAAAAAACCTTGAGTCAAAGTTAGAGAAAGGAACTGAAACTATATCTTAAGTTACCCAATTCTGTTTAAAAATATTATTTTTCAAGATACATTCAATTGCCATCAAATTTACTATATTTTCAAACCGAACTACTACGGAGTAAAAAAGGCATCTGAATCTCCGTTCATATATTACCAATTCATATCTTCATTCATTAAGACAATTTGAAAAACATATAAAAAAAAGCTTGACTGTTCCCTCTCAGCTTATCGTTATGAACTCTTAATACCTTTATCGCCTAGCAACATCCACTGAGAACTGGAGTCAGCATTAACATCATCCTCTTCCTCCTCGGATCCAATATAAATATATATATATATACTCCAATCTTATACAGCTGCCTACACCTCTTATACATATATATATATAATAAATATTTGCACAGCCTTAATATACCCTTAATTTTTGTTGGGCATTTTCAGTGGGTACACTTTATAACAACAACAACGACAGCAACAACAATGGCGAGCAGCAAACGCGAAACATCATCGGAACCGTGGGCAATGTAATCAGCACTACTTAAAGCCAATTAGCCGCAAATATGGCCGGTAAGCCGTTGCACACCTCACACAGCTCTACCTCTCTTTGCCTACCCCCCCCCCCCACACCACTCCTCTCTCTGCCTTACACACCCAGTTCTTTCTCTTTTCAATGGGGCATGAAGCGCGTCCGTTCGCATTTGGTACGTGCCACGCCTTTTTGGGCACGTTTGCGGTTCACGCTACTGCTACTGCTGCTGCTGCTGCTATTGCTGCGGGTGTAGGTGGTGCGGCTGGTGTTGGTGGTGCTGGCGATTTTGTGATATGCCGCGCGGTTCGTTGCCAACGACATTGTGTAAACGCCAAGCTGCATTTTCTATGTATGTGTGTGTGTGTCGGTGTCGGTGTGGGTGTGTGTGTGTGTGTTGGTGTGTGTAAATAATTGGCAACATTTGTGCCTGGCACAAAATACACTTTCACACCCACACACAGAGAGAGGGAGCGAGAGAAAGAGAGTTGGAGGGGCGCACACACACATATACACACACAATGGTCACGCCCCACGTCACGCCCCGTTGGCCAACATAGCGAAATGAAATTTGCAAAACCCTCAAAAGGTGTTGACAATTATTTGCATAACAAAGCCTGCACTGCAGTTGCCAACTCGAAAATTGTTCATAAAATCAACATTCGGCGTTCGCTTTAAATTTAAATCTAAGCCAAAAATTAATTGTTGCCAGCTTTTGCAATGTTTTGCCCTTGCTGTGGCACCGTTCGAGAGTTGGCTAGCTCCATGGATAATTTTGCAAAAAAAAAAAAAATATTTAAAAAGCAATCAGCGCAATTAAAGCGAAACTTAATAGATAGGTTTAGCTCTTCTATAGATATAGATATGTATACTATATGTATGGAGTTTAGATGCTCTGATTCAACTTGCAAGCTCACATCGCAGTGCAACACACGATGTTGCAGCTCATACATAATTACTGCATTGTATGTCAGAGAAGGGAACATGCATGTTAGCTCATCGTGCTCAACGTGCATGCTGCAATGGAATCACTTTGAATTTGCAGCTCGAGGCGGACGGTCGTTTTAATTTGCTGGTGCCAGATCAGAGGGCAGACGCTACAAATTGCAGTTTTATTCAATTATTAATCTATATTTAATAAATAAATAAACTAATAAAGTATAAGCAATACTTAAGCAACTTTAATATTCATTCTCTTATACTTTTTACTATATAGAACTAAGATTTCTCCGAAAAACTCAGTCAATACTTAAAAAGCTGCAGAAATAATAAAATTTTTAAAATTACTTTAAAAAATAAGTTAAAAGCTGCTGCTCCTGCAGAATACTCGTACTCTAAATAGTATCACATAAATGTGAAAAAATGTGGCAATTCGCATAAAGTAAAACATTTTTAAGGAATTATATATATATATATATATGTACATACATTTTTCTCTATAGATATATTTAAAGTATATATACTCTCTCTATCTCTGCTCGTTTGCGGCTAAAAAGTGAAAGACTCAGAATAGAAGCTGTCATGCGTGTTGATTTTTACGAGCTGCCTCCTTTGAATAGGTGCTGTCAGCTGTTATTGCATAATAAACTCGTAAGTCTGGTCAATGCCACACACACACACACGCAGACACACACACGCACACACACACACAAATAAAACTGAATAAACTGAGACTTTCTTCTCTTCTCTCATTTTACTTTTTGCCAACTTCTGAGATTCCAAGCCAAACGTCGACGACAATAATTTGCCACAGCAAAAAAAAAAACTATATGGCAACGCCTGTGGGTTGGCAACACTCGCATAAGTGCCGCGCCCACTACTTTTGCGGCACGTTCCATAGGCGCAACGGGAAATTTTTGAGTAACAACTTTGCTGCGTGACACGAATGTCGAGCGGAGCACGAGAGCAGAGAACTTCGAACAATTTTCAAGCTAACAACACGTCGCAGCAGGCTGACTGAGCGAGCGATTGTGTGTGTGTGTGTGTGTGTGTGTGTGTGTGTGTGTGTGTAAAACTAATAATGATAATGATGATGATGATAATGATAATGATGCGGGCTCAACTTAGCGCACCCTTGGCATAAAAGTGCGACACATAAACAAAGGGTTAAAGTTAGTTTCAGCGTTTTAAGTCTAGAAAAAAACTAGAAAAAACTGATTGAAATCAAATTTAAAAGAAATTTTTGTTGACTATTCAATAAGAATCGGAAGACAAAAGTTACTTAATTATATATGTATATATCTTTTATTTGAATTTAAAATGTGTTTTGATTTGCTCTTAAGACTTGGGCAAAAATTTAATAAATAATTTTATATATATTTTTAAGCTCATAATTGTTTCAGTAATTAAATTGGGGTTTCGTTTCCTTAATATTTATGTAAATATCATATAAAAAAAGATATACCTAGACGCACCAGCCAATCAATCAATCAGTATAGAAACTGTTATGTAAATATTTTAATTGTCTTTGACTTGACTCTGAAATTGCAAAAGTTTTTCATGCAAAATAAATCTGCCTTTAGCACAGCTCCTGAATCAGTCAATCAATTATCAAGTCAATCTGTCAACAACTACACACAATTCAATATATATATATATATATATATATATATATATATATATATATATATATATATATATATATATATATATATATATATATATATATATATATATATATATATAAATATCTTCATATAGATTTTAATTTTTTTTAAACATTTATTTGTCTTGGAATTTGAAGTGGGTTTTGCGGTTCAAGTATTTCATCTTCATTTATCAACCACAAGAAAAAAGGAGAACACAAAAAAAAATGGGAGGGGAAATGGCAAAAACCATCAGCGCAGACTTAACTCCGTCTTAACTGTTCGGGCAAACTGATGTTGACAAATTTCCAACAATTTCGTATATATTTACCTTTATAAATAAACAAAACCATTCGCTATCCTCCCCTCCATGGAATGCCCCCTGCAAATTTCTATTTTCTATGCATAGCTGCAACGTTTGCTGTTTGTTAACTCATCATCAACCATCATCGTGACAAAGGGCTCAAATCTGTCACATTCGAAACACGTGAGCGAACATCATTTATTTTGTGAAGGGGCCGGACGACCAAGAATCCAGCTAAAACTGTAAATGTTAATGCGCGCTCAAATTGTGAGTGGAGTAGATTTGCTTTTTGGTTTATGTTCAGAGACTTTAAATTCAGACTGTAAACTCCAATTGACCTATTCAACAAGTGAAGCAAAAACTAAAGAGATTAGAATAGAAAATAGCTACAAATATATATTCAAAAGCTTTAGAGTTAGAATCAGACCAAGTTTCACATGTGCAACCTCTTGAGCTCTCTCTCTTCTCTCAGCTCGAACTAAGCTTCTCACTTCACATAGCAAAATCATTCATTACACTAAACTCAACTATAAACCTTGAACAAGTATCACGCAGTCAGCTACGTCCAACTACAACATTCTTGCGTGCCTTTTTATTGGCCCAGGTAGGCGCCGTGTGCATGTGTGTGTGTGCCATGTCAAACGCAATTGGAATATATAAACTTTCCAATTTCAAATGCAATTTAATTTGTTTTTTTTTTTACACATTTTGTTTTGTTTTGTTTTTTTTTTTTTCATTTTGTTTATATACTTTTTTTCCTGCGTGTGTCAAAATTGACTTTGATCAAACAATTTAAAATATAATAAAGAGGCACGTCAATTGGTTAGTTTTATTTTAAAGTAAGTTGAAATAGTTAAATAAATATTTAATGTAGCCTCAATTTGGGTAAAAATTGTTGACTAAGTTATATTTGCTGTCAATTGGTTTAAGGTCGCAAAATTTTAATTTGTGTTATTGATATGTTTATTGTTAGCTAAAAATAAATATTTAATATTTATTTTTTTTTTTTTGGCATACAAATATTCTAAATTATATTCATTTATTATATATAAAATATATTTTGTTGTTTATTTATGCTGTTGATAACTGAAAAACATGACACAACTACTAAAGCAAGTAAAGATCAAGCCACTCTGACCTAAATCGATGCCCGCATTTAGGCTCATATTCATTAACAACAGATTGCTAATAGACACACACAAAGGATGAAAGAGAGATACAGAGGGAGAGTTGGAGTGAACAGCTATCGCCTGACTGGCATCAGTTCCAGCTATATGAGTCGTTAAATTTTGTTACCATTGTGTGCATTATTTTTAATAAGAGTCACAGGAGTTGCTGGCAAAAGTGCTTACTTACAATATTGCCCCACTCTAAGCCACTTAACATGAGTCAGTAAAGCCAATCTCATTAACAGGCTTTAATTTTGAAAACATACTTAAGTGCTTTGGCTGCCCCGAACTACGAGCAGAGAAGGCCAAAGAGACAGAGATAGAAAGAGAGAGAGAGAGTCCGAGTGGGAGGATGGTATGAGCGAGCAAGTCAGCTTCATCAAGAGCTACACAGGAATCGTCATTTAGTAGTCTACTTAACTCGTCTGAGGAGCCGCCTGCCAGCAGCAGCAGCAGCGGGAGCAGCAGCAGCAGCAACAGCTTGAGCAGCCCTTTGAGTTGACAGAACGAACAGACTAAGGACGTGGACGTGGATGAGGACGACTGGTGACAGCATTTGTTGCTCAGTTGCTTCAGTTGTCTTTAGCCACGCCCCCGCCTGCCGTCAGCAGTCACGTCGTGCTCAGTTAATGAAGCAAAGTTCACACAGGTAGCAGACCTGCACGCTGCCGCTGTTGCTACTGGCCACATTTTCTTTTGGCCATGGCTAATACCGCAGCCGCTGCCGCTGACAGCGCACAACAACAGCAACAACAACAACAAGTGTAACAGCCAACAAAATTGAACAGAAACAACAGAAATTAATTGGTTTAAGTGGCTGACAGTAAATGGCACAAAGATTTTTCCCTTTTACAATTTACCCTTCGAGTTTTCCTTTCGCATTTCATTTCAGTTTTTTTTTTCTTTCTTCCTTTCTTTCTCAGCAATTGCTGTAAACTTTCATTTTGCAGCTGCTTTTTGAACAGGCAAATATATATTAAAAGAAATATGCATTAAACAAATACAAAGAGAATGATGAAGTGTAGCGAGCTTCCTTTTGGGATGCTCTGTGAGCCTGACAGCTTGTAGCATTATACATTATAGTTTTGTTCTTGTTGTAAAAATTAATTAGAAATTGTAATCTGTACTCACGCTGATGAAGTATCCAATAGGCGCAGCTAAAAAGCAAAAGAAGCATGAGCATGCTTAGAATAACTTTGACATAGAATCAAAAAATGAAAAACATATATAAAATTTTAAGTAATTTATATAGTTTTACTTGAACACCAAGTAGGAGTGCTGTAGTTGGGAGTGCCGTAATAGGATATACCCTGAACTCTGTTTCTTTTATGCAGCGGCTGCGCTTGGACGCTCATCAGCTTTACTAGGGGCCATTATATATTAAATTGCTTTTGGTTCTAAATGCATTTGCCTCAGATCGTCCTCCTTATCAAGCATATATACAGTTTAAGGAAGCTGCCACGCCTTCTTTTGCTTATTACATACATTTTCAGAAAACAAATCTAACCCAAATTTCCATTTTTAATGAGTTCAGGGTAAACTAAGTTTCGAGTAAGCCAAGCATGAATGCTAGTATAAGCCAGGAAAAGGAAAACGTTTAGCATTCACTCATACATGATTTAAACGTAATTTAGAGGGTATGCCAAGCATGAGCATATTTTTTTAGAAAATCTTGGGCTATTAAGATTACATAATATGCATATATAAGCAGCAAAATATCATATACAGTTCTGTTTAACTGATTTCTTATGCAACTTGCTAAACTCTAGCAGAATTTCTTTTACACAAAGGCTAAGCCCACATAAAGGCTCACAGAGCTGTGAATCGTATTTTATTTAAAGCGAAAAGCCCTGTCTCCCCCCATTGAATATATTATTTCATACTTTGTTTTTTTTTTTTTTAAATATATTTTCTGTAATTGCCTCAAGGCCTCACACTTAATCAAATCATTGTCACGTATGTGCCGCGAGCGATATTTCCATACAGCAGGAAATTAAGCCTAAGCATATGAAGAAGAGATGCGAAATGCATTGAGCGTCGCAGTCGGAGTTGGAGTTAATATTTTTGTAGGCTGCTGTTTTTTGTTTTTTTTTTGTTGTTTTTTTTTGCACTGAAAATTTTCAATTTATTTTCGCCTGCGGCTACAACCAAAAAATGTTCTCGACTATCGTTTGAGGGTTTGCGTCTTTAATTTCCGGGTATAAATAATGCATGGCTATTTGGTTAGTCAAATACATGAATGTGTATTCAAATGTAAGCCCTCTCGCGTGTATGTGTGTGTTTGTATGTGTGAGTAAAAATTTTTGATATTAATTTCGTAGGCAAAGCAATTTGATGGCTTTAGCAACAGCCAAGGTCGTGCTTTGAGAGAGGGCAAAAGCTAAGGGCGAACCCCAGCACGAGGCTGGCTCAGCATGTTGACCCTGTTGACCCGCACTGTAAACTCAGCTAAGCAAGAAGGTCAAGCAGCATTTGCGCTTTCTTTTTGCTCTTTTGTTTTTAGCCTTAGCTGGCTGCAAAAACAGTTTTCTTCTTTTTCTCTCCCTATTTTATATATGTATATTTATTTCGCCCAACAGCAGCTGAAATGGCTAGACTTTCGCATTTGAGGACTTTAATGTTTTCACAACGCATTCACTTAGAGTTTGGCTTTGATGTTCGCTGATCAAAAACGATTCCCTCGCCTAACTTAAATGCTCAACGTAATTGGGTGCTCAAATACATTACAAGGCCAAGTATGCTTAGCCAAAGCAAACAAAATGAACAGCAATACAGATTTGTGATGCAAATTTTTTAAGACTATATTAGAAAGATATTTCATTTGCTTGATAATTCATTATTCATTTTTAAATTAATTAAACAAAAATGTAAGAAATACAAATAGTAATTTTTTTAAAAAATTTTTTTTTTTTGTATTTTATGCCTAATATTTCATAATTTATATGTATATATATTTTTTATATTTTATTTTTATGTTTTATATTTTACATTTTATATTATATATAATATATATACATTTTTTTATTAAAACGCTCTTTAGAACACTCTTAGCTGGCATTTAATAATTATCAAATTTAACACAACTTTTGCAAGTCATAAAAGAAAATCTATCTTCAACCCCCTTACACCTATATACGTACTTGCTTTGTATACTCAACCCTTAAGTAGCCCGCCTCTACTATTCGAACACTTAACTTCTCAAGTATCGAAGTCTAAACAGCTCATTTACTTGTGTCAATCAATTGAATTCGATATGCCTTGGTTATCTACATAATAATATTAGCATTATAATTGAATAACTATTGTTGGCATTAAAGTCAACTACACACTGAATACACACGCAGTAGAAATTTAAATGCATGGAAAATGTAGTGTCAATCAGTATATATTCAGGCCTTCAATATGGAGTTAAGTCGACAGACAGTCTCAAAAGGCTTTTAACCATCAATTTTCATTGATTTTGTCAATTGCCCAAGTAATTTGGCCAATTTCAAAAGTGAATCAAGCTCCTGATGAGCCGCAGCCAGCCAACCAGTCAACCAGCCAGTCAGCCAGCTCTTTTGTGTCCTTCAAATTAATAATGTATGTGTATATGCAAAGGCTAACGTGCTCAACTGTTAACAAGCAGCGCAGCTCACTGTTATGTTAACTCAACCCCTGTTTGTGTATTCCATTTGGTCCCTTTACAGCAAACTGTTCCCAGTTGCCAGCGGGGCTGCAAACATGCGCGCGTCTGTTAAGGCCTAACAGCGCCTGTTTGCTGTTAGCTTATATGGGGTAGATAACAGTTTTATGGCAGCGGAGTAGATATGCAATGTTAAGTTATACTGCTGTTAGCAGTGTGCCAATTGGACCAAACCATTTTAACATATTTCTGTTAAACTAACAGATTTAAGCAAATTTCATTTAAAGCCAAACTTCTAGACTAAATGTAAGTTCATTATGAAATTGATGACACAGCATATACTAAATGTATCAGAGTTTAAGGATAATCACAAGGAGCCGTCATCGTAGTCGTCTGGCGCCCGTTCAGGTGCTATATAAAATGTCTGCGTCTGGTCAATTTACAAAAATGTAGTTCAAGCATTGACAACAACAAAGTGAAAGGGGGTTGAGGTGGCTCAGCAGAGAGCCGCGTGGTTGCCATTTCGATAATTAAATGTATGTAAATTGAGGGGTATGCACACACACACATTCAGATATATATGTATGGTCATGTGTGCGCCATTAGTGGTAAAATGTTGTACATTTTTATAGTGTGCTGGAATTATGCAAATTGAACCGCAAAAGCGCTTTTAAAATGTTTTAAGTGCATTTGCATGAATATTTTTGGGGTAAAAGGCACGCACACATAGCTATACATACAGAGATATGGGTGCATGTGTTCAAGTGTGACTCTGTATGTGTGTGTACATGTGTGTGTGTATGTGTGTGTGTGTGTTTGCAATGTGTGTCAACCAATTTTAGCGAAATTGAAATTGTAAGCGACGACCTTCTCGACCCAGGACCTAGACTCAGGTCAAATAGCAAGCAAAAAATAAGGGCCATACGCATACCCTATGGAATTGATAAATCCGGGTATATTGAAAGTGAAAGCATCGGCAATAATGGCCATTGGGCATGAGTTATGTCTCATGAGGGCTGAAGGCTCTCGAGTAAATACAGTGAACACATTTTTGAACGGACTGCCATGATTTCAGTAGAGACTACATATGCAGAGCAAATGCGAGTTATCACATGTACATTGTAAGTTACCTAAAATGCACGTTAATTAAAACGATTTTACAGGGTATGTTTAAGCTTCCAAGCCCATTTACAGGGTATATTTCAGTCTTCTATGCTTTACCTCTTCTAGCTTATATATAGATGCTTGAAAAGTAGCTTAAAGCAAAAACCATATGGACAAGACTTTAGGAATTTAAAGTCAATTTACAGGGTATTTACTAGCTGCTTCATTGCCAAAAATGCTATTGGAAGCTATTGCAAAATTGTTTGTTTAGCAGTGAGTAAACGAATAACAAAACACAATTTCGAAAGTCGGCTAGATACCCATTTAGCTCATTCACAGGGTATCAAGCCAAGCCATTCACCTTACCCCAAACGCTTGCCCTTACTTTTTAGTTAATATCTCATTTACTCGATGAACATCACACTGTTGCCTCGTCACATTTGCGAAGCCATAACAAAAAGCCGATTCGACAAGTCATCAGAGAAATTATATATATTTGATATATATATATATATATATTTATGATACATATATATATATATATACCAGCATAAACTTCATGTTGTTGGGCAAGAGCTCCAACTGAATGTTGTCGTCGTTGTTGTTCGAGATTTTTGTGTTGTTGACTATAACCAACTAATTGAAGTGCAGCGAAGCAGAACCGTTTGCCAATCTCTGTGATAAACCATGCAGAATCGCACTGCGAGGCGTAAATTAAAAATATAAGAAGCGAGTCAAAGAATGGAAAAAGAAAATATTATTCAAAGAATGAGACAGAGAGAGAGAGAGAGAGCGAGAAGTGAAGAGAAAGAGAGTATAAGAAAGCTGGCGGAGCTTGTGTTGATTAAATTCAGTATCAATCAAAAGTTTATGGCCTCAAAAGTCAGGGGGTAGGATTTGATGGATTTTCGAGGCAAAGTTGTGCCCGGAGCCCCGAGGCAAAGGCCTCAACACCAACTTCGATTGCGATTGCGATTGGTATTGGGAATCCAAAGGAAATCATTGCCAGCGCTGCTTGATTGCTTGCCACGTTGATATCTTCTTTCTATCTATATATTATATATATATGTGGAAGCCTTGGTATTTGTGCAGCTTCTGCTGGACACACACAGACGCTGACAGACACAGAGACACAACTGCAGGCGGAAACGGAAGCAAGTCTGCAACAGCAATAGCAAATGGCGGCAGCGGCCGCTCAATTTGGTAATGAAGTCTTCGTAGTCGTTGTCCTGCAGTCCTTATTTCGTTGTCCCCAGTGTTCCGGCTCCGGCTTCTTCGCCTGCTTCAGCTCCTACTCCTGCTCCTGTTCGCGCTCGTCCTACTGCTTCATTATGTTTTCTTTTGGCACTGACATTACAGGAAAATCATTAGGCCACGCCGATTTGACGCTCTGATTGCACTCCACTTGAACCAACAGCAATTGCTACTGCCAAAGTTACAGCACCAGCTACTCCGCCAACTCTCCACTGCAACTGATGTGCATTGAAGCTGATGCATTTGATGCAGTTGCCGTTGCAGTTGCAGTTACCGTTTCAGTTGTCGTTGCAGCAGCAGCTGCTGCATTTACTGCCACAGCTGCAATTAATTAAATTTTTCTTCAATCGTCTCTGTGGCAGACGCTTTGCCTGGTCCCCTGGTGGCACTGCGTGCGGTTTAAATAAATTAAATGTATGTAAAAATCATTTTAAGTGGAAAATTAACCAATAAAATGTGAGCCACCCAATAGAGCTAACGACTAGCAGATACCCTGTAGTCTATAAAAAATTGATACATGTAGAAAATGAGTTCAAATTTCTTTTCAGATTGTTGCTGTAGGTGAACAACGTAATAGAAATAGATATATATTTTAAGTGTTAAATTTGTGGAGCTTTCTAATAGCATTTGATTTTTAATGTAGTAATAATATTTCAGTAAAATATTTGATTATAATGAAAAAATCAAGACAAGCTAAGGAGTGGCTCATGCAGATTACAAAAATCAATTAGGTTTGGAAAAGTTATGCAGTGCACAGCAGACTTGGAACTTTTTCAATTCAAATTTATGTAAATTTCTGAAAATTCTAATGTAAAATGCAGAATTTAATTACAATTTAAAATATTATTTATATCAAGAATAGCCAAATGCCTACTCATGGCTCCATATAGCAAATGCATATTTAAGCATAAGCAAACCTAACAAATGAATATACAGGGTAACTGCTAGTCAAGCAATTCCATGTTGTTTGTTTTTGCTGCCTGCAGGCAAATAAATCACGTGCACTTATTTATTTAATTAGACTAACTTCTTACAAACGAATAATAGACACATACACACAAATTGACTGTCTGACATGCCACGAGATTGATTAGCTACGTTCTCTCGGTGCTTGCTCGATAGAGACCGAGACAGATAGAGAGAGAGGGCGCTGTGTGTGTGTGTGTGTGTGTGTTTTGATTGTTTTTGTTGCTGTCTTGTGGATTGGTGTAAATTGTGCATGGAAATGTAACTTCTGCCGCTGGCTGCTGACATTATAAATCACCAAGAGAAGTGCGACGCAGGCGGCGGCAACAGCCGCCAATTCCGCATGGCAAAAACAAGTTGAACTCATTAATGTAAGTGATTTTTCTTGCGGGCGTTTGTGTGCGAGAGTGTGGCGTGGGCGTTGGGTCGATGGGATTAGATGTGCAGTCGATGTGTGTAAGTGGAAATCATCTTTTAATTTCAATTGATTTTGCTTGTTGCCCTTGCCCAAACTAGATTGATTGCATCAAATTTCTTATCAAAACTCTGACGCGCTGCCAGTCTAGCATTTTGGCTAGCCTTTAAGTAATTGCCAGTGCAGCAGCATTAAGTCAAATGTAATGCCAATGCTAAGAGTATTGCCAAAACCAGCTACCTGCCCACTAGTTGGCCTAGTTGTTTACTTGCCCGTTTAATTTACATTAATTCAAGTTTATTGAAACGTTCAAAGCAGCAGCAGTAGATGCTGAACATTGCGTGAGAGAACTGTGATGAGTTGAATTACTTAAGGTTGTAGATATATGCTCATACTTATATATATTTACTTGTACATAAAGGTATAAGTATACTCATTTATACATACTTATACTCATCCGTTTCATAATAGTAAATATTTATTAATTTATAAATGCTCAAATTTCATATATGAATTCTTTAATAAATATTATATAAATTTAAGAATGCCCAAACTCCCCATCTTAAATAGCAATTGCCGCCACTAGCACGTCGTCACCTTGAATATCTAATCTAATATATACTTAAAATTTAATAAAAACCCAAAATCCATTCGCATGCACGCGACCTGTAACTATGCAGCTGTCGCCAGGTTCAGTGCGCTGCTTCAGCCCAGTAAAAACTAAATGCCGACGTTTAAGAAAGACATTTTACCAAAAAAAAAAAAAGAAAAGAAAATCGTTACCTGACAGCAAAAAAAAGGAAGAGGGGCGCAGGCGACAGCCACTTGCCACGCTCAGTTGACAGTTAGCGTTCATATGCAACGATTCCTTTTTTTTTTATATGACAATGGCGCCGTTTGCTGCTAATTGAATCTGCCGAGTGCGACGCGATGCCGGAAACGGAAATGTCAATGACAGCTTAAAAATATGTGTGTGCGTGTGCTTGCGCGCGCGCGCGTGTGTGTGTGTGTGCGTGTTAGACACATAATTGAATATTGAACAAGGCTTTTAGTGTTGAGTTAATTAGCGGCGCCGCGAGGCTGCGCCCAAAGTGTCGCTTGAAAGCTCAATTATGCTACAAAAAATTGGGCGTGAATTGTGTTTAGGCGAATAGAAAAACAATTAAAAATATATACCACAAATATAATTTTAAAAAATTTAAATGAACGAAAATTAAATACTCTAACTAAGCAATTGCTCAAACAAACTTAATGGCAAGAGGACTTTGACACACATGAAATTCCATTCATATTGAGTTTTAAAAGCAATTTGCTTGATATGTTTCTTAAATGCTTTGGAGCACTATATGTATGAGTTGTTAAAGAAAAAAGTACAGAAAAACGTAACTTTGGCTTCCTTTTGTATTCAAGTTGACACAAATGAGCAAAGCTCATAAGCTCCGATTGCCCATACGTTAACCCGTAAGCCCTGAGCAACAAGAAACTGAGCTCAGCTCTGCAGCCGCATGTGCCTTTATCATGAAAAAGGTGTACTTTGTACTAGAGACCTTTGTACTAGAGATCTTTTGTATATAAGACTAGGGTCTTAAGTAAATAAAACAGCTAATCAAGTATTAGCAGGCCTTTCCGTTAGCATTCTCAATACTTGGCACATTTAATTGAAATGCCCTGCGCCTCTAATTCTCAGTTATTGAAAGCTGAAGAAAACTTACTACTGTCTGTCCACAGTTTTTTGATATATGTTAGCCATTTGAGAGAAGAAGAAACAAAAAGAAAGGATAGAGCTAAATAATTAGCTGTAAGGCTAAAGACATCGTTCCTCAGCTGCACACACTTTCCGTTTGAATATACTTTAGCCAAAGTAGATCAATATAGAGTTGATATTCTTTCTCTTCTGATTGATTATGCAATGTGAATATAATGCTTGCAAAAAAATCTATATAAAAGTTCGTTTTTGCTTGACGAACATTGGGCTGTTATGCTTCATTCATATATGTATATAAATAAATTGATATATAAACAGAGCGAAACTCATAAAAATGCTGAAGCAGATTCATTTTTTATAAAACACAATAAACAGCAAATTGACAGCAGCAAAAACGACTTCTATCAATAATATTTGTTGGCAGCTCATATCAAATATCGGATCAAATATTTTCACTAATTAAACATCCTTTCTGATATTAATAATATATTTGACCTGCCTGCAGGGCTATCAAAAAAATATAATTTTTTATTTTTTCTTTTTTTTTTTTGTTTTAAATTAAAAATCAAGGTATCGGCTAAAACGTTTGAAGAGCCATCATTAAATTAATTATGGCACTGCGAGCCGCAATCATTTGATTGCATCGAATGCATTTTGAATGGTGCATCAGTCAATAAATAGCTGGACAAAATGCACAAAGGCCACATTTTAATTGCATTTACATGTCCTGCGGCACAAATAAAGTTTGTTCCACTGGCCGTTGTTGTTGTTGTTGTTGTTTTTACTGCTGCTGCTGCTGCTTTTGCTTGCATTGTTATTGTTTATGTTGTTTTTCTAGCTTTTTTTGTTGTTGTTGCTGTCGCTGTTTATGCACTATATTGAGTCCATTGTGTTTGGCCTCTCGCAGTTTATTAGACTAATTGCAGTCTCTATGTATAAATGTAGGTATTTATGTATGTGTGTGTATTGTGTGTGTTGTGTCTGTGTGTGTGTTTGTATAATTTTGTGTTCTTTGTGCGACCCGAGGCTAAATGACATGTCCGGAATGCCAACATCCAATGCAAAAGCAATGTAATTATGAGCCATTTTAATGCTCTTAAAGTCAATGAGCAAACGACAACAAAAACAATCACAAAAAAAAAAAAATAATATACACAGAACTGAACAACGCTCAAAGGTCGACGAAACTAGCGGTTACCCTGGAGACTGGTGTAAATGAAACTTAAATTCAGCAAATGAAATTTTGCAGGCAAACCAACAAAATACTATTTTGCAACTGAGAGTCTGATCGACTTGCACATACTTTAGAAAAATATTAGATTTTCACTTTGGAGCATGTGTCTCTAGAGCTCCTTCTATATCTATCTCTCTCACCCAATCTCTCGCCCAATTCCCTCTCTCTTTCTTTTAGTTTTTCCTCTCTATTGTCTCCCACTCTCTCTCTCTCTCTCTCGTTCTCGTTCCCTCCCTAACTTCATAGAGCACACTATTCTTCCTCTCCAACCTCGTTCAAGCATTTCAATAGTTACAGGGTATCAAAAGCAGCGGGCTATGTTTGAGGCCTCCAGTTCCGCCCAGTTCCGTTTTACCAGCTTTGACCCATCCTCCGCGCGCTCTTTCTCCCTCCCCTCTGCCATCTCGAGCCACACACAGTCTAGTGCACTTGTCGTTTAAATAAGAAGCGAGCCGTGTATTAACTTTAATTGACATGTGGCCAGCCAGGGCCACTTTATGGGCTTGCCAGTCAGCTTTCGAAATAATGATGAAAAACTCGGCAATATGTGAAGGCGCAGCTTTTCGCAGCTTCTCTCACTGTTGCGTCTTCTTTTATTTTTGTGTGTGCGTGCTTCTAAAGGGAAGGAGGACAGCCTCCTGTACAGCCTGCCCAAAGATTAAAGTCAGACCTTGTCGTTCCATCGAAGGTCAAATAAAATCGATGTTGTGCGTGTCTCACAGAGGCTGTGTGCGTGTGTGTGTGTGTGCGTGTTTGTGTGTTGCTCTTGCTGTTGTGTCACTTCTGGGAAAAGAATTAACCTTAAAATTAATGGCGCGAAAAGATTGCCTTAGTGGACTTTTCACTGCTCGGCAAGGGTCTGGCGGATGCGGGCCTAATGTGTCTTTAACTTGAATAGCATTCGAAATGGCTGCACAGGCGTCAGATATTGATATATAATATATACATACATATATATATATAACATTAAACAAGCTAATTATGCAGAGATACACGCGAGTTTTAACTGTGATACACAAGCTCGGTTTTATGACGCCAGTTGGCGCCGGCTAAAAGGAAATTGTGGAATTGAATCGCAAAAGTATTTTGAATATTTCTTTGAATTTTCGCAGAGTGTGAAACAATTATATTTGCAAATAATATAATATTTTTCCAGGAATTTTAGCGGACATAAAGAGCAGCTATTAAATATACTCTTATTTGTATTTAATGAAAGTAAATTGAGAGGAATATTCAGATTAACGTTAAAAATTGTTAGCAACATTCACGCTTTTCGCTTTTACTGATTCGACTATGTTTTGTTGGTCTACATATCAATCAGTCTGTCATTCAGACTGATTGTGCAAGAATTAGAGTATTATATGTAACTTTGATAGTCTCTGATAGAACTAGCCTTATATAAGCTAACTCAATCTCCCAGCAACAAAGAGGTTGTCAATGATGTGTTCTAACATACATCAGGCAAGAAATCATGGGTTTTGAGGGCGGACATTTATGCATGACTTGAGAAATTGTTCAGGAACATGTTGATGGATCTAGTGATCGCTAAAGAAGGAATTGTTTATAACAGAGGGAGATTCTAGCAGTGGCGTTTTACCCCCTCGGATAGTATTGACTGCCATCTTCTGACGCCGTCAAGTAAACAGCGGAAGAGAATTGAGCAATGGGAACTCAAGGCAATAGAAATAAAATGTTACTTAATAATAAAAGCAAAGAGCTCAGCATAGATAGGCATAGCTCACTCATCGGAAAGCAACATAGATCGCTGCGCTCACACATTCAAATGACAAGACAGCAATGCAAGATAAGCGACGTCTTCCGATATTACACAGCTTAAGCAGGAGCTCAAGCTTCAGTCAGCAATAATGTTGCAGACAATGCTTCGCGACGTAAACAGCCATCGTGCGACACCATGCACGAGTGCCTAGAGCGAGCTGAAGCTATAAGATATTACATTCTAAGTTTTTATTTGATATTTGCACTCAAAGTCTTCTCATCTCGCGCGCTCTTCTTTAAGCCTTTTGTAAGCCGAGCCTTTAATATACAAATGTTTGATAGATTTATAATCAAGACCATGAATTCTATAATATATTGCTTAAGAATTATTAGACTTTATGTTATCTACAAAGAAATTTTCCTTCGAGCAAAAGCGTTGAAGCATCTGCTGAAGTATATAACAGAGTTTATTTATTTATCTCTAAGAATCTTTGATTTATTTAGCTTTATTTTGGCTTAGAAATTTGAAAGATATTTGACTATATATAGCTTTTAATGCTAACAAGCTTTTGCCTTTGATGCCTCGAATTGCTCCAAACCAAAACAATTTCATTTATTTTATATATTTGTTGAAGGAATTCTGAGTTTTTTTTAATGCCAACCCAAATCTTAAGCATCCGAATTGGATAGCTTTAAAAAGCTAATTTGCAAGCATGTGGAAATTTACAAGGAATATTCAGTTTCATGCAGCTTCCCTCACACACACACACACTCTCTCTCGCACAGCTAGAGCTAAGGGCTCACGTTTCACATATCATCATTAAATATTGTGCCGTAATGAGCATTTATCTAGGATATTACTGCATATCTGTGCTCAAAATGAAGCTATGCACCTACTATCACAGCTACAATGGCTATATAGGGAGGAATTTTGCATGTAAGTATGCCGGCCAGGCCAACAGTGTGTATTACTGGCTAGCACCCAAAGTTTAATCCAGCTGCAGCATGCGCTGGGCTTTTGGCTTAAATATCTGTGAGCTTAGCAAGTTTAATATACGGGACGCTGCCTGGGTTGGTCCCCCTCCTTCCGCCTCCTACTGCTGCTGCTGCTGTTGCTCGTTAAATGCCCGTTTGGCCCAATTCTCGGCTCATAACTTTGCACAAAATTAGTTGCATTCATTTTGGTTAAGAGTAACTTAACCAAAGTATGCACGTGCACATATTCTCAGATGAATCTATGCTAGTATTCAGTCAAAAATCAGTTGGAAATTTGTGCAATAAATAGATCAAGTGGGAGTTAGAGTCAAACGCAAAATCAATCAAAAATTAATTTGTGCTTTAAATGAGCCTGAAATATGGGCAGAATAGAAAGGTTTTCATTAATTTGATTGATTGAGCTTCATTTGGAATATATATTTTATGGATCAGTTGTTGTGTAAATAACTCATTTGGTTTCTTGTATTAAGTTTAATGTTGGGTAGTTTGAGTCATCAACTATACTAGTAACATGATATGGAAATTGTTTGTCGGTTTTATATCACTTAAGTCTATTACAATCCCTTTTCGTTTCGAAGATATCTATATATCTTCTTTTGAATAGTTATTTATGTCCCGCAAGCATCAAACTATTATTTGTATACTCATTCACGCAGTTAAATTTGTCCGCAGAAGCGCAAGCCATTTCGGCGCTATTTAAGCTAGACTTGAAATTTGGAATATGTACTCCTATATACATCCATCTTATAAAGCTTTAAGATTTTCTTGATACCGCTGCATTTTTCACAGTTTTATAGTTTATTAACTAAATATTTAATTAGTTACTTAATAATTTTCTGTTGGTCTCTCCTCTATTGACCAAGCGTGCCAAATCGGAAAAAAATATCATTCAATGTTTCGCAGCTGGAGCTGGGATAGTTAGATAGTGTTGCAGACTGCTTCCTGACTCCTTTACCAAAAAAAACATTGAACTGTTTTTGGATTGGGAAAGAGTATTATGCGATCGGCGGACTGCAACATTCTTACTTGTTTTTTCTTGTAATTCTCAATTAGTTGAAGCAGATAAAAGTGGTAAGTCTCTAGTAAATCTAGAGCTGACTGCAAGGGCTAGTTCTTGTTTGTATATATATGGCATATTTTATAGATAAAACGTTTTATATTTAGTCAGATAAGTCGTAGAACTGAAGCTGAGACAACAAGCCAACATCCATACACTAGTCTAGGACTTAGAACTGAATCCTGCTTGTGCAATTGCTACTTGTGAAAATTATCTGACGCTCAGCTGCTGCTTGTATATTTATATATGTATATTCATATTTTATATTCATACATATTTATACAAAATCTTAAATCTATAAATCTTAAATATTTTATAAAAAATAATCAAATTTATACATAAATTTAATGCCATTTTATCAAAACTCATCGTCATTTTCCTGTGTCTGCCCGTCTGTCTGTCGCAAATATTATGCAAAACAAAATTGTTTATTTAAATAACTTCGACAGTTTATATTAATTCGCAATAATCAAGCATTCAAAATTCAGCAGTTATCAGCCCATGCGACCCCATGAAATAGGCGTGTGTGGTTTGAGGCATTGTCAATAGCGTTTAATGAAGCATGCGAATTTCTTCAAGCTTGCACTGCAAATCTGTCTGTCTGTCTCTCTCTCTCTCTCTCTCTCTCTCTCCCGCTCTGCCTCTCTGTTAGTCTGTCTGCCTGTCACTGTTGCCACGTGGTATGGATTAGAAAAACATGTGTCAATAAATAAAACCATTTACTTGCTGATATCGTCAATATTCGCACAGGCTGGCATAAAACAACAAATGATGCGAGAAACTGGAAAAAGCCTTTTAAAATGTACTTAAAATTCAACAATGACAATCAGAGCACATAGACGAACGAACATAGGCGGACGGGCGGTAGCTAGGTTGGTCGCTCTCACAAAGACCAAATGGATTTCGGCACAGTTTTTGAATCAATTTTCGGGCAAGCATTCGAGCTTGCTGCGAAATCTCATGTTAATGTGGCATTTGGTTTAGTGCCCCTAAAGCGGTTAAATAGCGTAAAAGTTTGCGATAAAAGGCGCTCTTCAAGTTTAGTTTGCGCTTTTCGGTTTACCCTGTAACAATTGAGCTTGAGATCGTTTTAGCTGAGCTGCCTTGCCACAAAAGTTAACTAAGAAGCAGAACTTGCAGCTGAGACTATGAAAGAGTCATGCGTTTAGGCAGAATAAGGATTTGAGTTGATCTAGATGGGTTTGCTTGCTAGTCTACTCGATCTCGGATGTGGCAGTTTAGCATCTTTGTTATGGATATCGCTTCTCATTTGAATTTGAAATTGTTCCTCGTCGATTTAATGTCCATAAGAATCGATATCTTCACTTGGTTTATATGAAATTTAGGTACATAGATTCTCGTATCGAGTACACAAAGCAAGATTACTTCCTCCGCTTAGCCCTAAAAGTTAATTTTAACTTCTAAGATATTCAACTTTGGCACACGCCTACATATAAATGTCATAAACCCACATTCCTGCCCCACAACTGGCATTGCTATGCCCACATCCAGGACATCTCCCAGTCAACCATACCACACTCGAGCCCAACTTGACTTGTTCCCTATGCTAGAATATGGCATGTGGCATGGCTTAGTTAAACGTCGGTCACGTGTGCCAACAAAATGGCCCAATCAATGGCAGCCATCATAAAAGTGCGAGCGCTGGCCATTAGCATTTACTTATATAGTATTTCTCTGTGTTGCGCGCCCTTAAATCCATTTTAGTTGCTGTTTATTGTAGGCTGCTACGGCTGCTGCTGTTGCTGCTGTTGGTGCTGCTCCTACGACTGCTGCTGCTGCTGCTGCTACTGCTCAGGTCAATCGATTTATGGCAAACACAAACAAGTTTTAACGACTTAATAGCCAAATTCAATACAATTTTCCAGCTGCCCGAGTGTCGCGCGATTCTCTGTTTGCATTTTCACAATTCGAGTGACCCTATAAAACTTTTGCAATTCAATAAAAATGCAAATGTTTTTCTGCAGTTGCAATATTATTCGTTTTCCTACTCTCGCTTCACAATTTTTCTTGTTTTTTTTTTTTTCTGGCAGTTTTCATTTTTTTTTTATTTTTTGTATATACCCTGTAAGCATACAAAGTGGGTAATGGGGTTTGAGAGAGAGAGAGAGAGAGAGAGAGTTGTGTAAGGAATTGCAGATGCGTAGAGTAGGGAGAAAGGAACGCTTGGAGTGTAGAGACTACTAGAGTTAGCAATTACATGTTTCTAGTTAAGCTGAAATATCCGTTGATAAGCATTTCATATAGGTCATATATTTTATAAGATTACATTTTGTATAAGGGACAACAGCACTTAGTTAGAATAAGTCTGTTATATACTTCAATTTAGCTTACATATTATTTTAACATATATTGAAATGTTATCTAACACATGTTATTCAATTTATGTTAAATTCTACTCACATTAACAGCTGTTAGACTAACTCTTTTATGCCCAATCTCAAGTTTCCTTACAACTTGCTTCAACCTCCTTCTGTCTTGTATAGATAACAGCTGCTATACCGCAACTGTTATACTGTTTTTTTTTCTCTCTTTATCGGTCTTCCAACAGGGTATCTCGCTTTGTTCTTTCAACTGCAGCTGATTTCTTTGGCTGTTGTGTAATTGAATTTGGAGCAGTTATGCAAAAGTCCAAGCGAATATAAATAAAAATTCAAATCCGCACGCATACCGTGACACTGACACTTTAACACACACACACACACACACACGCACATACACCCCAAAAAAGGCGCATACACACACTAGTTTCAATGGCGACCGTACGTCTAACGGTCGCTCACCTAACGCCCGTGACCTCTTGACCCAACCCCAGCGCTAGTGCTGCAAAATTTTTGGGGCTTGTTAAAAATTGACTTTTTGCCGCATTGAAATGTAAATCAAATTTGGCTTTAAAATGCCGTGGCACAGATTTTCGTTAACCAAGCGAAATTTAGCTGGCAGAACAGGCTTGAAGCGGCTTGAAACGCCCCTATCCCCCCTCGCTATCTAAACCTTTTACTAATTTTCGTGCCATCTAATGCCCACAAAGGGGCGCGCAGAGCGGAGCAGAGAGAGCGAGAGAGAGAGAAAGGGAGGGAGGGAGAAAAGTGTCAGAGTGCTCGCTGAGCATCATGAATTTTCATGTAGTTGGCTGACAACGCTGCTGGATGTGCAATTTTTTACGTGTTCTCATAACAAAATGTCAGGGTTTTTGGCCGTTGTGTCTCATGTATGAAAATTGAGCATCCACAATTTATAATGCAAATGTCAGCGACGCGCTGCCAAATAGACCTAAGTAAGGTAAGGCACAAAATAAAATGGGCGAAAAAAAAATAAAGAGAAGTGGCAAGAGTTTCGCTGCTGAGTGCCTGGCTATGGGGCGTGACATAAATTGAATTAAATTTTGCTTAAAAACTTCACCTGCTCAAGTTCAAAGTTTAATTAATTTTCTTTTGTTTTTGGCGCTAATTAAATGATTGAGTTTCGTATTTAGCTACGCTTGCCTGCACCGCTCTCTGTCTGTCTGTCTCTCTCTCTTTCGCTCTCTTGCACGCAAGATCATAAATCATTAGCACCCTTTCGAGGCTGCAAGTCGCGCCCATTCAGGTGATTGATGAGGCAGCCCCGTGTGCTGCAACCTGTGGGCTTACACGTGCCAAATGTAAATAAATTTCAAGGCTTCTCACCCCGCCCATAAGCATTTTATTGTTCCCGCCAACAGCTTTAAATCAATTAATTGTTTCGTTGGCCTGATAAGTCGCATTTACATATAAATATATGTATGTATATATATACATTTAATTTGTAAACTACTTATGGATACAGTGTATATATAATTGAGCTTTATAGGTATTTATTGGTTTCACTTTTAGCACTTACTTTATAATTGTGGCAATAAGGTTTAACTTGCAAGGATTCTTAGTATATGTATGCATATATTGTCTATTTTTCTGTCCATTTATTTATCTGTCTCTTGAATCTTATCTAAATATTTGTCTTTTTTTACATGATTAATTTCAATTGCATCTGGCAAATATATATTAACAATTTTACCTCAATATGAATGCACAAATAAATCAGTTTTTTTCAGTTAGGCCTGAAGCTGTTTGATTTTTTGCTTGGCAATTGAATTGATGTAATTTAAATATAAATATAATTAAATTGAAAAAGTTTAAACGAAATTAAATTGCAATATTTTCGGAAACTGGCTGGCCTGGGCAATCTAATGCAATCAATATCATCAACTGAAATATGAAACCTCAAAGTCATGTGGAAACCGCGAAATTTGTTTATATCAAATTCCGTTTAACTATCGCCGCGGGAGAGGCGCACACATTAAATAATATCAGCGTAATAACACCGCGAGTGCATATATATATGTATGTATATATATGTGTGTGTGTGTGTGTGTGTGTGTGTGTGTGTGTGTGTGTGTGTGTGTGAATGCACATCTGTTGTATATATAGCTGAAATCGTTGACCAAAAACAATTGTTTAGCGGCTGCCAACTAAAATGCCGCCGGGTCACATTCCATAGCTAAAATATTAGCTAAGATTCTGTTTGTTTGTGTGCAGGTGTGTGTCTATGTGCGTGTGTGTGTGTGTGCGTGTGTGTGCGTTTGCGAGTAACTCATTTGAAATTAATTAATATTATTAAAATGCAATGCACATTTGCGGCGCCTTTGTTAAAGTAAACCATTAGGCTAACATTGAATGTTGCGTTGTGTCATAATAATTACAAACACGCAGTAACACACAACACAACACGCACAGACTCAGCCAGACACTCTTACTTCACACTAACTGTGGCCAAATTCTTTTGTCCACACAAAACACAATGTTTAACACTTTTTGTTTAAACATTAGCTGAACATTGCAGCCTTATTATATGAATATACCGAGTCATTAGCGACATAATTCAATTGTTTATACATTGGTTATGTAAACCAGGTCAAAGGTTTGGAATGACACAGGGTTACAGAGAAAGAAATGGCAGAGCAATTGACAGTTTTACTGCAGAGTTAAAACCAAATTGAGGAAATCAAAATTTAGCATTAATATATCTTTGTATTCTATATCTGTAGGATACAACCGAAGTTCAGTCAAAAAATAGAAATAAAAATAAAAAATAAATAATAAAAATTTTTTTTCATATAGCTGTCAAAATAATATTGAAACAGAATCTTAAGCTGCTAGAAAAACATTAATTTTTGCAAGGAAACAAATTATTTATATTTATTTTATTTGCAACTATTGAGTAGCTTTCACAGAAGATTAAGATTAAATTATTATTGAGATTGAAGCTTGAGCTTAGCCTTAGATGGAGCTCTGCTTAAGTGGAAGAATGAAAATGAATTGTATTTAATTGTTCATACGTATATATCTGCAGCAAAGTTCTCCAACTAAATTTCTTATAACTAATAAAATTTCTCAAACACATCCATACATCAGGCAAGTAAAAGCTGCTGAACTAATGCGCCGCTGATTTAGCCCTTGGCAATAATTAAATACAATTCTTTTTCAGGCTTCCACTTAAGCAGAGCTCGACCTAAGGCTAAACTCATATACGTTGTTTCATTTTTATTTTATATTTTTTTTTTCTCTTCTCTTCTACTTCTTTTTTTTTTTGGTTTATTTCTCTGTGGAGGTCATAAATTTGCTGCTGTTTGCTGTTAAACGTAAACGAAACATTTGGTGCGGACATTTTTCGCCAAGAAGTTTTCAGGCTTTAGTTTCGCTCAGATGATTTATGTGTGAGGAAAAAATACGAAGCATAGCGTAGCAGTCGCTGTGTTTTCAAAATTGTGGCATGTGGCTTGGAGAGTTGCTAACAAGCGCAGGTTGAACAGGCGACAACTGTTGATGCAGTTAAGAATGTTTTCAAAACCGAAAAGAAAAATTCAAGTGAGTGGAGGAAGCATTGCAAGCGATGAACCTAAGGGATGACTTGAAACATGGTAAGAGCTGAAGATCGGCTTTTGCCATATGAACGAATAACAAGAGAGTAAGTACTTTGCTCTACTTTTACTTCGAAGGGCCATACTGGACCGAAGAGGTGCCTTGAAGTAAGGCAAGAGATGAAGACCAGCTACAGGAGCTTTTGCCTTAAGAATTTTAGCTGCCATATGGAGACAGGTTTCCAATGAAGTCCATAATTCATCTACTAAACGACCTTTTGACTATATCAAACTGACTTTTGATCTTGGTCAGAAAGTCTTAATATTATGATATTGCAGAGCTGCCCATTCATTCATTCAATTATTGATTATCTATTTTTGAGTCTTCCAGCTCTGAGGTAGCTTCATCCAGAAATACTTTTCGAACACTTGGCATCGTTATACCCTCTTTATCTATTTTCAAAGTAATCAGTTTTGCAAGGCGCTGTTGCTATAAAAGTTCTGTATATGTTGTGTAACCACACAGAAGATATTTAATTTAAATTTTCACTACAATTCAATGAATGTGCATATTCATTTACATAACATTATTTCCATAGCTCGTTGATGGATAGCCTTCCACACATACATACATACATACTTACATATATGTAGCTTAATAAGCTTGCTCAGTCGCATTTTCAATTTCCATACAATGACAATTAATCAGGTGTGCGCCTTAAGTCAATTTTAACAGATTGATTCAAATTTGTTGTGTGGCCACGCCCACGCCCACGCACAACTCCACTCAGACCACGAGCACAACCAGGTAGCAAGGCTGGTATTTTAGTTTTGGCATCATGCAAAAGTCAACGGCACGTACAAAAGGCACTCAAAGAAGGTGTGAGAGAGAGAGAGAGAGTATGAACAAGAAAGAGATAGACATATTGAGATATAAAGCTCCAGGGCACAGGCGTGGGAGTTGCTGAAACAGGCAAACGTATCGTAAGAATTTATTGCATCAATTAAGTTGGACATGTTAATTGCGTCAAGCTGAACATCACGCACATGCGAAATGACTGTGTGTGTGTGTGTGTGTATCTTTCAATAAGTCAAGTGTCTGTGTGTGGGTGTAGGTGTGCGCTGCTGTGTTACCTGACAATGTGGCCAAAAGTGGTGTCAAAAGTAACGTAGCTATTCATTGTGATTTGCCAGCTGGCGTGGCGTATATGCGTACGTGTTAGTGAGTGTAAATGTTATTTCAATTAAAACTACAAATTATAAGTGGGTGTTGCAAAACAGCAGCCACAAATGATAGACTAGCCGTTACCCTAGACTGCTGAAGGCAAAAACAAAATTGACTCAATTGCCTAACGTAAAGTAATAAAGCATAACATTAGTTTAAGTCCAACTTACGCAAGCAACATAAAACTCGCTTTGTATTGCTTTTCTATAGGGTAGCTTTCACTTTTAGCTTTTGTTAGTAACAATTGCTGGGTTTTGCGCTCGCGGCCATGCAAATTGATAATTTCACAAAACTGTTAATTGCTTATAAATCAAATGAAATTATAGTCGATTGCCGTTAAGATATTTGAATTATTATTTATAATTGAAATAGTTTCAATAGTTTAAATTATTGAATTTGGGTAAATTAGTTCAAATGCAAAAATGGAAATTAAGTGGTAGAGAGGAAAGCTTTTAGTGTTTATTATTGAATTTAAGCAAATTATTTATAAAATCTTTTAAAGTGCAGCAAAAAGTTATATTTTGTTGATAATGAGCGATCTGCTTCTGCTTCTGTTCTCTCTGCGTTGTGCTTGTAATTCCCAACAAGTTTGAGCATTAACAAGCATTAGGGATTTGTTGAAAGCTAGAATCTCTCCTCAGTCCGGTTAATAAAAGGCGTTGCTTCGTGAAAGAATTGTACCTAAAGACTGAACTAAAGTAGTCCACAGACGTAATAACTGGATTTAGGTTTGGTAATTAATGAAAAAACTAGATTTCATGTACATATGTATTAGAAATTAACCAAGTTGAATATTGATTAGCTTAGCATTAAAGTTGCTGTATGAGTTAGTTAGACTGTCTTAAGCAAACTAAAGACTAAATTTTACATAATCCTATATAAAAACTTTACTCAACAAAAGGTATTTTCATCAGATTCTGCTTACATGCTCGCCTAATCTGAGCATTTCTGTCATTTTGGTCAACTGAACAACAATTTGAACTCTAATTCCAGTCTATTCCAGCTTTGGCTTAGCTACAGGCTATTATATGCATTGATTCACACGATTCTGCCTACATCCTGGCCATTGTAGGCACCACAAAAACGACAATTTGAATTGAAATTCAAGTCTACTCGAACCTAGCTTAGCCCACAGGCTATCTTAGTCAATAAAAGCTAGCAAGGCGTTTAGTTAACTACAATATCAGTTACTTTCACAAACAAATAACAATTATTATAGTAATAGGTGTTGCATTGCTCTGCCTCGCCCACATTTCATGTAAACCAAACCGAATTTTCACTCGAAATATATGATTTATAACACAAGCTGAAGCACACTTTCGGTCAACATATGCAAAAAGAATAATAATAAAATAAAACCAAAACTTTGTGTTAGTTGTGGCACAATGGTTGGCTTATGCCAGTTTCTGAGTGCTGGCAATATTATTATTGTGGCCACAAGCTTACCGCTCAATTTGGTTCATGATAATAATGAAATGCCACCGGGCCACTTGACACGCCCAGCAGAGCACTTGTGGGCGTTGTTGTTGTTGTCCTGACTGTGATGCAGTGTCGAAGGACGTGACTGTAACACTAAAAATGCAGGCAGTCAGAGCTGCCAGAGCTAACTCACAACAAGTGCTGCCCAAGCAGCAGCAGCAGCAGCAGCAGCAGCAAAGTACATGACATCGAAAATAGTTTTTTGTGGATATCGCCTTTTGGTCATTTTCTAATATCTATCGTTTTTGCTGTTGTTGTCAACTCATGTTGGCAATTTTCACCTGTTCATAGCCACAGCAACAGTAGCAGCAGCAGCAGCATCAGCTTACATACAACGTGTATAACAAATGTGGACACACACAGTGGGGCTTCGCATAGGTTGGGGGGCCTTGAGCATTAGCTCTGGACATGGCTTGATATGTGTGTGTGTGGAATGCCAAATGCGTTTATGATTTGTATCATGTCCTTTTGGCCAAATAAATCAAATGCAATCAACAGTCTCAGCCGGGGCTCACAGGGCTTATTAAGCATGTGGCCAGTGGCAGGAGCTGCAGGCGTTCTCAGCTTAGCTCAGCTCTGCGCTGCTGCTGGTGCTGCTTCTTCTTCTTATACTTCTACTTGCTATCCATTATATCAACTGAACTGAACGAAGCGCCCATAGCAGGTATGCTATGCTGCTTTACGTGGAACCAATGAAAATTCAATTTCCACAGCATGAGAACGCAATCCGAATAATTGCAGTACACACAGCCGTGGTTAGGTAGATATACGATTGGAATCAGTTGGAGTGTATTGAAACTCGGCTTATCCGAAGGGGTTTCTAGTGGATCTTTGGTATTTTGAAGCTCTTTGAAAATTAGCTCTAATGCTGGCATTTGTAGCTTCAAAATCGTAGTAAAAAGTAGACGTGTTGACATATGGTTGACCTATGGTTCTCCTCAGATAAATATGTGTTCTTTTACATGACAGATTGATTGATCGCTGAGAAATAAAGTCTTTAACAACATATTCATAGATATTTTGTAGTCTGTTCTTTTAGTCTTACTACTAATATCTAACTTTCTACTCATTTAAGCACTAAATAACTCTTTATTGAGATTGAAATTAAGCAGCCCGAAAGCGATGGCCAATGCCACTGAATAGCTCACTTCACGGCTAATATCCACAAAAGGAATAAATAAAAGCAAAACCTGTGCCAAATCACACAAATATCTCTGACCAACTGAATGCGGATGCTCAAAGCCGAAAGTCTTGATTGTGTCACCTCGTTTGGCAGCTGAAATCACACAGCCATATAATATTACTAAAAGAGAGCAGTCCACAAATTGGTTTGGCTTTGATTTGTTTTCTTTTTCGTTTTCGTTTTCTTTCTCATTGTTTTTGAATCTAGTTTTTTGTCTGCTTTGGCTTTGTGCACGTTGTTTCGAATTACAAGCACACACACACACAGATATATATATATATATAGTTGAAATCGGTTTTATAATCTTTTAAAAAATACAAAGCATATATATGATGCTACATAAGTGCGAATGCGAATGCGTTCTGTGGCATGGCGAGTATGGGAAATTGTGTCCCAAAAGCGCAGCGAACATTGCTTTGTTTTTCCTCCCCTGACAGCATTGACAGATTCGACAAAAAACTATGGCCAAGCAAAAGAAAAATGTTGCGATAAAAAAAAATATGAGAAATTCTTGCTGAATTCTCTTTCTCTCTCTCTCTCTCTCTCTCTCTCTCTGTCTGTCTCCTTTGCTCCGTGTTGGCTGCTCTTGTATTTTATTGAAATTGATTTTCTTGGATGCGAATGCATTTGCGCCAGCATATTACTTTTATTATATGGTATGTTGTATATACATATATCTCTTGCACAGAGTCCCCATTGCTTTCTCAATTCTTTGGCAACTTTTCCTTCTCATTCTTCTCCATTTTCTTTTCGTTTCGTTTCGTTTCGTTTCGTTTCTTTCCTTTTTTTTGCGTGTTGTAATGGCAAAATAAATATTGAAAATGGCAAATGGGAATTGCAGACAATGGATAGCTGGGTCGTCTAACAGCAACTGAGCTGAGCACTCAGCATTCGGCACTCGGCACTTGTTGCCAAGCCGAATCTTAATTTTTATTCACAATCCGTTGATTATTTGGAGCATTTCTATATATATATATGTATATTTATGTCGACAAATCTGTCAAATGGGTTAGGTTTGCATATAAATATATGGAAATGCGGAAGATATGCAATGAAAATATATTTTGTAGTTATTCATTTTTGCAATATTTTTTTGTTTACTTATAATGATGAAGCTATGCAAAGTGGATTTTTTAAGTAATGTTTAAGTAATGCATAAAATTGTTTTTAAATGAATTTTTTTTACGCTTTTCTCAATAGTTTTTTGTTGACTAATATAGATGAAGCTATTGTAAATTGAGTTTGAAATAATAATAATATAATAATGTTTATACTTGTACTGTAGTTAATAAAAGACAAATATATAACGCAATAGTCGCATTTGTCTTCACTTATGCAATGCCTTTACGGGTATCTGCTGCGAGAACCCACAATAACAAAGTGCAAACCACTCAAAACAAAGCACTAAGGAAATGGACCGGAGCCGAATGGTTCGTCAGAAACGAAACCCTGCACACTGACCTCAAGATGCCGACAATTGCTGAGCTCATTGGCCGACACAGCAAAAGGTATGCGGACAGAATATCCGCCCACCCGAACCAGCTTGCAGCCAATTTAGTCACCAACACAATCAACAGAAGACTGAAAAGATTGCACCCCTTGGAGCTCAGAAGTGACTTAAGTTAAAATCAAAGTAGACTTAGTAGCAATAAAGGCATTTAGCCACTTTCATAGTTAAGGTATATTTAAAAATTAAATTATTAATTAAAATTAAAAAAAAAAATGTTGATAAAATTTCTTTGCGCTGAAAAGTAGGCAATGCTTTTTGTTTTTTTCTAGAAATATTTTTATATAAATTTTTTAATTTTCACAAGCTTTTTGTAAGCTTTCCTTAAAACTGAATCTCTTAAATTTTACTTCCTATTATACAGCAGCTAATTTAGTTTAATTTTGAGGAGGCACAGTCCTGTTGCCATTCACTTAGACAGTAGCCTAAAATTTAAATAGATATTCCTACAAGTAAAGGTACTAAAGGTAGTAAAGGTACCAACTAGCTACACGACAGCTCGGCATAGCCATATCCCGCACAGTTTTTATACTAGAAGCACCGTTTGTTGGAACGTCTTTATGTCTCTCTCATATGTTACGCACTTAAATTGTTGGCTCAAAATTTAATAAAGTTAATTTTGAATTTTGCTCAAAAAGATAGGCTTCCAAAAATCAATTTCAACACTTTCATACCTCATTCAAAGTGCGCACTTTCCTCGCTCCCTTCCTGTCCAGTTAGTATACTAGTTGGCTAACGAAATAGTGTAAGGAAATTTTACAGTTTATGCCGAAGCAATTTTTGCTTCGACTTATTCTATCTGCACTTTTACAGCTATGCAGGAGAAATTTTTAAAGCCAGCTGAACGGAACACTTGTTTAATAGAGTGCACACAGTTTGATTATAATGCTGAGAGCTGCTTTTCAATGGCCAAAACAATTTTATTTTTATGCAAATGTTAAAATTAAGCTAAGGCCCAACCATGGCAAATATGCCAACAGACAGGCCAGAGCCGACCAGCTAACTGCCTGGGGAAGGGCGAGCGAGGTGGAGTCCATGCACAATGTGCTTTATTTTTAGCCCCCGTTTATTGTGCAGCGCTCAAAGCAGCCAGGGGTAACGAGGGGGTGCTGGTTTGAGGTGCAGGTAATAGAGACAGCATTTCAGGTGGGTCGGCAGCAAAATAATTAGAGCCTGCACAGCCTGCAACGCACTATGCCCAGCTATTGTTTACATAGGCAACCAGTCTGTCCCTCACCCTCGCCCTCGCCCTCGCCCCCTCTCTCCCTCTTTCTGTCTCTTTCTGGTTGCCATGGCAGTTGATGCTACTGCTGCTGCTGCTGCTGCTGCTGCTGCTGCAGTGACAGTTTCAATGTGCAAATCTGCATAAGTGCGCATTTTAATTTTGTTGCACATTTTGCCGGTTGCACAAGCGGCGTCTAATTGAAATGCATGCCACTGCCGGAGAGGAGCAAAAAAAGGGTCTGCCAGTGCTTGACTTCTGCTTTAAGCATATATTGTCTCTCTCTCTCTCTCTTTCTATATATATATTGCATGTCAATGATGGCTTTAATGTGCGTTTTACTTTTAAGTTGAGCTCGCATGCCGGCACGTCACAGCCATCAACGTATTTTTATGGCTGACAGGGCGTCTTATAAACAGCGAGGAAGAGTGAGAGAGAGAGAGAGAGAGGGACAGCCACCATTAGCAAACCCTTTTGCGTTTATTTACCTTTATTTTTTATTTATATATTTGCGTTTTATTATTGAACGGCTACATGACATGAATTTCAATGAATGTCAACAGCAAATGCTTTGGCCCCACGACAGCAGCTTCTCATCTCTGCACCCTTCTTGGGGCACTCATATCATGGCCATAAAACGAGCGTGTCATCAGAAATCGCAACAAATTTAGCAAATTGCCGGAAATAAAATTTAAATTAGCAGCCAACACCAGCACAGCGGCGGCAACAGCTTTCAAATAGATCATCTATTAGACGAGGCAGCTCGTTGCAAATGCGAATCAAGAACATTGTCTTCAAAGTCGTAAATCCATTCAAGCGTAGATTAGAAAAAGCTGTCTTGCTAACTTTTACAAGTTTGGCTATTTGGTACATCTCTTATTTTGAAGGGTAAACTTCTATATTGCTTTGTTTAAGCCAAGCCAACAGAGAAGAGCTATGAGAACATATATATTTATTTGTAAGAATTATTATTGATAGATTTAGTATTTTGTTAAGGATTGATAGTGCCTTGAAATTAAGTAGCTCTTACACTAGAAACTAAAACAATATTTTTAAAATTCCATTTAATTTTGAAAATGTAAATATAAATGTAAGTTTTTAAACCTGTCCTTTAAGTCTCTTAAGTATGACTACAATAAGTACAATACCACAGTCCATAAAAACAATATTAGAAATGCATTAAAGCTTGTCTATAAATCGAAAGCATTTGCTCTGGAGTCGCTTTAACGTAGCTCAGACAAGCATTTATTCTAGTTCAGTGTGATCAAATCAGATTTATGGCCATTGTCAATAAAACCAATGTCTTCATATTCATAAATGTTTCACATATTGTTTCATTCTTTATGCACTCGTTTCGCTGTCTGTACATAATTCATCAAGTTGATAAACTTGAGCCAAGCGCTTTCAAATCAAGACAGCTCAAAAAGTGTCAAAAATAATTTTATTTTTATGACCGGCTATCTGGCACAGACACAGAGAACGAGAGGGAGAATAAGAGGGAGAGAGAGATGGAGCAAAGGAACTGGGGGTTGGTCTCATTATGTAAATTGCGGGCATTCATATAAGCAGCTCACCCAAAACTAATTTGTCACTGTCTTTTGCTTGTTAGTCAAACGAACGGACAGCAGCAAGAAACTATGTCATATGTGCCAGCAGCCGCTGTGTGTGTGTGTGTGCGTGTATGCGTGTGTGAGTATTTTTGTGTGTGCCACGCTTTTGTGGCTTACATTTTTATCACTCTGCGCTGTGGGCCAACAAAGTTCTGGTGTTTGCTGATAAACTCATGCTAGACTCTGCAAATATTCCAACAATTTCATAAGCTTGACAACAACAGAAATACACAACAATCACACACACACACATACACATAGACACACTCACACACACACACGCACACACCTAATCTAATGCAATCAAAGTACTTACTTAGCGTCCAAATGCCGCCATAATCAGCTAAAACTGTTAATTTTGATTGCTTATGCGAGTTTTGTGTTTTATACAAGGTGTTTTTACCTTATTTATGTAGAGCCGTTACGGTGCGGCCCTTTGGGTGCAACATAATTAAACATTGCATACTTTCCAGCGCCGTTTTCAATTTATGTAATTACCGCCGTGCCGTCGCACCCAAAGCGCATTTTTGCACTAATTAGTGAAATTATGGCCAGCATGCGGCACAATTGTGCGTGTATGTGTGTGTGTATGTTAGTGTGAGTCTGCGCGCGTGTATGTGTGTGTGCGTGCTTATCCACATGTCCCCAAACCTACATGCAAAACCACATCACACCACAAACATAACCTAGAATCTCCCACACTCTCGAAGCTTTACGCACTGCGCTCATTTCAATGCATTAAGTGGGCACAGGTCACTGGGCTGTCATGTTTAAGTATATAAATAGGTATACATATTTACCTATTTATTTATATAAGTATCTATATCTAAGTACAGTCTTGTCAAGCAATAAGTTATAGAAATTGTGTATCTTCTTTTGAAAATATAGTTAGTATTAAGTTAGACTTCAAATTAGTTATCAATAGTCTTGAGGGGAAGTTTTGTTCTCTCAGCCAGTTTTGCTTATTGGCAATCGATCCAACAATATATCAGATCCAAAAGTTTATGATACTATATGTTATAGTTAATTATCTATGTTTCAGCCCGTTACATAATCTTGATGAGAAATTACGATCCGTCAACTTAGCTTGAACTTTTTGCTTATTAGTCATGATTCAATCAATTAAATATTTTATAACATTGTACCAAGAAGTAATATTTGCCAACCCAGCTTGTTGCTGTTGCCCCTAGCAATCAATCAAACCATCAATAAAAGTAATCTGTGTTAAAATCTTGATAGACAGTACTATCCTCTTGCTAAGCTTGAGGTTTTTGCTTGGTAAGGCCCAAAAGTCTTATGTATATTATATGAATTCCCGTTTTACTTATCATTTCTAAGAGCTAACTATCTATGTTTATGCTTTATTTCTAATATTCAATAGCTTTCTTGGGGCATTCCTTCATTAATCATGCAATCAGTTAATAGAAATATCACATTTGTATCTTCTTTATATATCCAATACACTTTTATTTTATCATTAACATCAATAGTTTATGCTATGGATTAAGCATCAATCTATTAATCATCTAGCTTCCTCCACACGCTTGCTTTCTATAAAGAGCTATCTTTAACTCTTATCTTCAACTGAAGCTCCACTTGTTTAGTTAACTTCAACTCTTTGGAGCCAAAAGTCAATAAACAAAAAAAAGTCAATTAAGTTTCTTCTTCTTCTATACCGCTATAACATAAGCTATTCCCAAATCGTTTGACCTATAGCTTAAGCATCAATTAATCAAGCAGTTCGACATTCTTTTAACAATCGATTAAGTTAGCTTCGATTCCGAGCCTATATAGTTTGTGTAGTCAATCAATCAAGTTTTTATATACATTCAACAGAGAACTCAATTCATGTTCAATACTTTACTGTTTAGCCCACTATCATTATTTTTAATATCGCCACATTCTACCTCAGCTAATATGACTCAGATGTCAACCGAATTAAACAATTAAAGCTTGAATTTAAAGCTGATATTTTCACAGCATTTTCACTTGCCCGAAGCATCAATTTCTTTCTTTCTTTACTTGTTCTTGTTTGTGTTTGCTGTTTTTTTTTTTTTTGGCAAAGTTTTTTGTTGCGTCCTGTCAGTCGCTAAAATGCTTGTCGCAACAGCCCCCTGCATAAGCTTGTCAAATTTAACTGTCAAACGCACCTGTCAAGCGTAACAATTAGCACGCCAAAATGGCAACTGGCAGCCACAAACGGTAGCTACACATGGCAACCCATCAGCGGCCATCAGCCCGTTAGCTGTTCCCAGTTCTGATTGTTCACGAAGTAGGGAGCCATGGGTGGCACAGTTGCGTTGCGCAGTACATACATACATACATACATACGTCGTCTATAACTTTGAGCATTGATTAACGACCATTTGTCGAATTTGACAAATTTTTGCTGCTACTGCTGCTGCTGCTGTTGCTGCTGCCAAAAAGCAGATGAAAATCAAAATATAAATGGGCAAAGCTTTAAGTAGTTAGGCATTGGGCTTTAAAAATGAGCGAAGATATTTATAAACTAAAAAGCTTATTAAGTTGACATCATTTTTAAAATATTTCTTTACTTTAGTTTAGTTGTTTTTTTTTTTAATTTAAAAAAATTAGGATAGATCATTTAATAATAATAATAATAAAAACTCAAAGCAACTTAGTTGTCATAATAATTTAAAAATATTTTCTAATGGCAAAGAAATCATAAAAAATCTTTTCAATATTAACAAAATTTTTAAAAATTAAAACTAGTAGAAAATATAACATATTTTCTATATTCTATATATATTCTATATCTATATTTAAATAATAATAATAAAAAAGCGATATTAATTTTAAATATTGAATGTATAGCTAGATTTATAACATTTACTTTATACATATATCTGATGTAGCGTTTATCTGCTGCGATTGCAACAATCAAGCAAATCTAAATAAGAAAGAAACGAAAATTATTTTAATATTCTCATCCTCTATTCTATGCCTGACCACGCCTTAAATATGCTCTATTAAAAGTTTTACTCTGGCATCCCATAGAAAATTTGGCTTTTGGTATAATTTGCTTGAAGCTTATTATGGAAGCTGGTCAATTAGTTGGCGGCTGGCTATTGTCTAGGCAATTGGTTGAAGCAGCCCAAGGTGAGAGCCGCAAACAATTTCGCTGGCAGCTCATTGTGCTGATCGACGATGTGGTCTTTTTATAAATGGCGGCAATTGCGACGGAAATGTGGCTGGAGCGTTGCGTTTTCGCACGGCAATGACATTGTTAGCCAGGCCAAAAAAAAAAAAAAAAAGATTTGCATAATAATAAAGGCAGGCAAACAGGCGGCAGTCAGCCAGGCAGGCCAGATATATAATGGCTAAAGTCACAGCATTTGCATTATTTTCGTTTTATTTATTTTACTTTACGTTATTTTCTTTTTTTCTTCTCTTTGGCCATTTGGCCGTTTGGCCAATTACCTGAACAACGTCACAACAAGTGAAATCAATCAAAGATATTTGCTCTGCTTTTGTTTGCGCCAGAATTGTTTATAAAAATTAAGAGAATGAAAATGAAGAAGCTGAAGAACCAAACAAATTGTATTTGAGGCAATAGTTAAGTTTTCTTTTCAGCAGTTTTTGATGTTGCGTGACTTTGCTTTGACTTTAGGCGAAAATTATATCAAGCTGAAATATTTATAAATTCTCAGTTGCAGTTGATGTCTGTAGCCTCGGGCAGCTGTTGTTGGCATTTAGTAGAAAGTTTTTTATTTTGTTTTAATACACTGTATGACAGTAGGTAAAAAGAGTATATTTAGTTAATGGCAAAAGTTTGAGCTTTCCATTCAATATAAAGTTATGTAATTCCCGATCAATTGATCGAGCTGAAATGATCTTGGTTCGTCTCTTAAGCTCTGCAGTCTATATTGCTTGAAAGTATTGTAATCTTATCTTGGGCCAAGGTTCTTGTATGAGTTTACTAGTTTCTATAGCAATCATTTTCGGCGCAGCAGATAAAAATCTTTCTATAAATTAGCTCTTTTAAGCTTAATCATATTATTTGAGTGGATCGCTATAAATGTTTTTCAACACAGCAGCTAACAAAAGCTCATCAAATAAGCTCTCTTTAGCCTATCTTCTCTTTTGAGTTGTTGTGCTCATTTATGCTCTCTGGGCACATAAGCATACAGCTACTCTCCCTACTTATAACTTCTGTTATGCCTTTGTCAGCCTGTCCAAAATTTGCTAAACATAAATATAAAATATTTTTAAAATATGTATTATATAAGCTTAATTCGCCAACCTAACATAACTTCATCTGCCTAGCTCTAAATCTGCAAAGTTAGCATTTGCTCAGCTCTCTATCAAACTGTTGCTTGTTACTAAAAACAGAGTATTATACAGTCGTTATTATACAGCCAAAATATTTTTTTTGTGACTAATAATATGTGAAATACACACATAAATATATATATAATATACACACACATTTTTGTTTTGTGGCGCTCAGCTTAAAATGTATGAAAAATGTTTACTTTTTTTTTGTGGATGTTTGTTTGGCCGGAACACAAACTGGAGTAAAAAGCACATGAAAATGCGTCACGCATTTTACAAAAAAAAAAAAAAAAAAACTTTGGAGTTTAGGTACAGGTGTGCGTATGCAAGTGTTTGTGTGTGTGTGTGTGAGTTATGACAGCACACATAAAAAGCGAGACACAGCAAGGCAGCGTAGGTGTGTGCGAGTGTTTCTCTCTCTGTGTATGTGTGTGTCGAGCTGAACTCAAGATTTATGTGCAAGAGTTTTACAATTTGATCGCCTGCTGTTGACATTCGTTGCTGCTAGTTGCACGAAAAATTGTTGTAAAAATGTTTCATTGCCACACATAAATTCCAATTTCAAGCTCACACAACTTGCAGCAGTTGTCTGCTGTTGAGCTTTAAGTGCATTTCGTCTGCCACTCGGCTTATGCGGCGTATACGCAATGCACACACACAAACACACGCACACAGATAGAGAGATAGAGAGAGAGAGAGAGAGAGAGAGAGAGAGAGAGAGAGACACAATTAGTTGCAGCTGCAATTGCTGTTGCTGTTGTTAAATTGAAATCACAATTTAAAATATTTTCATCAATCAATGTCGTTGCAATTGCAAAATAATAAAAACGAAAATTCTATTTATATTTTTATCAAATAAACGAGGAAAGTGTCCTTGGCCCTGGATAGACACACACACACGGTCGTACACACACACACACACTCTTGTTGCAAATCAAATCTATTTTCGGCTTACTTTATATGTATAAGTATAAGCTATATATGCTCTCATTGAATTTCAATTTGGTCTCTTGTTTTGTGGAGTAGCAATCATCAAAATCTTGTTTCATTTAATATGAATGTAGAATGAAATGCTGTGCAAGTCTAGATGAAGCTAAGATACTTTTATGGATATAGGGTTTGGATAATGTACTTTTAGAAAGGCTTTATGAATATTGCATGTGTGCTAAAGTTGACGGCTTTATGTGTCTTAGAGAATATCAAAACAGGTAAAAGGAACCGTCAGCCCGCAGTTTCATAGAACATTGAAATAGTAGTGCGCTTTTGATTCGACTCTCATAAGTAAACCTAAAACCTTTAAGGCTTTATATATGATTGCTAATGAAAAGTTTGGTTTGGATAACAAGGAGAGGTAAGTGTCTATCCAAAGCTCGTAGTATCACAAATTTGTGTGTTCATTTGTGCAGGGCATAAAAAGGTCACATCTATATAATTTAACTGTTTGATGACGATTATTATTTTAGTTATTGATATATCGAAAGTATAGATATAGCTGAAACACTTCACATACAAGCAGAAGCTATATGATATATGATATATATTCGATACATATTTCAATTTATATTGTTGCTTATAAGAGAAAATTAAGTTTTTATAGCGACAACTAAAACGAAGAAGCAGCTTAGAATCCCATCAGACATACCATATATATATACGCTACAATATTCATCTGCGTTTGAATATTCTTCTGTATTATTTATATACACTCAATTACAGCTTACATTTCATCACTCAATCATAATGCCGTGCTCAATTGTATAAAGACTTTAAGAGGCTGACATTTAACGTTTATAAACGTTATTATATTATTGTCTGCACTTCATGCCGTTCTTTTCTGCCGTTTGCTCTGCTTCTTCGTTTCTGTATTTTCTCTTTTTTCCGCTGCTGCCGCTTTCACTCTTAACAATAATATTTTTGTTGCGTTCTTTAATAAACTTTTACGGCGCGCACTCATCAAACTTACTGAGTAACTTGTACAAAAACTTTCTTCGTTTTTTTTTTTTTGTTCTTCTTGCAAAGAAATTTATGTAAAAAGCTGCGAAAAGCTGAACTTCGATTGGGACCAAGAAATGACGAGCAGAGCAGATTAAGGAGATATGCAGAGAGGCAGAGAGACCGAGGGCGGATACACATTGAAAGTGTAACGGAGGGAAAGTAGTAGCATTATGTAGCATAGTTCGTGCTCATTTCAATAGATTAATTCAAGCAGAGCAAACAAGTTGAAATTTGTGTTGTAACAAACAACTGCGAAATTTTTGGCAGAATTTCGAGTAGCAAAGCACTTGAAGTGCATAAATTATATTTACATTTTTATATACACTGTACGAAAATGCGGGTTAGCAGATTGGATTGCTATCGAGTAGAGAGTTTGTTAAGTGAGGTCAAGTAGTCGCAACTTTGTGCACGTTATGTCCGTCAAAAGGAAAATTGGGAATGTTTGCTGCTTAAGCAGTTCAATGGAAACGATAGCAAAGAAAGCTGAATTTGAATCTATTTTTGATACATGCATATGAAGTATCTCTTAACCATCATATGTAGCCCGCCCAACTGCGTTTGCTGCAGTCGCATTTTCTTCTGATACGGCCAAATGCATGCACGATATTGACAGATGTCTATTGATTAAGTGGTCTTTAAATCTATAAAAATTGATAAAAGCTTACAGCACAGCAGCTCAGATCTATTGTATGTAATGTATTAACACATTGGCGCTCCCACCTGCCAGCGATTTCTAATAGCAGCAACGTAGAAAGCGCGAGGGGGTCGATGGTAAAAACTCAACCGAAAACACATCACATTACTCATGTTTGTGGTAGAAGAGGAGCTCAGCGCAGCTGCTGCCGCTGCTGCTGCTGCTGCTGATGCTGTCGCTCGAGTACAAGTAAAATAAAAAGATGTTGAAGATGGAGAACAACAACAGCAACAAAAACAACAACAGCATGTAACGGGAACAACTTTGAACCTAATGCCAAGACGAGACTAGAGCTGGGGCGTTGAAGTAAAAAATATGTGAAATTTAATTTTCCTAAGTGATTTTTCATGTAATTCGGCACCTGCGATTATTTTGCTTTTCGCAATTTTTGCTCATCTACCACATAATACTTTTTCGCCTAGCATCGTCTTGATCAATTGTTAATGCTAACACACTCACATTTATGTATATGTGTATGTGTATGTGTGTGTGTGTGTGTGTGTGTGTGTGTATCTGGTACGCATCAGCGCCTTGTGAACTTGTTTGGAGGCCAACCATACATCAAACGAAAAACTTTATCCACGTTATTTTGCTTTTGTCGCCCTCAACCATTTCTTGTTCTTTTCTTATTTTATATATATTTTTGAAGAAACATAAAGGAAATTTTCATTTTCTAAGTATGCGCAGTATCTGGTTTCTTGAGCATGAACACGTTGCAGTTGTTGCATTTGATGATTAATTAATTGAAGTAAAGAAGTCTATTGCATGATGACGCCTGCATTTTGCCAATGACTGTGGGAGTTAGAGGCAGACAACAGGAGCTGAAATATGTATTTATATATGAATATATTAAGTATTTTAAAATTCTAACGACAATCGCGTTTCATAATCCAGCAACGTGCTGCGCCCTTAACATTTCGTTAAATATATTCTGAATCGCTGAAAAGTATGCTACACAAATTGCAAACACGATGAAGGCCAAAAAAATACAAATAAAAAATATTTTTATATATTAAAAATATTTTTATTTAAAGTAATTATTTCAGAAAATAAATATTTCTTATTTTTTGGAATTTTTAGATAGTTTTGATTTAGACAAAAATAATTTAGAAAATATATATGTATTTTTGCAGCAAATAAATATCGAGAATTGTTACAATATCGAAAATAAATGAAATTTATTATTGACACAAATTATTAGTTCAAACTTATGCAAGATGGCAGCAACTCATTGATTTTCGACATTGCTCAAGCACTCCATGTGATTTTTTATCATTAATTAAGATCCAAGCGTGGGCTTTAAATCGACATCTATGCCAAATTAAGCTCGTGGCTGTGCTTAAACGCTATATTGTTGCTTTTGTTGTTGTTGTTGTTGTTGTTATTTGTTGGCATTTGCTTTGGCCCCATAAATTTGTGCCGCTAATGCCATAATGCCATTTTATGAAGATGAAAGTCGTGCGTTTATTTCATTACACAAATAATAACAGCCAAAAATAAACCGCAGTAGCAATTCGCCGACCCCTTGCCAACACACACACACACACACACACACTCACATATATACATATACCCCGTCCAGCACCCTTCTCAGCCAGGGGCTAGGTTAATGAGCTGCTGTTGCTGCTGGCACATGCCTCATTGAAGGTCGAAAGGCTTACCAAAAAGATGGGCGTCGCTTTGGGACTGGCCAGAATTGAATTAATGACAGCACATGTACGCATAACACAGACAGAGAGTGAGCGAGAAAGAGAGAGAGAGATGGGGAGAGAGAATCCAAGCGGGTGCTGGCTGTTGCTTTGGCATGAGCATAAATATTTCTTATAGCATTAACGCAAATTTGTTAACAAATTTGTTTGTGCCAACAAATGAATTAGCTAAACTCAGCCAGAGAGACCAATAAGAGAGAGAGAGAGAGAGAGCGAGAGAGAGAGAGAGAGAGAGAGAGAGAGAGAGTTTGGCATCAATTAAGTGCTCGTTGATTTTTTTCCGCAACAGAACGAGCTTTAGCAAACGCGACTGGGTAAAGGGGCTTTGGGTGCCCATAGTACATAAATCAACCTCAATAAAATGTGAAAATTTAAGTTAGATGCCAGAGCTCGAGCTCATATTTCAAGCTGCTTGTTAAGTGCATGTTTTATGATTATTATCGTAATAAAAAAAAAAAAATAACAAACAGCAAACCAGAAACAGAGAAAAAACGAGAGAAAGAGCGAGAATTTCTTGGTTGCCTCATTCGCCTATGCATTTGCAACCAAACGAGCAAATGAGACGACGTTGAGTCGTATAACCGTAACGTAGAGCCTGAGCTCCAAGCATTGCCTTTTACGGCCGTAGCTACAGCTACTGCTGCTGCTATGCTCACCTGGCTGACTGGCTGCTCGCTGGCTCTGGCAACATTATAAAGGCAATAAGATTTTCAAAATACGACAATTTATGCAATAAACTTGAAATTTATGCCCAGCCAAGAAAATCGTCCTTGCGAGAGTCACATCCACTTGCGACTCGTCTAGTCGCTGCTCGCACTTTCCTTTTACTTTTCTTACTTGTCTACCTCTTCTTCTTCTTCTTCTTCTTCTTCTTTTTATTTTGGGTGCATACTCGTATATTTCTTTTTATTGTCTGACATTTTAAAGTCAATCCTTGCGCTAATCCTTGGCAACCAGTAACTGGGCTGACTTTTGACGTGCTCGGCTTTTGCCAGCAGAAAGAGTTCGCAAAAGGTCAGCAAGTTTTTGCACAGGGCTTAGATTTCTCAGATACCCTGTGCACATAAATTATTGCTAGCAATAGGGTAGCAAGTTGTGGCCCCAGAAATGCTTCACATAACCCGTATGGGTTGTGGAATGTGCCTGCTAGTTGCCATTGAACTGAGCAGTTGTAAGAGCTAGATACGACAAAATGATTTTTCAATTACAAAAATATTGGCTTTGATGGTTTTTTAGATTATTTGTACAAGTTGTGTATTTTTCTATCTATCTGATATACCTATTCTATCTACTGGCTTCCATCCGCCACCTTACATCTGCCACCTTACATCTCCCATCTTTTATCTTCTCTCTTCTATCTTCTATCCTTTATCTTCTATCTTCTATGTTCCATCTTTCATCTTCCATCTTCCACCTTCCATCTTCTATTTTCTATTTTCTATCATCTATCATCTATCATCTATCTTCTATCATCTATCATCTATCTTCTCTCTTCTATCTTCTATCTTCTATTTTCTATTTTCTATCTTCTATCATCTATCATCCATCTTCTCTCTTCTCTCTTCTATCTTCCATCTTCTATCTTTTATCTTCCATCTTCCATATTCCATATTCCATCTTGCATCTTGCATCTTTTATCTTCCATCCTCTATCCTCTATCTTCTGGCAGTTCTACCATTCTATACAAAGCTCTTTTGTATCTCCAGTTCTAGTAGATTCTCATTAAACTCGAGAACTATAAAAGTTGCCTAAACTAAATTTTTTTTTATGTATAGTTGAAGCTAGAAAATAATTTAATATGGATGTTTTTATGATACATATTTATAGGGAGTGAGCTTGAAATGATCTGTCTTGGTCCTCTGATTTTGCGCTATTCCACAACAAAAGTAATACTATCCAAACCATATATGAAGCACACAGACCTACAGCAGCTAAGACTTCAAATATACAAAGATTTTATCTTTAATGTGTATATAAATTATCTAAATATCTCCACGACTTCCACTGCTATGCATCCACTTACACATGTTGCTCATTGTAATACCCTGTAAGTGCTCTTTGCACATAAACACCGATTAAAGTGATAACGAACTTTTCTAGTTTCGGGCAATAACTTATCATATCTCTGCACCATAATCGCAACTGTGAATTTGTAATTGGTTCTGCGCGGACATCATATCAATTGACACTGGCAGCAGCAGCAGCTCTAGTCGCTTTTTTTTTTTTGCCACCCCCCAAGGATAGCTTAACTTAATTTAGGTGTAAAACAGCGACAGCCGCTGTCTGCCAGGTGAGAGAAAAAAAGAAACAACAAATGGCAGGTGGACAAAAAAAAAAACAAAGACCCAAGCCCAGGCCCGGGCCCAGGCCCAGACACATCATTAGCAAGGCAAGCATAAAAATGCTGATTAACGAGTCCCTCGGGGCTTAAAAGACGCCTGTGCAGCGATTTTGCTGCGGTTGCTTGTGCCGGTTTCTGTATTTTTTTGCTGTTGTTTGTTGTTGTTGTTGTTTTTTGCCTACTTCTCGTGCTTCTTCCTCTTCATCTGCACTGCTCTATGGGCTTAATTTAGAAACATAAATTTAAATTATATTAAATAATGTGAAGTGCGATAAAGTTTTGTTTTTTTGCTCAAGGACGCACAGCGAACGACATTTATTGTGAGCGTTCAATTTATAGGCCCGATTTATTGACGTCATAATATTGATGGCCAAATAATTGTGATTATTTCCGGTTCTATAGTGTTAGAGGGCGTGGCAGCTACACACTTATGTATATATAAATATATATATAATTCTAATATATGTACACATAAATGCGTTTTACTGCGCTGAAAGGCTCATTTGAGCGTTTATGTCTCGCATTAAAGGCCGAAGTAATAAGCACAGCCGCTCCAAAAGGTTGGACGTTTAGGGCGTGGTCACTCAATAAAATGCCAATGGAAATGAAATCGAAATAAAAATCAGCAAAAGGTGCGACTATATTGTCATAGACATCGTTAGGACAGGCAACCGGAGCACAGCCATCCAAATAGCCATACAAAAGGGCACAAATAAAAGTTGCCTGTGGGCCTGTATTTGTGTGTGTGTGTGTTAGGGTTTCTCGTGTCGACTGCTGACTAAGACAAAAACGCACCTTGAAAATTCCTAAAATGGTCTCACACAAACGAAGCTGTGTATTCATCACAGGCCATTCTTTAGGTCTTTAGGTCTGTGGGCTGGCGGGCAGCGTGCCAAAAGATTGCCTCGTCACAATGTTTATGGCTATATAAACACCTGCAGGCTATATACCTCTATACCTCTATATATTTATATACCTATGCGCCCACCATAAACCTTTAATTAGGCCAAACAATAGCTGAAAATCAGGCCAAAAAGAAATTTAAAAAAAAAAAATAATAATAAAATGAAAGAAGCCGGGCCAATAAATTTCAATTGATTTAAATTTTAAAGCTGTGAGAGAAAAAATGATTGGTTTCCAGTTGATTCACTCAACTCACTCACATTTTCACATATTTAAGCAGATGAAAATAATAAATTATATTAAATGAAAAATTAAATTTTGTGCTGGCAGAGCGGAAGTAGCTTACGCCAAAGCTGCCAAGTCCCAGGTTCAATTCGTACTTAAAGAGTTTTACTTTTATGTGTTTTTTTTATGATTTGAAGGCATTGAAAATGGTCATTTGGGGTTTTATGTTTCCCATTGAAATGTATATAGCAAGCAGAAAAAGGCGTGACTGATAGCATAAAGTATATATAGAGACTAAAATGGAATGATAAGCTAAGCATATAGACATAGCTATCATGCTCTATAAGCAAGTGACTTAAAACTTGATGTATATATATTCATTATTTCAATATCTATCTATCTATTATCTCAATATGTCATCCAGATTCTGCATTGTTCGTATATTATATTTGGTCTTTAGATTTCTGTATAGCATTACGAGCTCCACTCACAGCAAACAGCAGAGCCTCAGCTACCTGCAAACGTTTCTAGTCGCGGTATCTGCCAGTCGTGCACTTCCCACTACAGCTCTCTTTACTTCGCCTTTTCTCTTCTTTATTCAATTTCCAATTTCTATCAATTTTTAATAGACATTTTCCGTTTTATTTTCTGCAGCTTCAAGAGATTCCATTTAACTGCTAGCTACAATCTTTTGCTATGTTCTCAAATGTTTTAAATCGTAAGAAAATCTCTTTGGAAATCTTTTTCCATTTCTGATGCTGAATTGCAGATTTCTTTTTTTTTTTGTTTTTTATTAAATTCTTGAAACGCTACGAAATGCTAGTTTGAAATAGGTTTGTTTCGACGCAATTCTGACACAGTTTCGAATTGTACAAAAATGTTGTTCGCACACACAGAGAGGCACAGAGGGCAACTGTTGGCTGCTACTATTAGTTCCGTTGGGTGCCTCTTTGACTGTGACACACATATGCAAACACACACACACACACGCACACACGAACATACGTACATACATATATATATATAGACTCGCACATACACCTAGGAAAGTCAGTAACTCGATTGCTGTTGCATGTTTGAATTCTGAATTGAATTGCTGTTGAGTGCTGTATACACGCACACACGCAGGCACACACATGCGGCTGGCGTCTGGTGCATGCTGCAACGCTTATTTGACAGTTGATGTGACTACATATCCAGAGAGTGATTGACATTTGGCACATGCCACAGCAAAACCAGTCAACAGCTAGAGCGAGAGAGGAACAGCCCCAGCATACTTTTGTCTCCCGGACCTAATGCAAATCTATGACAATTGTAATTGACCATATAAGCACAGTACGAGCACATCCGCACACACATTCGATCACTTATTTTGCGTGCTGTTGCATGCTTGGCAACGCATTACAAGCTAAGCTTTTTAAGCTTAACGACCTATGAATATTTGCGATTGCAGCCATATCGCTCGCTCGCATGCCTAAAAACTAGAAAACTTGTTTCGGGAAATCAATACATTAAAATTTTGTTTCTTTTGCGAAATTGAAATGATTTTTATGATGACTTGGTTCTTTTTTCATTGATTCTACTTCATACTAAACCCTTTTTTATGTGATGACTCAATCTGATTCAAAATTAGATTGCCAATTGTTTCTATTCTGAATGAAGGAAGTTTTTTGTTTCTATTCTGCTTGACTTTGTTGTTATATCATAGAGAGATAGTTCTGGTTTCACTCAGCCTGAAGCTCTAGCGTGTTTAAAATCTTTTGAAGCTAAGATATTTAGTTCGCACTGTAGATTTTTAGTTTTTATTTATTAGAAATGCATATACATAAGCGCATAAACTACTTTCTTTCATTTTATCATAGTTAATTCATTTCATTTTTCAAAGATATTTGCAGTAGGCATTAGACTTCAAGTTTACAAACTGCCTTATGCCAATGAGCATGTTGTAAGCTCTACATTATTTCTTGAAATCATTTTTGAATATATTTTTTTAAACATAATTTTTTATTTATTTATTTTTAATTAATTTCTGATTTAACCAATTTTTTTTCAATTTTTTTTTTATTATTATTTTTTTTGACCCAATTTTTATTGAATATTTTAAGCAACTTTAAGCACATGTATGTCATTTGCTTGACAGTGCGGTTGTAATGTAACTTTAAATTGTCTATAGTCTACAAAGGTTCATATTTTAATATACTCAACTTTTCTTTAACAAAATCTTGCTTAAAAACCTAAGCAAATATATAAGCAGAAGCCATTTTCCCTTTTTTAATTTGTGGCAGTGTACATTAGGACAAACTGTTACCACAAAATGCTGAAATGAATGTATTTCAATGCCCAATACATACGTTAAAAGTTGGCTTATGAGATAACATATACTACATATGTGTAGTACGTTTATCACTGCTGAGCGCCTTCGCCCAGCTGTGCTCGATTAACCTATTTGTTTATTGGCAAGAAGCGTGCGTAGCAGGCTTACCAAAAAAAAAAAAGCAAAAACAAAAATACGCAAAAAAAAAAGAAAAATAGAAAAGAAAACCCATATTATTTTAATAGGCCAAACTTGTTTTGAAATACTTTTGCGAAAGCTCAAAATAATGGCTGGGCAAACCAGGCGAGCAGCTGCCTGGCTGACTGTTGAGTACCAAGAAACAAATGATGCAATCGAATTTTACGAGCCACATTTAATGTGGCTAATAGATTTTAACAATGTGGCAATAGAAAAGATACAGACAGCCGCAAAGCCAACTCTCTATAAAGATATCGAAGAGTGCGAGTGTGTGTGCGTGTGTGTGAGTGTGCATGTGTGTGTGTGTGCGTGTGTGTGAGTGTGCATGTGTGTGTGTGTCTGACAACAATTTATTTTTATATTTGTTTGCCAAGTTGCGTTAAAATGGCCCAAATATGTGCGTACTGCGTCTTCAAAATATAACTCAAATCTATCTATCGAGGATGCTTTGTGGTTGAGCATACATACACATACACACACACACACACACACACACACACACACACACAAGCACACACACACAAGCACACGCACACAAGCACACACCTATACCTTGCTGCAGCATGTGTGTACGCTTTACGATTAGCTTCATATCATATTTGCTGTTTCGTCTAGCTGGTACAGCCTTTTCCGCCTATGTTTAAAAAAGCCCAAGACATAAGTTTGATTTTCATCAATATTTGAAAAGTTGAAACAAATATAAAAAAAAATATGATAAACTTGTGCCGGAGAGGTATAAGAATAAAGATGTTAAGTTAACAGAGTCAATCTACGCGTCAACCAGGGAAAAAGAGAGAAGTTCGATGCTCTCAGAGAGGGACAGCGAGAGAGAGAGAGAGAGAGAGAGAGAGAGAGATGCTCAAAGGTCTCACAGAGAGAGATAGTGTCAAAAAACTCTAAGGCCTCAGGAAGTGAGAGACAGAGAGAGAGCGTCCGAGAGTAAGAGAAAGAGGACGACAATAGGACAGATACATACATATAACTCTAATGACTCTTAGAAAGGCGATGGGATGAACTAATAAATATTACTCAGTGGACACGTCTAACCGTTTTACATACATACCGAAACGAATCATAGGCATTCAAACGAATAAGAAAACATTCATTTAAAGAAACATTCACATTTAAATTAAACAGAATTTTTAATTGCCTAAGCTTAAGACTCAAAGACATGAGACAAACTGCTGATAAATCCAATCTTCTAATCTGCTTATATATATACAGACACACATCCACACACTCACCCACACACACTCACACACACACACACACACACACCCACTTACACACACACACTCACCCGCACACGCACAGTGTCAGAAATCCATTTAGCTCGATGACACTTCTGGGTGCGATTAAGAAATTTAGCGCCGAGATTTGCGACTTTAACTAGTTGGAAAATGCAAATTGTTCGGCCATCAGGGCCGCAGTGGAAACTCATAAAAATGGAGAAATCAAGCAAAGCGCAAAAATTTAGAAGGCGCCACGCATCTTAAATGAAGCCATCAAAAAGTTGATCAAGAAATTTAATAACCTAGCAAACTGCCAATGAAGTGGCAGCTGTCCAAACAACCAAAAACCGTAGATGAATGCCGAAGCCCCACGCCAGAAATATAACCGAGATGCCAAATACTTAGCTAAACCTTTTTCCGATGCCCCCTTGCCAACCGTCAAAAAAAAAAAAAAAAAAAAAAAATAAGTAACCTGAGCGTGGCCAATTTGTAGCCTCCGGGCTAAAAGCGGGAAATATAAAATGCAGGAAAGAAAAAAAAAACGAAATATATAAAAATAAAATTGAAAGAAAAGGCAAAAATCGACGCCTGCTGCCTGAATAAACGACCCATGTCAATTATGCGCTGAAATAATATCATAAAAACGAGAAATGAAAATGAAAATGTAAACGCAAACGCAAACAGGCAAAAGTCGAGCGGGCACAATGAGCGCAAGCTACCCAAGCAGCTCTCTAAACGCAGCTTAAACAGTTCCCCAAACCCAATACAGAATACAAACACAGAAAATAAGGAAACTCTTTGTAAAAGTTATCAATAGAACTTCCTTCTAAAGCCCAACGTCTGCATACACACACACAAATTTTCATTCAAATATTTATAAAGTTGGCAATTTTTTGTTGGCACCGAACTTGGAATTGTTTCGCAAACTGAATGTCAATACAAAATATGATTATATATTGGCGAAGTCAAGTAGTAGCTGAGCTTATCACATGAAATGGTGTTATACATATCGATAATGCGCATAATCGATAACTTTTCTTACTTTTAACAGATTCCTAATAGTTTATTAATATACACACAACGATCACAGAAAATCGCACAAAACATATCACTTTCCTGGTCGATAGACACTCTAAGCAATAACAGTTTCCTAATAGTGTTTGTCCTTAGAAAACTAAACTAGAGTATCCTGTCAAGATACCAGTCTAATTAGCACTCATTAAACGCACTTTCTCTTAATTTATATATATTTTTAAAGGCTTTAGTAAACCAACTTAAATAGCTTGAAAGTTTGTTAAATAGAAAATATAGCTGATAAATAATAAAAATCTATTACAAATATATATATATACGTATATAGACGTATATGTATATATATTTTTATATATATATATTTGCGATTAAACGGAAATAAAAACTTTTTATTTTTTTTGCAAAGTTTTTCTTTTGTTTGAAACTTTTCGCATGGGAATTGCAACAAATATGTAAAAAGTTTTCTATGACGAGGGTAGCAGCAAAAGCGTAAAACAATTGAAAATTTTTAATATTTACTTTATTCAACTGCGCGTTTCATTATTTTTGCCTTTTAGTGTTAATGATTTAACGAATTTTGCAAAAGGCAAAACGCTTTAAATTGGCTCATTTGGAAGCCATTTGCACAGTGGCCATAAGCTTGGCTTTGTCAACGGCAACGGCAACGGCGACGGCAATGGCAACGCAGCGCACACGCATGCAAATTGTTTGCACTTTTACGCAGTTAGACACACAAAGGCGTGGCCAAGCTGGCGTTGAGAAAACCAGGCCAAAATCATCAGAGAGCGAGAGAGAGAGAGAGAGAGAGAGAGAAAGAACAAAGGGCGTCCAATGCATTTCGGTCGTGCCCCATTTGATGGCATAAACAAGTTTTTGGCTGGTTTCAGAGCCTTGCCAACATGCCTCACTCCCTAATTGAGTCTATCATTAAGCCAGGCCAGAGAACTGATGATGCTAACTCTTATATGAAGACTACCTGCCATTAGCCACATGTATTATACAATGCTGCAAAATCTTAAAGCTCACGGAGCTAAGAGCTGATAGATAGGCAGGCAGACAGACAAACGGACCGACAGTTGCTAGCTAGCAGCAGAGCTTAAAAGAAAACATCGCCTGGTGTTTGCTTATAAAATATGCAATAGCCACACTCATTGGCTGCATATTTATGCGATTAGAGAGATGCAGCAAGAAGCGACCGGGCTAACTGACAGGATACTACACAGCAAATCAAATGGCTGTGCAAACCGAAGAGGAAACTGCTGACAGTTGGTTTTTCGGACATAAGATGCTACCTCTTCACAAAGCAAGAAGAGCTGGGAAAAAAGGATAGTGCGTGTATGTGGGTGTGTCTGTGTGTGTGTGTGTGTTGGAGTAGCATAATAAAAGGACAACAAGCCACACTGACAGTTGCTTTTTCGGGCGGGGGCTTTTCTTCTTCTGCTTTTTTTTTGTGCTTTCGATTTGTAGGCAAAAAGGTGACAATGGCTCTGACAAAACGAAACGAATGGACAGCAAATGTGCAGTGGACGTTGAAGAGAAAGGGCAAACGGATATACAACCAGCAAAACGACAACACTCATATGTGTCTGTGTGAAACATATGTGAATTTGAGAAGGATGAGATGTGCGTGTGTGTGTGTGTGTGTGTGTGTGTAGAAGTGTGCGGTTATGCGTTAGCAGAACATCTTGTGAGCATTGTGCCTTTGGGGCTGCTCTATGGTGTATGGTAAAGGACAACCGAAGCTTGGGATTTAAATGTGAAAATGACTTGGGCAAGAAACAAAGCAAAAAAAAAAAAAAAAAAAATAAATAAAATCGTTTCCTGGCCCGGCAGCCGTGTTAATGTTAGTAGAGGCCATAACACAAAAGGGTCAATCACAAACAAATGAAAAAATTCTTTATTTCTTGTGCAGTCAAAAAAAAAAAAATAAATAAAGAAAGAAAGCAAAACAAAAGCCAAAAGGCAAAAGCCTTTACATCAACACTTTTGTAATGTGATAAAAATTTCTAATTTATTCGATTTGCATAGCAAGCAAATATCAGATTTTCATAGTCTATAGATATTTATGCGTGCATACATCATGATGTATATGTAGTTGTAAAATATTTACATATGGAATAGGAATAGGAATCTTGTCGAGAAGTAGAACTACGTGTATACATAGGTAAGTGTAAAGAGCCTAAGTTTTTATATACTCAATCAGTATATATCGATAAATGCTGGTTGAATCAATCAATCATTACATCATTATATGATGTATACAAATTCATATCTTATGCTATACATATTTATAACCTACATTATGATGTACATGGTTAATATCTGCTGCGTGTGCTGGACAAAGCTTCAAAAGTGAACGAAATTTTATCTGGCAAACCTTACAGCTCCAGATATGAGTGTTTGAAGCATCTATCCATATTTTCAATCATGTGTTTATCATGAATTAAGTAGAATTTTAAATGTATTAAAGGCACATTTGTCTTATGTTAACTATAATTCAACTCAAAAACGCTTCAATCAATCAACCTAATCGAACAAATTGAACCAAACTGGGCAGATACTTTGTCTGTACATCATGAATAGTGTAGTCAATGTAAAGAATTTTTGATCCCCATGTAAAAAGCATCTTAAGAGTCTACTTTCTATCTTCAATCATATGTACATCATGATGTATGTAAACTTTTTTACACCTGAAGCCTAGCAAACATTTCCTAAATAAGTTCCAAGTCAAAACTGATGATTGATGATCATGATGATTGCCCTAAACATCCTGCTACAAGAGACAAGTATAAGAATCTCACTCAGAATCTCATTCACTATAAACACAAATTTTTGCCTAAATCCTGTTTAAATCAGTTTGAAGCACATACCACAATCGTTCGCAGACTATTTGAGGCGATTATCAAAAACTGCATTTCGTAAAATTGTACGAAATTCGGCAATTCGGTAAAACGCAATTAAAATGCAAAACTGAAAATGGAGGAAAATGTAAGCGCATGATTAGTGCGGATAATAAGTAACCGAAAACATTTCCCGATCTATATGTCTGTGTGTACATCAGACATATGAAATATGTATGTTAACAACAATAACTGAAGCTGTGCGCCGACCCCCCCAATGGGGCGTCCGTCTACACGTACTAAATAAATAACTAAAAGCCATAACGTGTACAAACGCTGTTGCGTTGTATTTGGCCACCAAACTTCGGCAGAGCGAGCAATCAATAAACGCTGAATATTTCATATGCTTCATCGATTTGTGCTGTACACGCAAATGAGCAGCGCAAGCAGGAACTAACAAATAATGAGCTTTTGTGTGAGAGAGTGTATGCGTGTGTGTGTGTGTGTGTGACTTTTGCTAATAAGCTCATTCCAAAGATGATGTTCACTGTGTGCATAATGCACTGTTTGCCCACGCAACTGACTTTCTCTATAAGAGCAAATGCCAATGCTCACATTGGCGCAAATTGCAACTGATTGAGCAGCACCCACAACAGCAACTGCTGCTGCTGCTGCTGCAACAGTCGAGTGGCTTGTTTGCAAATGAGCTGCCATCATTTTTGGCCAACCAACTGGACTGTCTCCATCAGCTTCAGCATCAGTATCAGCATCAGCATCAGCATCTGCATCTCCATGTCTTCATCTTTATCTTCGTTGTGCTGCGCTAAAAGTGAAATTGATGAGCAGCGAGCGTGAAGCAGACAAGCGAAGAGCTGGTTGACGCTGCCAGGGGCAGCACTGCCTGCCTATCGCTGACAGCAACAATAAAAACTTGTGAAAAATGTTGCCAACAATTTGGAACAGCCAAAATAAAATGGCCAACGAGTCACTCGATCAAATCGTCGTACAGTGGGCCATAAATTTTGTTTTATGCCAGCAAAGATTGCAGATAATGAAAGAGATTTTTTGCTGCATAAGTCAAGGCTGAAGAAACTAACTGAAGCAAAGATTCATTTTGCTACCAAATCAAGTGAGATTTTTTTTTGTATTAAGGGAATATGCTTATCAAATGTGAAGCCTTACTACTTCGAGTAGACATTTCTAAGTTAAGAAAGTCATTGCACTGTTTTAGTTCAGTACACATGCACAGGACAGTTCCACAGTGCATAGGAATTCGCGTGCTATTGACATCTATCTCAGCTAGCTGTATGCTTTAGGTTGGCTGGCTGCTCGGCTCTTTAAACAGTATGACGGGCGAAACTTTAATTAAATTTTTGCACAAATTGCTGTCGCTGCAATAATAACAAACAAACAAACAGCAATAGTTACAATTTGTTGCCAACTGTAAATTGTAGCTGTTATGGAGCTCGCCGTCTTGGCTAAAAACTTCTTCTTGGCCAACTGGCTAATTTGTTTGACAAACAGGGCGTTACAGGAGGTGGCGCGCCGTGGACTGGCTGCGGGTTGCGAACTGAAGTGGTTCTGGGTAAGCCGCAGTAGGCTCTATAAAAACTTGGCATGCAGAGGCAAAACAGGCAAGCGAGCGCTTTGGTTGCTGCTGCTACTGCTGCTTCTGCTGTTGCTTTGCTTAAATTGAATTGTTGGCTTTTGCGTTACGCATACGCCATGTGGACCGCTAACAGAACTTTGACGTTAGCATTAAGCGAGAAAACAACTAAAGTAAAAGGGTTGACTTCGGTAGTTGTAGCTGTTTGCCGTTGCTGTCTGTAGGTTTCTGCTCTATAACTGAACTTTTGATTAAGTTGAATTTATGAATTTAATATTTGTTTTATTATATGCAACAAGCTTCTCTATATCTGTTTCTACATATATCAATCCCTTGCTCAACTCTATCTCTATCATTTCTCTGTTTAATTCTCAGTCAAACTGCTCCAGCTCTTTTCAATATCTTCTTTAAAAAGTATTTAATATATTTTTATATATTTTTTTTGCAGTAAATATTAACCCCTTTTTAGCTTTTTATCAGTTATGTCAAGCTGTTTTCTTGTTGTATTTTTTTTTTGTTTTTTATCTTTCGCACAGTTGGCAAAGGATCAACAAATTTTATTTATTAATCTTGCTGATGGCCATTGGTGACATATATACTCTGTAAAAGATAGACGAGCGGGTATATATAAACTCTGCGTTGAAGTTGTCAGAGTTTTCAAATGACAAAGTTTAAAATCATATTTTGAAAAAGATGAATATTTGGGTTTATATAAGAATATACTTCAGTCTTCTGGCTATAAGTATTTTAGTTTAGAAATATATTTTAAGGACTTAGCAAGCAAGTTTTTAAGCTTAATCTTTTAAAGTACTTAAGTCACAGAGTATTGATACTAAGCATTATTAAAATATCTCTAGTTTTCCGATCAATCCTATTTTCCTTCAACAGACATTTAGATATGATATATATTATATATATATATTTATTAAATATGAATTGCCTATGTTTATATCATAATTTTTATTAAATTGAAAACAATTTCAGCAAGAAGCCAACTCAATTGATTGCTCTACAGTTGATACCCTTTGATTTCCACTCTGCAACAATAAAAAATCTCCGCTCAGTCAAAAAGTCGACAGCTTTATTATCCTGCTTAACGACGCGTTCTGATTGTCATATCCAACTGATTTGGTCACTGGATAAAAAAAAGAAAACAGTTTTCACTGAAAAAAGCTACACGAAATTTCCTTTATGATAAAAGGCTGCATTTGTGGCTTTAGTTTATCGCTCATTCTGCTCTGTTGAAATGACAAAACTTTGCACCTGGACCTGCGCCATCCCAACCCCAACCCCATCCCATTCCAACCCATCTAGCCCACCTATCAGAAGAACTGTGACGCTGGTTGTATCTTTGGCGCTTTCGGGCATTGGGCAAAAGTTTTTAATTAGTCTTTGATAGGAAACCAACTGAGTTCGCAACTTTAAACGTTTTGTAATGCCGATACAGTGAACTCTTTGAACACCTTGCCAGTGCAGCCCTTGCTCTATTTTGTCAGCGTGTTGTAAGTTTTCTTTTCTTTTTTTTTTTTTTTTTTTTTGGCGCACTAGAGGTTAATCAAAGTTCAGATAACCTGCGGCTGCTTAGCTAGGTACACCCTTTGACTTGCGCAGCGCACAAATTGTAAGCCGCGGGCTGTGTGGCACAGCTAAAATTACGCATACGCCATGTGCGCCATGTCAAACTACAAACAGACAGGCAGAGAGACATGCACAGACACATATTTGCCAATTGCCAGTGTAATTTGCGAATTCATATCAAATTACAACACATGTTAATATATATATATATGTGTTTATATAAATGGATGCATGCATATATATATATATATAACATGTCACTCATCGCACTTATCTCAACACAAAAATCATGTGTCGCAGCCAAAGGCAACTTTGTCTGGCTGACTGCCTCAGCTGCCTGCATCTGGCATTTGTTGAATGTCTTTTTCTGTATGTTGCACTTGTTCCCTGATATATGCGCGTCACTTTTATTGCCAGTTGGCTTCGCTTTTGACATTACTGAGCGTCTCCCTTTTGCGTTAGCTTAGCTTCACTTTTCTTCAGCTCCCTAGCTACTCGACCACATTTTGACTTGCAGCGACAGTTTGGAGCTCTCTGCCCTGAGCTGTCAACAATCTCAACCAACTGCCATTAGCATCTGCTTATTGTTTACTTACGACTCGTTTACACACAGTTTGGTTTACATATAAAAGCGGAATATAATTAAAATCTTAGAGTCTTAGATAGCTTTTAGTTAAGTATTTAATATAAATGTTAGGCTGAGTTATGTTAACCTTGTAGTCAGTTCTAACTAACTGCTAGCGAAAGAGAGAGAGTTAGAAACACAGAAAGAGTATGAGAGAGGAAGAAAAAGAATGAGAGACAGAGAGTGAGTGAGAGATGAGAAAGGCAGAGACAGAGAGAGAGAGAGACAGAGACAGAGAGAGAGACAGAGAGAGATAGACAGAGAGAGATGAGAAAGACAGAGATAGAGAGAGAAAGAGAGAGAGAGAGAAAGAGAGAGAGAGAGATAGACAGAGAGAGAGACAGAGAGGGAGAAAGACAGAGAGGGAGAGAGACAGAGAGAGAGAAAGACAGAGACAGAGAGAGAGAGAGACTAGATACAGAGAGAGAGAGAGAAAGAGAGAGTCAGAGAAAGAGAAAGAAAGAGAGAGAGAGAGACAAAGGCAGAGAGAGATGAGAAAGACAGAGATAGAGACGACAAAAAGAGAGAGAGAGAAACACAGAGAGAGGGAGAGAGGAAGACAGAAAGAGAGTTTTTGCATCTCTTTGATTTCCATTTAAAACTAATTCAACAAGTTCAACAACATTTTCGTCGAGTGTATTCTAAGTGGCTTTTGCGAAAACTCCTGTCAGCTCTAACTAAAGAGCTTCTTGATTTCCCAGCCGCATCGCATTTTCCGCACACAAAACCCAACTGTAACTAAATACTTAATTGGTATATATAGTATATACTAAAAAATAAAAAAAAGGGGAGAAGCAAGAAAGGCATTGTGTAGAGAGCACATCTACCTTCTAAGCGGCTTACATTTTGTGCATTCTTTTTGACTGCGAAGCGACTTACAACTAATTAAACCCCAGACCCATCAAAATGAAGAGCGGATTATGTGCAAAGTGTGCAAAGGCAAAGGAACAGCGCAAAAGCAGCACTTGTCTGACCCTTATATGCATTATATATAACAATTGCACTTGACATCGACTTCGCTTTGTCTTTTGTATTGTAAAAATATCTTTATTTCTTTATATAGAAATATCTGGTATATAGAAATATTTATCTGGTATGTTAGAACTGTCTTTATATTCATTATATATTGAAGAGAACTGAGATATGTTCTCTCATTTAGTTTCGGTCACATCTTTACCCGCCTTCTCTCTCGTTCACGCTCTCTAGACAATTCTATCATGCCTTCTTTATCCCTTTCTATATTTCTCTGTTCATCTCTTTCTGTCGCTCTCTTTCTACCCCCCTCTTTCACTTTCCCACTCCCTCTCCGTATATCTCTTCCTCTTGTTCTTTCTCCCTGTCTTTCTTGTCTACTCTTCCTCTCTCACTCTCTCTCTATCTGGGACTCTCACTGGCACTTTCTCTTTCACTCTCTATCATTTTCTTTCTTTGCTTCTGAATCTCTACCTCTCTCTCACTCTCTCTCTCTCTCTCTCTCTATATATATTTCTCTTTTGGGTTTCTTTCGCTCGCTGTCTTACTCTCCCTCTCCCGTCTCTTCATCTCTCTAGCCCTCTCTCAATCTCGCTGTCTAACTTTCACTTTATCTCTATCTGATGCTGTATTATCTCTCTCTCTCTCTCTCTCTCTCTCTATCTCTGTGTCTCCTTCTGTTTGCACAAAGTCTTTTATATACACATATAAGGACTTGTTATTTATTCTATAAATTCTCGAAGTCTCCATTCTTTTCTCATCTGTTGGAATACATTAAAAGTTTCCAGTCTGTAAGTATTCTCCCATACATTTTATCTTTAAAAATTTTATCCACTCACAATTGTAATCTTCTTTAATTTAAAGAAACTTTAGTCTTATGCAGTCCAAGTCCGCGCTGATATTTCTGTCATTCATTGGCTTTCCATTTCTTTTGGCTTAAGCCTTACGAATTTGACAGTTTATTGTTTCTGTCGTCTTTAAGTTTAAAGCTGATCCTTGACAATTTATTTGAATGTTGCAATCTGCGTTGCGTTCTCGTTGCAGTCGCTCTCTAGCTGGCTCGATGCCTTGAGGATTTGCTGTCATTTGCGTTCTGGCTTTCTATTTCCCAAAGCTACCACCTTAAGACGTCAGTGGCACGGCCCACGCCACCCCGCACCACCCAACACTACCCCACGGCCCATGCCTTGTCCGCCTGCTGTCAAACGCAAAACTTTGCGTGTGGAGCTGATGAAGCTGACGATGGGGCTGAATGGAGAAGCTGCAGCAAAACTTTCTAATATTTTTCAGCACCTCAACAGCAGCGATAAGAACTATGGCACGTTGTCGTCCTGGTTCCACAACGTCCTAATTAGTTCAGTTCTATGCATTTTCAGCCAAAGCTAAAGGCAAAGGTAGAAGGCTGTGGCAATGGCAAAGGCGAAACTATGGCCAAACTTAAAGGTAAAAATACCAAAAAAAAAAAAAGAAAAAGAAAAAAAAAAGCCAGAAAAAAAGTCTAAGAAGAGGAAATTTTTGGCTGCTCTGGCATAACTTTGGTGATATTTTGTTATAGCAAAGTTTCGATGTTGATAAAATGTGGCAAATAAAAAGTTAGAAAGTCTTTGTGAATGCGGTCAAGCGAAATTATTGGTGTGATTATAATGTCAGTGCCACAATATTGAGTAGTTACTGTAGCTGTAGACTTTGATTAAGAACTTGTCGCTAGCACTTGAAGAGACCTGAGACTCTTTCGATTGAGATTAAGTAATACACCAGACGATTGAGATGATGTGTTCAATAATCAAATGGGCAGATAAACTGTACCCAAAGGAACTCCGTTCGCATGACTCAACCTCGCCTAGAGGTAGACCACTCAACTTGTACAAACTTCAGTTCATTCTTACTTCCATCTACCCTAACGTCGCATACTTCATATGAAACCGATTATACCCTTACGCCATGTCATACAAATAGGCCGTTTTATTTATCGATTAATCTGGCAGCAGCTGTTGTGTCCTCTCCTTATATCATAACAACGCATCATTTATGCGCATTTTTCGCACATCTTTCGGATAGCTTGTTTCATTTTCTCTCTTCTTCATCTGATTTTTTTCCTTTTTTTTTTTCGTTGATTTGCGAGGCAAAAGCTGTTGGGACTTGCGTCAATGCAACTGACAATTTTTCAATCTCGTTGCGAAGCCGGCGTCAGAAATAATTGCAAAATGCATCAATCAGCTGTCAGAGCCGATACTTGACTATCTTTCAGCACGAGCTGAGCGACAACTGCGACAACAGTAGAAAATAAAAAAAAAAAAAATAAGTTGAGAAAAAGAAAACAAATTTCAGCAGACGTTACGTCTGTCTGTCTGTCAGCTGCAGTCACGCCCCCTCATATTTTGACAGGCAACATGTCTGCCTGGATGTGAGCATTTTTAGCTTCCAGTCGAAGAAGTGGAAAAAGCCGTAGCAGAGACGCAGAGAAGGAAGGCAGCTCATTAGCCGCGATTATGTGGCAGCCAGTTGTTTGCCTCGCTGCGTCTAGACCGCATTTCCGATAATTATTCTTGTATTGGCTGTAGTCGAGACGTTGTCAAAAGTTTTTGTGGCACCGAAAAAACTAAATCGAGCTGAAAACTAAGAAACCGCAGCCGCAATAGCCACAGGGCTGACGAACTGGCTGAGGCATGAGGACGCCGATAATGGGGCAGCCAGCAGGATTATAGGCGCAATGGCAAAGCGCATTCAGTTTTGCTCACTCTACGTCTCCTCCTTCTCCTTCTCCGTCTCCTGCTGGCCAGCTAATGCGGTTGATGTCCTTGTCCAAGTCTGATTGATTTTTACATGCTACAACGACTTGTTTGCCTCTGCTTCCGACCCTCACCCGACACCCGCTGTGTGTCTCCATTCGTTATACTTTTAATTGATAATTGCGGAAATGTCGGAAATTGTAAAAATCTGCACAAAACTTTTTCCATCCATCAGTTTGACCAAATTGGCGGCCATTGCCATTTAATATATAGTTCGGGTTTCGGGTCAACGGAAATCAAGCAAATTGGTTAACAGCGAAACCGCAAAGCATTTAATAATGGACAGAGCAGCGAACAAAAACCCCAAACGAGCAAAGAGAACGACAAAAAGATACATACATATATGTAGAGACAGAGCACAACAATTTCCAATATTTCAGTTTGGTTCTAGCCACAAAGTATTGAGTGTCGCTGCAGCTGAACACTAAAAAAATAGTTTTCTGGATTTTTTGTATACCCTATAGTTATGAATTCAGCCCAAAATGGGGTATATAGAGTGTGTACTAAGTTCTGTAGCTGCAGAAAACATGATACAGGGTCTCTTGGAATCATAAAACAGAACTGGAATACACTACTATAGACTGTGATTAGAAAAAATCTTCATACAGGGTATTTTCTAGTCATCAGCCTTAACTAAAACACTTTATTGTAAACTGTACCTAAGCTATCGCCAACTATAGGGCATATTCTAGTCCATACACTCAATTAAAATGCTTCATTTGCATGTTTAGCTATCAAAAAGATAATTACAGGGTATTTTCTTCTCAAAATGCTGAACAAAATTATGTTAAAAACCAATAAATCGGTAAACAGGGTATCTCAAAGTCTAAATACTCGATTACAGCGCTCAATTTTGAAACGTAGATTAAACAAAATAAATTACAGGGTATCTCCTCGTGGAGTATTGAACATACTTCAATTAAAATTTTGTATTTACTTTCAAGTACTCTACAGGATATCTTCTAGTCAGTTATATTTCACTAGATCACTATATTATCCCTTGTATTTACAACAGAGCAATTAAGTTAGGTTAAGTTTAGCTATAACTAGAGTCAATTCTAGCTGCCACATATCAAGCTACAGGGTATTGACTAGTCATTTATCCCAAGCTAGCACACACAATTACAAATTACATTAAGAACAAAGCCCCATACAGGGTATTTGCTTATTCTATTCACTGAATTTTGGACGCATACAAAGCTAGTTGCAATGTGAGCTCTTGGCGTGGTGGAATTACTCAACACTGGTTTAACAATGCCACGCCCTAAGCTTCCCATTGTTTGCCAGCCATAAGTCTCGCCCTTCGCACCAACAAGACGCATTTAATATTCATGTTGCGTTTCAGCTTGACGGCCACACATTTTAGCCCAGAAATCAATTATACGCCCAGGAAAATATGATACGACGCTTTAAGTGTATCTGTGTGTGTGTGTGTGTTGGTGTGTGTTGGTGTGTATGGTGTGTGCCTTGGACATAGGCTTCGGCTAATATTACGTGTAATTAAGGCGCGCGCGTACATCCAACACATCGTCCTCGTCGTCGTGGCCGTCGTCGTCGTCGTCGACTCCAGTGGGAATGCTCTCCATTTCTCTGGAGGAATTTCGCAGTGGACCATAGTGAACGGTGAGTGAAAATTTTGATATGCTGGCAACGTAATTGCCAAATTACTTGGATTTTTGCTAACTGTAACACTAAACGCAACTGCGAGTGTGGAATTTCAATAAAATATGCAAGGTATAACGCACATAATATATACACACACACACACACACACACACACACACACGCATATATATCAAGCGCATAAAGTAGGGACAGCGGACATCACGTATACGCAGCGTGTGTGCGGCGCTTAAATTTGTTAAGCACTCGGTTATATTTATAATTTATGTTTTTGGGTATGTTCCAAAGATATTATGAGTGCTAACTTTATGATAAATGGCATTCAAGTTCATATAATAATTTTATTAACTTGAAGAAAGCAATGAACAGGACTTGTAGCTTATAATTTCTAAAATTAAATTGAGAACTTTTAGTTTGATTAACATTGATAATCATATGCTAAATCTTCTAAAATTTGCTATAAAAACTATGTGCTTCAAGCTAAAAACAAATAGACATGACTTTATCACTACAGTAGTAGAAGAAGTTTTCTTAATAAAAACCTTTCTTTTGCAATTTAGATAAAGAAATTTATGTTTTTTCTTCAGAAAACCACATTCCATGAAATACTTCGAGGCATTAAAACCCTTCAAATGTCACCTGCTACCCAGACTAAAGTCAAATAATCTAAATCCACTCAACAATCCACTCCAACTCAAAGCACTTGCAACCACTTTAAGAACTCATCAAACCAAGTAACATCAAAAAATTCTAATTTCAGCTGGCTTATTGATAGAGAGCAAACGAAGAAGAGAGAGAGAGAAAAAAACGGAAAACACTTTTTTCCCACAGATTTATTAGCCATATTCACGAATGTCAATTGGCTGGTCATTTTGGTAAGTGATTTTGGTTGGCCATGTTTTATTTTGAAGCGGCTACAAATTGATTTGGCATCTGCTCCTTGATTGATTGGACCCAATAATGTGGGCGACTCTGCATTAAGATATTTATAGAAATTGATTTATTCTTCTTCTTTTTTTTTTTTTTTTTTTTTTTTTTGCTATGTGCGTGAAACCTTTTCATGAAACTGCCGAGGTTTTTCCTACTGATTGATATGTGCCATCGTTAAGGTCTAAGAATTTTCATTTTATATTTTTAAAAAATTCTTTTTATTGATAGCCTAAAGAGAAAATATTTAAAATTGTTTGCACTTACCCCATATACGTAGAGTTGTTAGCTAAAGTAGAAGCATAGCTCATTGCCTTTGCTGAAATTTTTGAGAAAATTAAAAAATAATATTAATAAAATTTAAAAAAAAACGATAACTAATAAAAATACTTTTAAAAATATAAAAAATTAATTTTAATTACTAAATGTACATAAAAAAAAGTATATAGAAAATATATACTGAATATTTCGGAAATATTTAAAGAAAATTTTTAAAACTAAATTAAAAAATAGGTTTTTTTTGAATATTTCTGAACATTAATGAATTAATTTTACTTAAAAAAAAAAATTATATAAAATTATACAAAAAATATACAATTATATATACACAAGTTTATAAATATATGTTAAATACATAAAATTTATTTATAGTAATAAAAAAGTAATAATAATAATACCGTAAATAGACAAAAACTAAAACGAAACTAGTTTGAACTCAACCGCCGCTGCTTTGGTCCCGAGCTTTATTTACTTTGCTCAAGTCAGTGCCATTTTCTTGACTTTATTCGAGTTCATTATAGTCCTGCTGTTTGCCTGCGTAAAAGTTGAAAACGGCGCTAATTTTATGACAGCTCCAACTTTGGCACTCGTCAAATGTAAAATACACCAAAGGGGCCCAAAAAAAAAAAGAAAAAGTGTATAAAAATAAAGCAGAAAAGCCTCGCAACTTGAGTAGCGAGCAAACTTTGGGCCATCTTGCGCTTTGGGGCATGCGACGTTTTATGCTAATGTGAGGCCAAGAACTGTGGCAAGTTGCGCCTGCGGTCTTCAAGCAAACACGAACATCCTTTTTCTTTTTTTTCCCCCTTCTTTTCTTGGCTCGGCTGTCAACGTTGCCAGTGTTAATTACTGCGGCGAGCCCATGAATCATGACTTCCGGATTGCCACAGACGTTTTCTAATTATGATGCAGCAACAAATAAAAATTCAGCGATATGGCAAGCGAAACTATTGTGGCAAGCCCGGGGCCCTGCAAATTTAACTGTAAATAATTTAAGGCAAGTCAAGGCAAGGCAAGGCAAGGCAAGGCAAGTCAAGGCAAGTCAAGGGGAGCAGCCGTAGCAGCAGCAGCAACAAAGCCTACGCTCAACACTTGCTAATGTGATGATAGGCTGGGGGCAGGGGCAAAGCAGCTCTGCTTTTTAACACTTATGCTCGGATGTGGCAACATTGAGTTTTCAGTCATGTGGCTACTGCGGTTAACCGACAATTTGTGCAGAGTTCCTGAAATTGCCTCGACTCTAGCTTATTTGCTTAACAGAGAATTGCTGTTAATTCATTTGGATTAGATGCAACAGTACACAAAAGCAAATAGAGCCTAAGACGCATAACATAGATACTTTATATGTATATATATATATATTTAGCTAAGTATGGGTCGAGCTGTTTAGGTGTATTCAGCAGATTTGCAAAAATTGAATACACAACCGCATTTAAAATGTTTATTGTAATAGTTGTATTTACCTTTTGGCTTTTATTTGTTTCTAACTTTGGTTTTTCTCTGGTTTCGTTTGTTCGTATTTAAATGCAGCGTAATAACAATACGTTTACTTAATGTTAATAAATATATCAAATATATCCTCTACCATGGCACACATACATGCATAAATTAAAATACATATCAAAGAATTTAGAGTTCGACGTGTTGGCAAATGAACCAAATTTTTCGGTTTTCAAATTTTATTATTTTCATTTTAGTTTTATTCCACTTACATGTTAATAATCTAAGTCTTACTGTAACTAGTTTTTGATTTATTCCATAGACTATATAAATTTTATTAGATTTGTTGGGGCAAAAAACTCATTTGAATTTTGCCATTCGACGTGTCAATTTAATTTCGCTTTTCGTTTTTTTCATTTATTATTATTATTATTATTATTTTATTTGCTTTTCCAGCTAGTTGCTTTTTATCATATTTATCATTTTTTTATCTTTGCACACATATAGATAGTATATAGCATGTATTATTATTATTATTATTTTTGTTTTAATTTGATTTGAGTTTTTGATTTTGGAATATTTGATTTGATGCGCTTTGAACAGAAATTGTTTAAATGCATTTTTACCTGCAACTGGTTTTTGCTCGAGTAGTTCAATAAAAAAGTTGTATATTTATGCTATACATATGTCGTATCTATATAGTATATATATATATATATATATATATTAAAATCAAAAATCAAAATCATTAACTAGCAACAGTTTAGTACGTAAATAGTTTACAATTAGTATGTATATTCTTTATAAGGTTTATCTCAGTACCATTCAAATGTCTTTTGATATGACTTAAGCAATTTTCTCATTTTATGGCAACTATATACGATATATATATATATATATATATAGATATATATATATATACACTATTGACTGTGACATTTATATGTGTTTGTATGTTTGCTTACGCAAAAGACTTTCTAACACTATGAACCTTTTGAATTAAACTTAATTTATTTATACATTTATATTTAACTAGATGCGGAAGTATGCAATTGTTGTTTGATTTGCTTTAAAAGTCAAAATCGCCTTAAAAACTAGTTTATGCTGCTTCTGCATTGATTCGGGCCGTCGTTCAATAAATAATTAACAACATAACAAAATAAATGCCAGAGAATAGCTTGTCAATTTAGTATTTATTAAATAAACAATTCGCTCGTGTTTTTTTTTTTTGTTATTAATGTCGCCCGTTTGTTATTTGTTGTTATTTGTGAACGAATCAAATCAAAACGATTTCAATTAAAATAAATTTAATTAAAATTTACTGGCCTCACTGCACATTCTTGTCAAATGCCTTTGCCGAGGCTATACCAGTTTACATATGAGATATGTAACGCATAAGCGAAGATCAGAGACATCTGATATTATATAGAATCAATCAATCGGATTTGTCAACTATATAGGATCATGGCTACACTTATCATATGGTCTTATAGATCTTTTGGCATCAATCGGATGGGTTTACTCTATCAAATATCTAGACATAGTATCGGATCGGCTAACTTTATCAAATGTATATAGTCAAAATATACATGTTGCCACATTAAACATAACGGACAAGTTTATACACTTTTTTTATAGCATAAATCGGACCAAAATATGTAAATAAATATATATATATATACGATTCTTCCTCCACAAGGGCATTGAATCTTCGGTTTGCCAAAGATTTCATTTGCTTTTTGTATTTTTCGCTTTTGCGACTACAATTTAAATTATTTTCTTTGCGCTAATTAAATTATTACAATATTTTTACTGAGCCAGCGCAATCCAATGCGCGCTTTTTACATACATATTTTTTGTTTCCTTGGTATTATTTTTATCATTACTATTATTTATTTTGCTATGTATTTTTCCGTAATTTAATTATAAACAAATATGCAACAACATATTCTACTAAAGAGCCTATATATGAACACACTTTCAGCTATGTTTCCTTCATATTTGCGGCGCTTTGTTTTTATTTTTATTTATTTATTTATTTGTTTTTTGTTTGCTTTTTCGCTATTGAGCTCGTGTAATGTTATTTATATTTCTTTTTGTTTGTTTATTAAAAATATTAATCAGTCATTTGAATGCAATGAATTGCTGTATATATATATATATGTATGCATGTATGCATGTATGTATGTATGTATGTATATAGTACGTCGCACACATACACAATAAATAGTATTTAAGGTTTTTCATTTGGCTTCCTCACCCAAGCGCCGATCCCCCCCAGTTGAGTGTTAACAGTAATGCAATAATTTATGCCCATTCATTTGCATTGCACTTGCTGACATGCTAAATAAGAACTTGGCCAACTGATTGCGCAACTGCAATTATTTTCGGCTTAGAGATGAGAGCGCGTATGCGATGTTTTCTTTTATATCTTATGAGAATAGAACTTTTAATGTTCGCCAATAATAATGATAATGCATCATGGTAGAGCTCATACTAATAGTATAAGCATAATCATAACAATAATGATAATAGTAATGCAAAAGATTTTGATAATACTAACAATAAGCTTAGTTTGTGATAATACTAATAATTATAATGCTAATCATAAAAATAATGATAATCCTAGTTCTAATTATAATGAGAAGGAGATAAATTACAATAATATAGCACTGATAACGATAATGACACTCATAATAGCAATGACAATGATAATGATAATGAATCATGGTAGAGATAATACTAATAGTATAAGCATAATCATAACAATAATGAGAATAGTAATGATAATGTTAATGAAAATACTAATGAAAAAGATTTTGATAATACTAACAATAAGCTTAGTTTGTGATAATACTAATAATTATAATGCTAATCATAAAAATAATGATAATCCTAGTTCTAATTATAATGAGAAGGAGATAAATTACAATAATATAGCACTGATAACGATAATGACACTCATAATAGCAATGACAATGATAATGATAATGAATCATGGTAGAGATAATACTAATAGTATAAGCATAATCATAACAATAATGAGAATAGTAATGATAATGTTAATGAAAATACTAATGAAAAAGATTTTGATAATACTAATAATAAGCTTAGTTTGTGATAATACTAATAATTATAATGCTAATCATAAAAATAATGATAATCCTAGTTCTAATAATAATGAGAAGGAGATAAATTGCAATAATATAGCACTGATAATGATAATGAATCATGGTAGAGATAATACTAATAGTATAAGCATAATCATAACAATAATGAGAATAGTAATTCAAAAGATTTTGATAATACTAATAATAAGCTTAATTTGTGATAATACCAATAATTATAATGCTAATCATAAAAATAATGATAGTTCTAATGATAAAAATAATGAGGAGATAAATTAAAATAATAAAGTATTGATAATGATAATGACACTCATAATAGCAATGACAATGATAATGATAATGAATCATGGTAGAGATAATACTAATAGTATAAGCATAATCATAACAATAATGAGAATAGTAATTCAAAAGATTTTGATAATACTAATAATAAGCTTAATTTGTGATAATACCAATAATTATAATGCCAATCATAAAAATATTGATAGTTCTAATGATAATAATAATGAGAAGGAGATAAATTACAATAATAAAGTATTGATAATGATAATGACACTCATAATAGCAATGACAATGATAATGATAATGAATCAATGCATACTCGCTTTTATCACGCGTGAACAAACACGACACGCGCTCATTGCTGCCTCAATGTGTCGCCATAAATAATGTTGCCTACTTTTGTGCGCCGCTGGCTTCACGCTTTGAGTAAAATTTATTAAAAAATGCTTTTTGCAGTTATTAAAAGAGCAGCATTCACGCACATATTTATATGTAATATATGGAATGCCATAATTGATATATTCAATTAAGGAATTTTAAATGCATACGAAGCTCCCAATTATTTATTGTATTGTAAATCAAATGAAATATGACAAGTTCTCGGAGACAATTTTCTAGTTATTCTCTCTGTGTGTGCTCCCTGAATACATAATTTTGCATTACTTAATTCTATGTTTACAGAGACAATTAGCTTCTTCTTTTTTTACTGTTAATGAGCTCCTTTAATATATATATATATATATATTTTTTTTTTGGGTACTTATCAACTAAGGTTCGCTTAATGTTAAATCTAGTTCACTTACTTGTCATAAGGGTGGGCGTGCTGCGGATGCTTCTTTATGTCCGGGGAGTGTCGCATTAGAGTCGCGTTCTGCCCGTTAACTGGCGAGAGGGTTATGCTGCCTTCATGGCTATGACTACCGCTGCCGCCGCCGCCCCCGCCGCTGGCCATGCCCATGCCTCCGCCGGCACAGCCAGCCATCATTTTCTCCGTCTCCTGGCGGCTATTCGCCATTATGCGTCGTATGGTGGGCGCGCAGGGTGTGCGTCAGAGACGCGACTCCTGCACGTGCTCATGTCAAACCTGACCATGTGCATTCATGTGGAGCGCCTCGCTGGCATCGGATGGCGCCCCCGATAGCTGGGCAGGTGGATAGTACTGCAAAGATGTGCAATTGAGATACTGTGCGTCGGTTAGACATTAGCGCTGACCACATAATTAAACACATAAAACAGCCTCACAAAACATCAGTTCAAAATGCTACAGTTGGTAATGACTGATATGCAGATACCCTGTAATTAGTACGGTAGTGCTGTAAACGATTTAAATGTAATCTATATATACTACTTAACTTCATCTTTTCTCAAGAGCAAGTCAATAACGAGTTGTCAGCGGATGAGGAAAAGTAATAATCGATATTTATCGATTTGTGTACGGTACGCTAAACAATATTATCTTATATGGACTGATCATGTTATACAGACAAACCTAGTTTGATCGATTTAAACTATACATTTCCCATATTAAACAAAAATGTATATCGATATTTATCGATAACATGTCTTACGTTATTTTCAAATCATTATACTTTACAGTTTAATATAGATAGATAAACTAAGCCTCTAAAATATCCACAACAAACAGCAAATCAAAACTGTAAATCGATATTTATCGATAACAGGCAATAACATATTTTCACGATTTTATCCAAAGAGATAGACATAATCGAAACAAAAACCAACTACCACTCGTAATCAAAGTAACACCCTTTCAACAACTACAGGGTATATAGAGAAAATAAACACATTGTAATATCGACTCACCCCCACGCGTCCATTGTCGTAGTCGCGGCTCGCCTGAATGGTCAATTTGGCCTTGGCATGCATTGTGTCGGTCAGGGTGTTCCTTTGATGTGTGGATGCCACGCCCACGCCGGGTACAGCGCTCGCCGGTCGCAATAACATGGAGCCGTTGCTTTTGGCCGCACTGCCGCCAACGCCCCCAAGATTGCCGGCCGCACTGTTTGCCTTGTTGCGAAAGCAATACTCAATAATTGCGACGAATACGGCGACAAGCAGGCCACCGATGAGTATATAGAATATGCCAGCGACATTGCTCAGCGAGAGCTCATTGTGCGATGCCTCCCGATTGTCCTTGTTGGGATTACATTCGGTTTTATCATACCACCATTTGTCGCGCAGCTTAATCAGCTCGCCATTCTCCTTGAGCGACAGCACAGCCAAATTGATGGGATCTCTGCAAATAGGTAACGATGATTTTTTTTTTTTATTTTTATTATTATTATTTTCAGTATTCTCATCACGGTTAGCTTGAATGCAATGTCTAATAAAGTCTGGCAACTTTATGCATCCCAATTCACCACTTATACATATACTTAGACTTACTTGAGGGCTGAGCCAAGCGGCGTGGCAATGCCAAATCCCTTTGTATCCATGTTGGGGCCCACTTTCATTGTGTCGCAGGGCTCCCGAGCATTTACATATTCATTTTTTGGCGATTCCACAAGCAGAGCGTATTTACCCTTGGAATTGCGCACACGTCGAATGCCCTCGTCGTAGGTACTAACAAAGACGTGCTTTCTCGAGTTCATATACTCCCACATCTTATTGTGCAAGCCAATGGGGGAACGCTGTAAAAATTAAGTAGAAGAAGAAAGCGAGTGTTTAGTATAATTGTTGACAATTTATAACAATTAATTTGGAATATTAAAGGTCCTTTGATAGAGATTTATAGCGAGACTTTACGACTCTTAACAGTTGGACTATAAGCGGGAAGTGAATTGTGTGGTAAAGCAATTCGATAAATATCGATAGCTATAAGCTGAAATGCTATGCAAAGGTTGTGGGTGAAGAAACGGAGCATATATAATATATGCAATTATAATTATATTCGAAATTTGATTCCTTCTTTTAGAAATGCCTCTAAAAGGCAGAGACAATAAATCGATATATGTATATCGATATGCAAAATACAAGCTAAGCAATGACAGAAGCTGATGCTTGTAACAGATCAAAGCTACGTCTATTGGTTACCGAACTTAAATTTAAGAATTTACTTCAAAAATCGAATCGTGTAGTAATCGATAACTATTATGAGTTACTAAACCAGGTAACTTGACTCACGGATAACAAAAGGCTAAAGCGGATGTGTAGAAATAATCATTCCAATCGGCTATTGCAATTTTATTTCATTCCAATAGTTCTCAAACAGACTGTTATCGATAACACACATAGCTCAAACAACTTCTGAGCCAAAACAGTTCACAGGCTCAGTCCGTACACTCTTAACTCATTGCTCACTTGAGCTGATAATTGCGAATTATGAAATGTCAAAAAGTTCGAAACAGACTTACCCTAAAGAAATCCCAGGTGGAGCCATGCAACAGTGTGCCGTATTGGACTTCCGTTTGCATGGCCAAATCCTCCGGCGAATTGATGGGCGTAACCATGCGCTCAACGGTAAGAAAGGCAGCCAAATTTGCGGTGTACGAAGAGATAAGTATGAGCGTAAAAAAGAACCAGGATGCAGCCGCAATTCGGCCCGACACAGAGCGAGGCGACAGATCGCAGCCTTGCTGCATAAAGGCGGACAGCGAATACCAAAACGAATTCCAAATGCTAAACTCATTGACGGACGCTGTGCCGCCTGCTGTGCCAGATGCAAGACCGATGTTGCCAGAGGCTGCGGCCGCCGCCGCAGCAGCAGCAGCAGCAGCAGTTAGAGATGCCTGTAGAGCGGCAGACGTCTGGACGCCCGGTGTTGGAGGACCGGGCGGCGGTGGTATGGGTGCGCCGCCAATGATGCCGGGTGGCTGCTGATTGGCAAGCTGTTCGTGATGTGCATGTGGATCTGTGAGCAATGGATAGATAGAGAAAGAGAGAGAAAGAGAACAACGGTGAAAAGCGAGAATAAGCGGGGGTAAAGTTTGTGAGCAGGCCACAAATTGTAACCGCAACAGTGCTGACAAGTAAGTAAGCTATTATGTAGCTGTAGGTAGAACTCTTGTCAGGAATATCTTAATTAGTTCATTTCTATAGCTAGATTTTGGCCATAATGTTGTATTTTAAGGCAACTTTATGTGGCCAATTCAGTTTATTTCTAGTCTGGAATCTACTTAGGTAACTATACTCTTTTTGAGAGTATCTTAACTGACAAGTTTGGTTAGCTTGCAAGCTGCAAGTTTTATAGCTATTTGAAGCATTAGCCAATAAAAGCTAGTTTTATTTCTAGAGTTGATCTAGCTGGAAAATGATATACCTACATTATAGCTAAATTTAAATTAATTTTGGCATGAAAAGTTATAAAAGTTAGTGATTAGATTTATAACTTTTATTTTTTATCTAGCTTTTTTATGGCTTAAAAAATTGGGTATTATTTAGAGACATACTTATAGGTATTTTAATGATTGCTTAATGAATTAATACTTAAAAATTGCATTAAATACTAGGAAATAAATTTGGTTAAAAGTTGTAATCTATCTTGAGTCTATCTAAAAAATCTTAAACACACATCAAACTGACATCATACATAAGCCAACTACTGAACACCTCTACCATTTGCCCTCTTCGCTTACTATTTTTCTCCCATAAATCCATCTATTTCTAGCTATTTTTGTAATATATGCATATTATGCCAACACTGAGCCGCAGCACGCAAAACTATGCTGGACAAGCCAGCTGTCCTTATCGACAGACAGACAGACAGACAGGCAGACGAAACATATCCTGCATACATATGTAACACACTCACACACACACACACACACACTTGCATACATGTATGTATATGCTGTTCAGCTGGCGCTCGTGTTGTCTGTCCAACTGGCAACTGTCAATCATTTCGTTTGGCTTGACTTTTTGCGCCTGCTCTAATTGATATGCAATCAAGCGCATAGCCAAAGCTTCTGCTGGTTTGGCCTTCTGCGCTCAGCCTGCTGCCAACTGATGCTGATGCTGCTGCTGCTGCTGCTGCTGCTGGCTCCTCTCAGCCATCTCTACCGCCAGCTGCTGTCATTTGCTTCAATTGCTGCTAGTGACGGCCTCTGACTAGTCAATGGCTTCAGGCATTCGGTCTGTCATATCTGAACATTTTCATGCACTCGCATTTCCAGTTTTTATTTTGCACTCTCGTCACTCTCCCATTACCAACTCCACTTTTTCTACTTCTGCCTGCTCCTCCTCCTCCTCTTCTTCCCCTTCTTCTTCTTCTTCTTCGTCATTTTGTATGTTCTATGTGGTTTTTATTATTTATTTGCAGTGTATGTCGTATGTGTGGCAACACGTTGCTTGCATACAAAATGTTGTTTACTTTCCGCTAAAATTACATTAAGGATGTTTTGCAGGATGCCAATAGATTGTTATTGTCTGCTCCGGTTTCATATGTGACCTACGCTTTTCCGATTTTGATTGCCAAAGCCCAAATGCTAAACACCACACAACCAGCCAGCCAGCCGGCAAACCAAATTGATTCACATAATTGAATTATACGGCAAAAAAAAAGAAAGAAGAGGAGAAAAAACAAGCCCCAAAAAGTTATGCAGATGCCACAGTAATTTTCAGACGAAAAAACGCGTTGCGCGTTTTCTCAGGTTTTCCCAGGCTCTCCCAGCTACCAGCTCATAAAACATCAATAAAAATGTTGCAGGAGACGTACTTATATTTCGCTTATGTTGCCTCAAATTATTTAAATATTCTAATAGCTTCTTTTTAGCCGCCTGTAATCCCTAATGTTCGAACTCGAACACTCTCCCTCTCTGTCAGTCTCTCTCTCTCTCTCTCTCTCTCTCTTTTATGCCTATGCAAAGTCGTCTAAATCTTAAGTCATAAGTCTTATATCTCACACTATAGCTAAATTATGAAAAATCATTCATAGATAGACGCTTTAGTCTCCTACATTATATATCTTGATATCATAAATATCTACCCATTTCAATATACAGCCATCGCCAATATTCAATGTGAAATATGTCTTCAATCTGAACACGCTGCTTAAAGCTACTTTCAGCTAATTTCCATTTTTATCTAACAATATCTCAAATTTCAAAGCACACACACACACACACACATATATATATATATATATATATATATATATATATATACATAAGGTAAATCTTACCTGTTAGCTGGTTTTGTTGTAGCGGCTGCTGCACAAGCCGCCATTCATTGGGCGAGAAGCGTGAGACAAAGAAGAGCACGATGCTGACACCAATATAGCTGAAGATGACGCTCACCTGTTGGCGAAGCATAATAAAAACCAGAGAAAAGCGTGTGAGATGCAGATACAGATACGTTAGCTTTTACTTCAGCTACAGCTACAGCTTCAGCTTCAGCTGTTGCCACCTGTCTTCCTGCCTTGCCGCTTCACCTGCCCCCCATACAGACCTTTAGCTACTGTATAATTTGGGCGCAAAAAAAAAAAAAATAAGAATTTTTCATTCAATTTTCTTTACTAATTGAAGCGGAAGCGGCAATGGCTTCCCTAGAAAATGGCAGAACATTAGCTTAATGGGATGCAGTAGCGAGCGAATAAACAAGGCAGCCTACATGCTAGGCATGCCTGACTGGCATATACCCTGGCGTCGTAAATATTTATATAGTTTTAATTGTATATGTTTTATATACTATGTTATTCTATAGGTTATTGGTATATAGTTTTACGTGTAGAGCCTAAATCAATATATCTAACATAGAAATTACTTTTATATTCCTTTTTTTGTTTTTGTTGTGGGTAGATTCTTTTCAAAAAAAGAAATATTATGTGTCGGTACAGTCCAATACCTAATATCCCGTCTGTAGCAACTATAGTCTGCGATATTCGCCAAACCCAAACCGATATTTATCGATTTGCTGTAAATGTGTTTCATTATAGTAAGAAATAGCCAAGAATTCAGAGGAGCTGCAGTCAAAAGACGTGTAAGCTTTGGCCTAAGCTTTACCTTGCCCTTGAAATAAACTGTGAGGATCGATATTTATCGGTTTTTGTGTAAATGACAGAAATCGGGTCAAGAAAACAGGCAGTAAATGCGAGCAAATCTACAGTTCAAGTCTATTATTTATCCAAGTCAAGCAGACGAACTCTGAAGATCGATATTTATCGATGTTAGAGTAAGTGACTGAAATCGAGTCAATATATGCAAAGTTTCAGTCAGTCAGTTTGGATATTGATCAAGAATATATAGAAAGTTATTCAAGACTTCAAATAATATGATGTAATTTCTATACAATGCCAATTGCTGCCTATCGATAATTATCGATTTCTAGCAAAATACGCAAACTCTTGAAAACTTGATTAAAAGCAAAAGTTGTAGCCAAGCAAATGCCTAGTACTTCGCTTCGATACCAAGAAAAGTGAGCATATGTCAATGAACTCGACTGTTGATGCTGCTTTGGAATTTATAAATATATTTAGACAAGCTTCAAGTGTCCGTGTGTATCAGAAACAGAATTAATTTCTGGATACAGAAGACACATACACACACACACACACATATATATATATATATATATATATATATATATATATATATATATATATATGTATGTATGTCTATATTTATATACACAACATTTTGTACATTCAAAATGGGTTACAGGGTATATAAACAAAGCCAGGTGACGTTGGCTCCTGTCGAGGACTGCGACAGGCTGCCAGCTGCCCCCATGTTTGCCTGTCTGACTGCCAACTGTTGCCGTTGCCGTTGCCGTTCTCGTTGCCGCTGCTGTTGTTGTTGTTCATATTGTTGTCGTTGTCGTTATCAATGCTTCAATGGCTGCCACGGGGCGCGCCTTTGTGCGCTGGCAAAAAAAGCAAAAGGTGTCGTCGACGACGTCGTCATAGTTGCTTTTATGAACACACACGCCTACACACCACACACACACACACACACACACATGGAGACTGTAGGCCTGCTCATACATGTGTGTGTACAATGCGTCATTTAATTTATGATACATTTTTTTGTTGAAGTCTTTTATAGTAGCTTGCTAACTTCAGCAGGCATCGTCGAGCTTTTTTAGCCTTTTTTCTTTTAAGCCACCTTTTGCTCTTTGCCTTTGCGCTCCAAGCAATTTGCATTTGTAATTCTTTGAGCTCATGTCAAAATAAGCGTAAGATTTCACAGCGCTGTTCACTGACTTTTATAAGCGTTTAATTTCGTACGTTTTTTTCTTCTGGTCTTTGCTGTATAAGAGATTTGCTGCGCCGTCAGCATTAACCGGAACATGTTTCAGGCTAGCATATTTGGGGCTTAGAACTCATAGACTGTAGGCCAATTGGACTTAGAAAAGGGTTTTTTATGGTTAATAAAACTAAAGATATTGCTAATTTGGTATGATTTAGGCGTATGTTATGTGGGCAAGAAACTCAACTCGAGGTGAAGTTAGATTTGAGATTTGAGGGAAAGTTAAACAACTCAAATAACATTGAACCGAGCAACGCCAGATAGTATTATATAGGTAAACAACTATTGTTCATAAAAATAGTAGTGCGACTGAAGTAAGAGGGATTCTTTGAACCAACCTTGAGCTGTCCGTGCGAGCCTAAGCTTTTAAATCATACCTTTTACGTGTTTCTAATCATAGCTGATAATACTACTATCATTCTATTGCTACGCCTGCTTTCTATACTCCACTGCACTTGCCGAGCTCTGCACTTCAACTATAAATAATTTCCATTTAAATCTCTCTAACTTTATATAGCATGTATATTGGGCATATTTATTATCTCTTTGCCCGCGCAACTGCTTCACTCTTCACATATTTCAGCTCAATTGAGTTGTCGCTGTCATTAGATTAAAGAGCCAATTCTACTGTGTGGCTGAGAGTGCTGAGAGCTCTTGCAACTCTAGAGCATTTTTTTTTCTTCTTCTTTTTGGCAACTCCTATATCAACATCATCAACTAAATGCTCATATAATTCTGATGGCTGGCCATTATTTAAACAAGCGTCGAGCGGCCAAAAAGTTTTGGACTAGCGCCAAATTTAATACTTGACGTCGACGTAATTTTTGCTCGCAGCGCTTGTAGTTGTTGTTTATATAAATGTTTCAAAATAAAATAAAATGAAAATAACAACAACAAAAAAGGCAAACAGCTCAGAGAGAGAGAGAGAGAGAGAGAGGGAGAGGGAGAGAAAGGAAAAAAAAAGTTTGTCGTTTACTCTATTAAACTTTTCGGGAGCTTACGAGGTAGCAAGTTGAAGCCGAAAACCAAAGGAAATAAATATACAGCAAGTCCAAGTTCTGCCCGCAAAGTTTCGCACAGAAATAAAATAAGATGAACAAAAATAAATGGAGGGTTGGCAGCGTAAAAATTACCAGGCAATGGCGCTAACAAAAATGAAAGAATTTCTTTTTTTTTTATTTAAAAAAAAAATGAAAAAAAAAATAAACAAAAAAAAATTAAATAGAAAAACAAAAAAATTATAAAAACTTTAGTCATTTGTATGCAGCGCAAAATTTTGCATTATTTTGACTCGTTACCAAACGTAACGAAGAAGTAAGAAAAGGAAAAACAATGTGCCGCACGTCTAGACGGCGGATACTGTTAACAGCTTTTGGCTTATATGCCGGAATTAATCGCAATCGCTGCTGGCTTATAAGGAGTTTGCGCGAAAGCATAGCATATCAAGCTGCTTTTGTCTGTCAATCAGCTTAGAGTTTCATCAAGAGTTTATGCAACGAGCTTACGACAGGCGCATGGGACAAAAATTGATCAATATTAACCCAATGAAGCATTAATAGAGAAGATAGTATAAGACATTTTATAGTATACAGTTTCTGTCTGTCAATCAAAGAGTTAGAGTTTCATCATGACAATCTTAAGACGCATGTGTCATAGCAGTGAGCTTGTGACAGCTGTTCATTGCAATTTGGCCAATTAGAGCCTAGCGAACTGCCAATATAAGATAGTATAAGACATTTTACAGTATACATTTACTATCTAACCATCAGCTTTTTGTCAGCTTAGAGTTGCATCAAGAGTTTATGGCAAACATGCGTGTCAAAGCAACGAGCTTATGACAGACGCTAGCAGCACAAATTTATCAATGAGAGCCTAGCAAACTAGTAATATAAGATAGTATAAGACATTATATGGCAAAGGCTTCGGTCTGTCCATTAGCTTGGATTTCTGATTAGACTTTATGCCAATCAGAGGTCGCATTTTCAGCAATACGAATCCAATGAGCTATTAGTATAATATAAGACTGTCTGACACGAGCCTTTATAAGAGCCGAAAACAAATCTATTGTGTTACATAACACTGAGCTTTCAAAACTCAATCAAATCAAACTAATCTCTGATCAATAGATATATGAACTAAAAACCGACAGATCCAATAATATAAGCCATCAATAATATTGTTAAACTTCTATGGAATATCAAACTAAATACATTTTTTCCTTTTCTAATATACTTCACAGAAATATAAGAGTTGGCCGAAAGTTTCGCTTGAAAACGAAGTCACGAAATTGTTAAGTAAAATTCCTTGAGCAAAAGCCATTTCAGTTGCAAAACAAGTCGAAATATGTATGTATAAGTGCTGGCAAGCAAGACTAGGCTGTAACTAGGACACGGCTGCAACTAGAGGGGGGAGGAGAGAGAGGACGACAACGACGAGGACGAGGACGACTCTATGACATCTTGCAGCAGCAATGCAGAGCTTTAGTCAAAGTTGCGCTCAAGCCAGTGGCTGGAACATAAAGTTTCTAATCGAGCAGCTACTGCACACAGACTGGTACACATATATATATATATATATATATATATATATATATAGATAGAAACAGTTACATATACGCACCCAAATTTCCTGTGATAAAGGATTCATGAAGCTGAACACGCCGGGCGTTTGCTTCACTGGCTTCTTAATCATAATGGAAATGCCCAGCGACATGAACGGCTTGCTAAAGTCGATGACACGTTCGCGTTCAGCGGTAATCGTCATGGCGGCAATGGCAATATCCGCTTCCTGCACAAATGAGAGAGAGAGAGAGAGAGAGAGAGAGGGGAGAGAGAAAGAATTGGAGTTGGAGTTATAGCTAGCTGTCAGTCATGTATGTAGGTATGTATGTATGTCGCACCTTGCGCACCAGCTCGCCCACCATGCCATCCCAGCCTCCATGCACGGCCGGATTCTCCGAGCCGTAATTGCCATCCTTCACCAGGCGCAGTTCATCTGCAAGAAACGTGTATTTAAACAGCTGCCATAGATATCTCTCTATAGCCGCCAACATCTTCTTGCAACTTACATTCAAGTCCCAGCTTCTTGGACAGCAAGTCGGCCAGATCCTTGCAATAGCCCTCGAAACGTTCATTGCCATGCAGCTTCTCGCCAAAGGCCGGCTGCTTTATCATTATGTACGGCTCCTCCAGCACCGTGGTGACAATGTACGTGCGATTCTTTTCGAACTCCACATGCGGACGCAAACGCACATATTTAGCATTCAACGGCTGCAGTCCCCCATTGTCATTCCACTCGGCAACTTTTACCTGCAAAACGAATAGTACGAGTGAAAGAGAACGAAAAAGAAAACGAATTTCCGCTTTTATTTAAGTAAAAGACAATGAAGTTCATATTCATACTGATCAGACGTGTTATACCCTAGCAAAGTGTGTGGAAGTATTGATTGAATTTTGATTAACTAAATTGAGTAACTTTACATGTATAGATTGGATAGCTGAACTCTATATAAAGCTGACTACATAACTACAAAGTAGATAAGGACTTAGACCGTGGAATAACTCTAGCTAGGATCGAGTGATCAAAAAAAGATTTATATTGTGGATTAAGCGGATCATAAGGACTATACCTACTAAGTTTGGCCGCTCTATCTCTTATAGTTCTCGAGTTATAGCGTTTTGGAGTTTATGCAACCTCAAGTAGTTATGACCCTATCACTCTAGTAACTTGTCTAACATATATCCGCATTTATCGAAGTATACCTAATTTAAACTTTTTAACTCTACATATACACCTGTGGTCATAAAAATAGTAGTAGTTGTCATCAAAAACAATTTAAAACGAGTATCAAGATAAACATACTTACATAGTTATATTTATAGAAATAAATTCAAATTTTCAAAATATTTATGTTTATTACAAAACTTTTCATTCATACATTTCAGTCGCACTACTATTTTTCTGAACATAACTGCACATACACGTATCAACAGCTGTAAACTAATATACTGTCTCGCTCATTTACCGTAGCCGCAGGGTATGCAAACTACAGCATGCTCAAAAATAACAGTACTGGCAGCTGTCCTTTTCTAGCTGCGCTACATAAATTAACGGCAAGCTGCAGGCAATTGCTGCCGGCGCTCTAACTCGTTTTACCGTTACATGTGCCGTTTTCACTATATATTGTGTATACCGTTACATACCATAGCGCTGTTGACGGTCATCTCGACAACGTGCAGGGTGTAATTGACTCGTCTGCCATCGTCGTTGAATTTGATATCCCCGGTGAGGCCCTCGATTTCCACCTATCAAAGGAAACAACAATAACAACAAGAAAAGAAAGAAGCAAAAATAAATGAAAAGTAAAAAATTGTGTTTGAGCGTCGCTTTTTAATTGCTTTGCCCAGCTTCATCATCATCATCATCGTTGTCGTCGTCGTCATTATGTTCATTATGATCATGACATTGATGTCTAGCTCACCTTTCTCAAATAACGGGATATTTTATCGCCATGCTCCCATGCATTCACCCAACCCTTGGCCGTATTACAGTCCAAAGCACGCGGCGCGCTGCCAAAGCCGCTGCTGGCATCGCTGCCGCTGCCACCGTTGTTGCCGTTACTGCTGCCATTGGATCCATCGCCGGCAGTGGAGGCCGCTGCCTGGGCCTGGGCAACCATCAGCGTCTGACTGCGACGCTGCACATTGTTCCTGAATTGATCCGGTTTCTTGCGCAGAATTTTGTTGAACGCCTCCACCAGCACAAAGACCGCATCGTACATGAGCGCCGCTTGTGCCTGTGTATGAGTTTGATTGATAAAATTGAGTGAGGTGGTGTTGACGGGGAGCACTCATTTCATTTACTGGCACTTAATGAGTGTATTACACGCTGTTTTTCACAATTTTCACCCCGTTTTTTGCTAATGTTTAATCGAATTGAGAAATTTACGCGACGCGACGCGACACTAAAAAAAAAGTAACTGGATTTTTGGCGGGCGTCAATTTTACATGCAGAGTTGCATGGCAAACTTTAACAGGTGGCTGGCTGTTAAATAGTAGCAACTATCGTTAATTTATCGAAAAGGCACGATCGATATGTGGAACGTAAGTCAAAATCTAATATGGCGCTATAATTTGTCTTCATATAAATTGAAGCTTTAACTAAAATAATGTGATCAATTTTCTCATTTTATTACTTACATTAGCAGCCAAGCATACGCTTACTCAATATGAATATTGCTGCCAGCGTACAAATAACAGTGTCTGATTGTTTTTATGTAAAATAGCTGCTAATAAGAATTATTTTTTTAACATTGATTTAAAATCATAATTTAAGTTTTTGGAGGAAAAATAACATTTATGGCAATATCAGAAATGAATGAATAACGTCCATTGAGGCAATTTAAAATTGTTAACAGAAGATCAAGTGCACCAATTTTGTTACATTTCTGTAAAACATGTGGCAACCTTGATTAACATTTTCTTATTAGTTGTGCAAAAATCGGAAGACGCGCAAGTAAAATGGCGGAGACACAGAAAATTTCGTGCCGGTTACTGCTTTCTGATAAGAATTTCGCTGCTATTTAATTAAAAATGTGATCAAAACCAAAGTTTGAGTGTGCTTAACTATATGACAAATGAAAACTTATAGTTTTTATATTGCATAAAGATTCAGCCGCTGCAAATAACTGCGCTCATATATATGTATGTATGTGTGAGTGTGTGCAGTGAGTGATGAAAGCATAAGAAGAAAGTAAGAGTGAGCGAGAGAAAAAGCTGCGAACAACGCGCGAAAATTTTCGTTTTGGCGCGTTTTTTTTTTTTTTTTTTGTGATATTCTTATAATGTTTGCAAGTTGTAACTGTAAAAGTTCCAAATAAGTGAAGTGAAATTCTTTATATTTATTTTTTTATTTGTTGCATATTAAATGCGAAATGTGTATTAAAGCTGCAAAGCTGGCTTTAATTATTGTCAAGTTTCTATTGCATACTTATATACATATACGTATATATGTATGTATGCATGTGTGTGTGTGTGTGAGTGTGAGTGTGAGTGCGCGCTGAGGAGAGCGAAAATTTCAGCTGCTTTTATGGCAATTTGTTTGAGTGCAATTTTTTTCTCTTCCTTTTTTACTCTTTTTCACTCTTTTTGTGATTAATTTTTTGTTGTGCGATGGCGAAAATGTGCTCAAAGGAAAGTGAAATTCTCTTCTATATATTAATTTTTTTGTTTCATTTTTTTTTTTTTTTTCAGTGAAGTGTGTGAAAGGCAAAAAAAGTTAAAGTTTTAAATTTGTGACTTTTTTTGCTGCTTTTTGTTCTGCTAAGTGTTAAAAGCGAAATTGTGTAAAATGTGAGTAAAACTTTCTAATAAGTAGTAAGGCTTTAGACATACACACACACACACACACATATATGCGTGTGTGTGTGTGTGTGTGTGTGTGTAAAAGAGATTCGCACAAGTCAAATAAACAAATAAGCATTGTCAAAGAGAGCAACAGCAAAAAGGGATTGTCTGTGTATGTGTGTGTGTGTGTGTGTGTGTGTGTGTCTATATATAGAGCGTAACATTGAAGTCCCGAAGCAGAATACAAACTAACATTTAAGCGCCACAAAGTGAAATCTTTGTCAACAAGGATAATGCCAAGGAAATACAAATATAAACAGCACGCAAACTAAACCAACTGTCGAGTAGTTTATGTGTGGGCGTGTGTGTGTGTGTGTTTGTGTGACAAGGACAACGGCACACACATAAACACACACACACAGACATATGCACATATGCATGTGTTGCTGTGCCTTTTGTGTGTGCCTTTGACTGAAAGTTGCTGCTGAACTATGTAAAAAGTGAAATCTGTCGCCCATTTTGTGCTGTTTGTGTTCCTATTTGACTACACAGAGCGAGAGCGAGAGCGAGAGCGAGGGAGTGAGTGCGAGAGGAACGAAGCAAAAACTATGCTACGGTTACAGCAGTGATGATCGTAACATGCCGCCGTGACTGTGACTGTGAAGTGACTGTAACTTAACAGTTACATGGAAATTGTAATAGGCAGGCTGTAAACACACATATATAGAGTTGTTGTTATCAACTGTGCTAGTTGTCTGATTAACAGTCACATCTAAATTATTAGTCATGGTCCGCCTTTAACAGTCGCTTACATAATGTTAGTCATTGTTAATGGGCAGGCGGTTGCTAACAGTCATATAGAGTTGCTGTGACTAACAGTTGCTATTGATATTTACTGTCGAATTAAAAACAGTTACGTCTAAATTAGTAGTCATGGTCTTTTTTACAGTCACTTCAATATTATTAGTCACAGACACATGAAAATGCTCATAGGCAGGCTGTTATTAACAGTTAGATACAGTTAATGTTATGAACCGTTGCTAGTTTATTAAAACTGTTGTGCCATTAACAGTCACGTCTAAATTGGTAGTCAAGGTCTGTCCCTAACAGTCAATTCCAAATTAATAGTCACAGTCTTTTTAACAGTTACATGTAAATATTAATAAGAAGCCTGTTGCTGACATATAAAGTTGCTTTTCTTAACAGTCGCGTCTAAATTAGTAGTCATGGTCTGTCCTTAACAGTCAGTTCCATGTTATTAGTCACAGTGTTTTTTACAGTCATATGCAAATTTTAATAAGCAGGCTGTTGCTAACATATCGAGTTGCTTTTATTAAAGTCGCGTCTAAATTAGTAGTCACGCCTTACTCTTAATAGTCAGTTCCATAATATTAGTCACAGTCTTTTTATTAAGAGATAGTACAATATTATTAGTCATAGTTAAACATTGCTCGAAAATAATTTACAGTCACAGTCAAAATCATAGTCACAGTCACAGTCGAAGTCTTCTCATCTCCATTCGCATCGGTAAACATTAAATGCCAGCAAATATTTAACAGCTAGCAGCAATGACAATGCGTCCTTTGCAACTGCTTGCAGCTAGCGTCGCTCTCTCTCTCTCTCTCCCTCTCTCTAGCTCTTTCTCTCTGTGTGTATTTAGAGAGCCTTACCGAAATCGATTCACGGCCAGCACCGACGCTCGTCTGTGGGTCGAGCCGCTTCCAGCTGTCATAGAAGTCGCGCACGAGTCGACGATTTGTGTCCACAATGCGAAATCCGGTAATGTTAATGGCACCAAATTCGATTATCTCGCTTTCCCAGCGATCGTCCATGACCTGCCAAACGAAAGCATTGCACAATGGAGAATGGCAAAACTTTGCCGTGGGCCAGAAGCAGCAATGGCTATAGCAATGGCTGCAATCCTACTTACCAATCCACTCAATAGATAGTGATAGGTGCGACGGCCCAAACGCAAATCGCGCACATGCTGTATCAGTATTTGCTTGGCCATTTCCGTTGGACAATCGAGCACGATGTGCTTGTTGGTGAAGCGGCCGATATGCTCCAACGTATGCAGGAACTCGATGGCCATGCTGACGTTCGAGATGCGCTTGACCAGCTCCACTTGAAAGGACTCGTTGCCTGGCCGCAGGCCCTGGTAGATTTGTTGCAGTCGCAGCAGACCTGCAAATGCCATATGGACAATGGGAGATGTTAAAGCGGGAATGACTAATTAACAGTGGGCGGTGGGTGGTGGGCGGTGGGTGGTGGTGGGCTAAGTGGGGTGTTATACACAGTATAGCGTTCATGGCACTATGCAGTAGCTTGCAAGTCGAGTCGCATATACCCAACATCTGTGTATTCATCAATGGGAATCTGCATAAAATCTCCAGATATAGACGACAGATGCGCTGTATCGCATAACTCGCAAAACTGTTGCCTAGCAGCTAAGCCACGTTTCAGGCAACCCCCTGCAATTATCATTGGCCGAGATTTGCATTTGTGTTTATTGAGTTATCTCTGTCTTTGCTGCTTCTGCTGCTGTTGCTGCAACTAACTGCATGCTGCACACAAGTTTCGTTCGCACTTAAACAGATACGAGGCAGCCTCGAGGCAGCCAAAACTTGACGATGGGTGGATAGCTGGGCAGCCTAGGCCAGGCACAAACTCAGCCAGACAGACGGACGGACGGACGGACGGAGGGAAGGACAGATAGTCAGGCAGATAGCTGCGCAGATGATTTGTATGACAGCTACGCACAAAAAATACTCTCACCTTACAGCTCACACCTCACACCCTCCCCTCTCTCTCTCTCTGTCTCGCTCTGTCTCTTGCGCTGCAGCTTGAATGCGCCTTCAATTTATGTTTGCGGATAAAATGGGATTTGCTTTGGATTTTGCCAATGGCACATGCCGCTGACTCTCTATGCCATTGAGCGTTACGGCTGACACGCCCATTGAGGCGGCTGCTGTTGCTCACGGCAAAAGCACGCACACACACTCACTCTCTCTCTCTCTCTCTTCTCCTCTATACATATGCAATTTGTTGTTGTTTTGATTTACACTATATACATCTATCCTGTGCCAATGCCAATGGATGTAGCTGGCGTATACCCTGTATGTTACAAGAGCTGGCTATGAGTTGACTTGGCCAAGCTGATGTCAAGTTTAGATAGTAAAATGTAAAGCTTAACAAATTACAGGGTATTTCATGGCTAATTGAGTTGATGTCAGATAACACGTGAGATTTTTTAAATTACAGGGTATTTGGTGCCTAATTAGGTTGATGCCAAACAAAAAAATATTGAAATGTTATAAATTACAGGGTATTTAAAAGCTAATTGGGTTGATGTGAATTAAATATTGTGGCTTACAGGGTATTCAATGGCTAATTGAGTTGATGAAATAGTAAAAAGTACAGGGTATTTAATGTCCAAATGAGCTGATGTCAAGTGAAGCTTGAAATATTGTGAATTACAGGGTATTTAATAGCCGGTTGGGTTATAACTATTATAAAATTACCCAAATCCAATTTTTGAAATACAAAAAAAAGATAAACAGAAACTATATATTTGAATACAGGGTATCCTCTAGTCAGTCATCTCACATATTCGTCTAGTAAGCACTTAGTATACCCTAACATTGTTTTTCCACAAAATATTGAACTACAGCATCTCCAATAGTCCATATATATGACTAAAGGGTATCTGTTAGTCGGTATTTATCATTATTTGTTGTATATTTTCAAACTTTACCATACGCCACCAATATGCTCATACATGTGTCACTTACAGGGTATGAATCAAAGGTTTACCGAATTATGCGTTAATACAGGATATCTGCTAGTCGATTACTTCCGCTCGCTTGATTCGTACTTCAGTCGAAGAACCAATTTTTTGCGCTGTTTTAGTGCAATAAATTTTGCGCTTTGCCTTTTATACAATTTCATTTGGCTGTTGGCTCACACACACACGCACACACACACACGCACACTCATACACTTCTGTCTATCTATAGCCCACTCCAGAGTCAATCGACTTCTGCCCTGCCACGCCCCCCGCTCTGCTGCTTTAGTGTTTTCTATAGTCCTTACGCTTCGCTCGCCTTTGGATTTGAGTTTTTGGGTTTTTGTGTTTTTTCGATTTGAGATTTGTCGTTTGGATTTCCATGTGTGTGTGCCAGTGTGTGTGTGTGTGCGTGTGTGCGTGTGCGTGTGTGTGCGTATATTGAGAGTGTAATTGAGTAGCGCACTGTGCGCTGGTTGCGACTGTTTGGCTTTTGTTTTATTTCATTTTTGATATGAAAACATTTGCGACTGCCACGCCTCCGGCCCCCCTGCCTCGCCTTGCCTGCGCCCATTGAAACTTCTCTGATTCCCTATAATATGTTTGTGCCCGAATTGATGGCTCGAAATTGGCTTCTGTCCTGATTCTTGATTCTTATTTTTGTTTTATGCTTTGTTCTCGTTGTTGCTCTTTGTTCTTTGCTTCTCTTTTCGCTCTGTGGGGCATTCCCAATTTCGCATCAAGTGTGAAACGTTTGGAGTAAGCTATCATAGGAGTGCCACGATTATTACAATTATATTGGGCAGATTAGTCTAAACATTTATATTGGGGGTACTCCCTTATGACTATATCTATTTTTATACCTTTTTTTTATTTGTTTCATTTGTTGTTTCATCTCTGTTTTCTCATTCTTAAGATCTGTTTAGTCTTTATTTTTTTTTGTATATTAGGGGTATTCCTTTACTTTAAAATATTTAATACTTTTTTTTTACATATTGCGTTTTTTCTGCTTATTAACTTTTTATCTGCTTCTTCTTAGGTATTTGTGAAAGTGAGCCGATTTATAAAAATATATTAGGGGTATTCCAGCTTCATTATTTCTTATTTTATACTTTTTACTAAATATTTTTGATTAATTTCAATTTTTATCTCATCTTTTCTTAAGTTTTACCGAAAATAAATTTATTTATTAGTCCAATAGGGGTACTCCATATTTTTTCTAATGATTTCTATATTTCTTTATTATTTTTAATTAGCTTATTTTTTATATTTCTCGTTTTTTTTTCTACCTTTTCTGAACTATTTTTGAAAGTGAGCTCATTGATAAAAATGCATTAAGGGCATTCCAGCTTCATTATATCTAATTATCTATATTTTAATAAATATTTTTATTAAATTTAAATTTTTTTCTTATTTTTTTCTTTAGTTTTGCCGAAAATTTATTTATTTATTAGTCCAATAGGGGTACTCCATCTTTTTTTCTAATGTTTTTCCTTTAGCTTTATTATTAATTAACTAGCTAATTTTTTATATTTTTTTCTGCTTCTTCTTAGGTATTTTTTGACAGTGCCCCCATTAATATATTAAGGGTATTCCAGCTTTACTACATTTAATTTTTTTTATATGCTACATATTTATTTTTTTCCCTTTCTTAGTTTTTTTATGTGCTTCTTCTTATATATTTTAGTAATTTTTATTTTTTTATACATTAAGGGCATTCCAGCTTCACTGTATTTGATTTTCTAATTTTCATATATTTTTTTTCTTGTTTCACATCATTTTTTTTGCTGCTTCTTCTTAAGTATTTTGGCCTGTGCGTATTTCCGTTTATTGTTTTTTTTTTTTTGTTGCTTTTGGCCTGTGGCCTGTCGCATTGTTTTATGCCCGTTGCTTTGTCTGCTTTCAATTTTTTTTTGTTTATGTTGCGAATTTAATTTACAATTATATTTATTTATTTTTGTTTTTATGGCCAGCTTGAAGGAAATTCAATTATTTTTGCTCACAAATGGCAAATTCAATGAAATTGAATTTTTATTTTTTTTTTCTTTTTTAAAGCCAACAAATATCTCGAGATTATCCATTATAGATATATACATATCTCCAGCTGTCTCTGTCGCTGGGCGTGGCTCCTCCGTGTGGCTATGCAAATGCAGCAGAGACTGTCATATCCTGACTCTTGTTTATTTGCCGCTTGTCTGTTTCTGTTTTCCACTCGCATGCGAAAAGTAAACAAGACAATTTGTTATGTTAAACAAAAGTTAGTTTTGCGGAAATGAAGTTTTCCTCCCATCGGTAGTGACACTCAGACACACACGCACACACGCACACACGCACGCACGCACGCACGCACACACGCACGCACACACGCTCAGCTACAGCCTAGGCTCTATAAAACACACTAACAAGCGAAACATTTGCTTACATATTTTATGCCCTAACAAATGAGAAAGATAATGGAATTATTATAAGCAAGTTTCTGTGCAGACAATTTACCAGGCCTGGACGCTTGGCATAACTGAAATATATCTGTATATAAGTATGTATATATATGTATATGTGTATATATAGGCACACACACATATATATATAAACTAAATTTGTATATAATTAAGATTGCTTTGATGTATTTAAGCTAGCAAATGCTGCAGCTACTTTTACTTTTGTTGCCTATTGCTGTTGTATTAGAGAAGGCATATTGGTTGTACACAATGTTCGTCTCTGTTTGAAGTCTCAAGAAATTGATCGATATAAGGCTTTAAAGCAGCCATAACATTTGAGCTACGGCTAGAGTCATAAATGAAAATAATATTTGAAGCTTTGCCTGCGTCTGCTCATTAGTGCAAAGCATTTCGTATTACGAAACATGTAATATATAATCTATATAAAATAATAACGGCACTGGTTTAAAGTAGTTGAATCGTTTTATTTATTGCGCGTGTGAGCTTTCTGCGAGAAGATTGTAAACTAAGCTTTCATAAAGACGGCTCGAAGCCAACGCTGCCGGCGGCCGGGCCGACAGTTTGACGATCTGGTCTGACGATCAGCCCGGCTCTGCGTCTCTCGCGTGCAACTCTGTCGCAACGGCATTCGGCAACTATTTGATCGGCGCGTGTTAACTTATATATAATATATAAGCTATTGATACCCGCGTCTTATAAACTGAAAGGAGTTTACCAATTGGAACTGAAAAATGCTTTAATATGCCAAGACTTTGTAGCTAGAGCTATAAAACTGAACAGTTAAGCTACTGCAGTTTCCGAAGTATTTTTATGCGCTGAGCGCGTATGATGCAGTCAGCTACAGCCGTTTGCAATCTGTTTTGCTTTGATTTAAGGCATTTGCATGCTTTGAAATATATTAAAATTGATTTCATGAAGCATGCAGCTTGCATAAGTCTTATACAGCCATCTAATATGATTTCAATTATTTTCAATTTATTTTATTTCATTTCATTTCATTTCATTTCATTTATATTTTTCCATTTTTCTTCAAGCAATAAATGTGTCTCGAGTACAACTCTTAATGCCAGCCTCACCCTTTTCAATTATGTTTTTGTTTTTGTTTTTGATTTATTTATATTTTTTTTTTTTTATAGCTGCGCCTTAGCAACTGCTCGATATCTGAATGTCGCCTAGAAACCCATCCGCTTGGACCCCTTCAGCAAAGAGCGACTAGCCTTAAAGCATATCTGAGATGTTTTGGCTCTTGAAGCGGCGCAGCTTGTTTTGGCCCGTGTTGTGTTGTGTGCTGTTATCAGAAACTTTGTTTGCTTTAATTACTTTGCCAAGTGTGGGCGTGGCCGTTGCAGTGGCAGCGGCAGCGGCCGTGGCAGTGGCCTTTTGCGCATATGTTCGCAATTGCTTTGCCGGCAGCCGCCTGCTGCCTCAAAAATGTATCAAATAACATGAAAGTGAAATCGCTGTAAAAGCCCATTACGGTTAAATTAATGGCTAACAAGCTGGCAGTTTATGCCAGGGCCGATTTCTGTTCCTCAATCCTTTCCACGCAGTTTATGCAAACGATTTTTCCGATTTTTATTATCAAATATCATATTATTCTAGTCGAAGGACAACGCATTTCCTTATTATTATTCATGATGTTGCCTGCAATCAGATTTGCTTCTGATTTTTATGCACACGTTTCGAATGATGCGAATGGCATAAAGAACTCGGGCAAAATAGCTGAATGTACTCTAGGGTATATAAGGGGTATATTCGTTTCTGGGGGGCGAGTAGAATAGATGAATTTTTGAGTGCTTGAAGATGAGTTATATCCAGCTGAGTTAGATTTTACATACTATATGGTATGCTCGACTATAAGTAATACCCTGCATTTAGAGAATATACTAGGGTATACCTTCTTTGTAGTTCCAAGTACAAAGTTTAGTCTGTCTATTTTGATGTGTTTTTTTATGTGTTACATGCCCACTTTACAAAATTTTAAATTACAGGGTATACAGGGTGTAGGCAAGTCAATTAAATCCAAAATTGAAGTAGCAGATGAGAATATTACACATATGGGCGCTAATACAACAACTGTTACATACCTATGCCCAAGTCGAGCATACCCACTTTAAAAAATTTACTCTAGGGTATATAAAATGTATAAATAAGCGAAACCCAATACGCATAATGCTGCCATGGTAAAACAACATATTTGAGGAGCATTTATTTTAGAGTATACCCTGTACATAGGGTATGCTCGACTTGAGTTAACTATTAAATGTCAAATATCAGTAAATAAAGTTGATTTTGTTTTGCCTAACATTCCCCAAAATGAATTGTCATACCCATTCCGCTGGCACTTCCGTCTACAGGGTATTCAAATGGAATTGCATTTGATTTGATTTTGCGGCCTTCTCTAATATTTAAAAGCAATCAAAGCCAATCATTGACAATCAATCGATAAACAAAGGCATTTGCATAAATCTGCACTTGTCTACGCATTGATTAGGCAGGCGGCCAGTTTTAAGGATTTAAGTAAGGACTATCAGTACCTGTTGTTCGGCCGGATGCTTAATCAAATATTTATAAAGACAGACAAAGCGACGAAACGAATAGAGAGTAGAACTCATTATTCGAGCTGGCAGATGGACTGGCAAAAATTGCCCATATACTTCTATATCCTTTGCCAACCAGGCGTTAAATGCAAATGCTACGCAGCTGCTAGGCGTCCTGGCCATGGTCCTTACGCCTGCGTCGCCTGCGTAATAAATTTCCGTAGCAACAATGAGTTGGACAGGAGTCAGTCTTACAATACAACCTACTGCTCATGCTGCTGATGCTGCTGATGTTGAGGAAACATGAGAATTACACGTACGTACGTACATACATACATACATACATACATACATACATACATACATACATACATACATACGCATAGCACACACACATACATACATACATGCATATATTATGAGGCAGCGTGCTTAAAAATAAGTGAGACATTTACTTTCATTACAGACACTTGATTGTATTCATTCAATATCAACTCGGCAGCTATGCATATACAGTTGTATATATATATATATATATATATATATATATATATATATATATATATATATATATATATATATATATATATATATATATATATATATATATATATATATATATATATATATTGCGTAGAAAATGAAATATATATTTTATCTAATATTACGCAGCTTTTGTTATTTGAATACAAGAAACCAAATAAGCCAAATCAAAGATAAATGTAGATATATATATATATATATATATATATATATATATATATATATATATATATATATATATATATATATATATATATATATATATATATATATATATATATATATATATATCTACATTTATCTTTGATTTGGCTTATTTGGTTTCTTGTATTCAAATAACAAAAGCTGCGTAATATTAGATAAAATATATATTTCATTTTCTACGCTTTGTGAATGACAACAGCCAAAAAGTCTTTGTTGTGGGCTGAAAATGAAATCTGAGGCATCTAAATGAAACTTTATTGAAATGTGAATAAATTTGGCTAGTTGAAATTTTTGACAAAAGTTTATTGAATTTTTCAGAATTTTCATTATAATGGAGATGTCACGCAAAGTGTATGGTAATTGTTTGTTGTTTACTTTTGGCCGTCACTGTAGAGCATGCAAGGCAGATTACTTAAATCTATAGCGCACTTAAAGCTCAAATAGTTTTATATACTCTGTCAAAATTCAACTGAGTTCAGTTGAGGCAACATTCATCATGATTTGTCTTGCAGACTCTGCCTTCAAGCGCTAAAGTTTTGCCTAAAAATATTTCTCAGAAACTTAAAACTAATTTTTATAGAAATATTTTTATTTGTTGTTTAAAAAAAAAAAAATATATATATATATATATATATATAAATAAATTTTTTATAAAATTTAATTTAATTTAATTCCAAGCCAAAATGCGAATGTCGAAAAGGAAAGAAAATATCTCTAGAGAGCACAGACGCTTGGGAATATGCGCGCGGCCAACTAGCTGCGGGCAGAGCGTGCGCCAGCTCTCCATGGATTCGTGGACTTACAATGCAAAAGCCATAATCTTATGGCCCCAAAATTAAAATGGGTGTACGCCAATTTCGCAAGTCGAAGTCGTAAATACAAGCGACAATAAACCCATAAGCTGGCAGGCATATACGCATGAATTAGGGCGCGATGCTCGGGCCGATGCCCCAAAGCAGAAATGGCAGAAAAAAAGGAAGAAGAAGAAAAAGGAAAAAAAAAATAAAATAGTAACATATATAGAAAATATTGTGGGTGAACTACCATATAGTGGCTATTAGTATTTGTTGTTGTTGTTGTGGTGATTGCTTTAGCGCTGCCAATAGCCATAAATAGTTTTTTCTTCTGCTATTGCTTGGGCTGGGGAGGGTCACTAGGCGAAAAATGTTTCTCCAATTTCTGTGTAATAAACTCGTTTTGCGTGGCACAAATAAACACACGCACACAAACACACACACACACACACACACAGTCAGACACACACACACAGAAAAGAGGCAGAAAGCATTTCGTATCGGAACAGTTGCCAGCGCCACACATGCCGCACAGTTGCCAGCCTGGCCAAAAACAAAAGCCGTTAACTTGCTACGTCGTTACGTGCCAAGTAGCCGGCCGATGAGCATATTCCAATGCCCTGCTTAAATCCGCTCCCAGTGCTGCCAGCCTGTGTAAACATGCCCATAAACTGAAGAGCTACAATTATTGTGGAGAGCGCAAAAAAAAAACCCAAAAAACCCAAAAAACCCAAAAAAAAAAACAAAAACCAAAAAAAGTGTAAGGCGTTGCCTTTGGCCCACAAACGAAATCTCAATTTTGAGACAAATGTTTATATGAGGGTCAGAACTTGACACGATAGATAAAGGGGAGTTAAAACAAGAAGAAAAATATGTTAACAATAATAATTTAATAATAATAATAACAGTTGTGTTCATGAAAACTGAGGCAGCTGAAGAATAAAATGTTGCGAATGGAATGCATAGAAGAGACCTAAAGAGAACTAATTGCATAGAAGACAATTACGAAATAATACCGCTACTTTCAGTCAGAATTCATTTGGTTTTAGAGTGAAGCATTGAAATCGCATCGGCCATTCATAGAAATAGTAGTGCGTGGTATATGAAGTCAAAAAAAAATATTTTTTTTTTTTTTTTTTTTTTTGTAATTTGTCAAAGTGTAACAACAATAGTAAATTGAACAAAAAAATAATTTTGTTATATTTCAATAAATGAAATTAATGCATATATAATAGAAAATGGTAAAAGCTACAGCAGCTAAAGAGTTTTTGTTTAAAATTAAAAAAAAATATATTATTTTGCCAAACGTTAAACTTAATTAAGTATTTGTGGCTCGTTAGTTTCATAGTTTTTTTTTATTGCACAAAAATATGCGTTTTAATTAACTTATTAATTATTGATTTATGAAATCAGTTTCATTTCATCATGTCAACTGAATGACTATTCGCACTGTCGATATAATCGCATATGAAGCTAAAGAGCTGGAAAACAGCTCTAGCTATCTAATCTATGATAATAATTTATTTATTTAAAGCTCAAATATTTGAATGGATAAAAAATAAAACATAAATATTGTTTAGTTGTAATATTGGAGCTCTTCAGACTTTATGCTTTGTTCGCATGCCATCGACTGTTTTAATACGCAAATATTTGCTTGGCAAACAGTCGAAATCTCAAGTTTTTTTTTTTTTATTTATATTCTTTCATCCACTCACTTGAGTGTGTCGTGTGGCACAAATGAATATTCATAGAGATATTCATAGCTCACACCTGTGCCAAAAATCTTGCCTGAAATTTGATTGAGTGCGAGCCTTAAACTATGGCAGCCTATGCAAACAACTTAAAACAAACAGGAAGCCTTGAAGCGCACGCCACACACCACAGACAGTCAAAGAGAGAGAGAGAGAGAGAGAGAGAGAGAGAGAGGGGGGGGGGAGAGAGCTTGGCAGATATAGACAGTGAATGAACGTTAACACTCGCTGTGGTTAAATTGATTGAGTGCCATAAAAAAGATTTTCACGTGGCATTCATTAATAATAATAATAATAATAATGCCGACGTTCGTCCGGCAGTTGACCAAGCGGCATTGTCTGCCAGCGTCTGGCCTGTCTGTCACTCTATCAACAATATCTACATATATGAAACCGATGTCTGTCTGTCTGCCTGTCCGTATATATGTTTATCCAGCAGCCATATAAGCCAATTGGCTGTCAGTGCAGACGGCTGTGTCATTAAGTTTTATTTATAAACTGGCTAAATGGAAAATCCTCGCAAAAACTTATTACAAAGCAAATTGAGCGATTTAACGAAAGTGAGACGGGCAGACAGGCAGGCAGGCAGACAGACAGACAGACAGATAGAGAGAGAGAGAGGAAGACAGAGTGAGAGAGAGGGAGGGAGTGAGAGATAGTGAAAGAAAAGGTTTGCATAAGGCTCATCTCTCATAATGAAAGATGATTGACTCCCCTGAGCACAGCCGTTAACTGGGCAAAAGCCGACTTGTAGCTCAATCTTACACTATATTAGCTATGCATACACTGCAAGAAAAGTAGCTAAAGTTGTTTAATTAAAGACAGCCAAACTGGTAGCACAAACTCTTAAGCTGAGCTTAAAATTGACTTTTGAAATATATTTATAAAAACTATATCTATTTTTGTTCTTAGTGTAGTTAAATGAAAAGGTATATTATATATACAGATATATATATATATGGTATATTGTACTCACCATCGTGGGAATCGTAGAGATAAATTATTTTGCGCCAGCCATAAAATTGTATTGTATCAATGATTGCCTGATGGTAATCTGGGCGCATGCTGAGGGCAAAGTCCAGGAAGCCAGACGATGGCGTAAGCACCTAAAAACGCGCAAATTATGGAAAACAGCGGTCATACATACATACATACAAATACATAAAGAAAGAGATAGTATGCGTGTGTGCGTGAGCATGCCAAGTTAGTAAACATGAATCATTATTGAGTCCTGTTGGCGGCGCCCATTGTTTCGTTTGGCTCGTTTCGGGCATTTGGCTCACTGATTTATAGAGCTTGTTTGCTTATAAATTTTTAAAGCGCGCCATAGAGAGCATCATTATGGCTAAAAAGAGACTCTGTGAGCCCTGTATATTTATGATTATGATTTGGAAGCCGCTCGTAAATTGTGTTTGTGTAAGTTGCTGCTGTTGCTGTTGTTGTTGCTGTTGTTGTTGCTGTTGTTGTTGCTGTTGTTGTTGCTGTTGTTGTTGCTGTTGTTGTTGGTGTTGTTGTTTTTTTGAAAAGTTTCGCACACGATTTCAAGGTTAGCAATTTAAGGGCAGTCAACGTTGCGTATGATTAATATTTCATATTAAAATAGGCAAAGCGGCAAACCGGTGCACTTTAATATTTATTAGGCCTTAACGCTGCTTACCTTCTCCGGAAACCAGGGCGTCACGAACGGCATCTGAAACGTATTCGAGTAGGAGTGCAGCGTATCAAAGGAGTCGGGCGAGACGGCGCCCAGCATGGAATAAACGCCCCGTGAGAACTGATTACAAACTGTTTGGGAATAGATATAAAACATTATTATATATATAAATAGTTAAACTTTCTTCTTTGGATAAAAATTAGTTGCTGATGAGATTTTTGTTTGCTTTTTAGCCAGTTTCCACGAGTTGAGCTGTACATCTGTGGAGTGATTCGTGAGTTGGGCAATAGACAACTTATAGAATGAAGAGATTAAATAATAAATATATACTCAATATTATATCTATATGATTTGAAAGCCTTTTAGTCGTAGAGCCGATAATATTTAAAAAAAAATTCAATGTATTTATATAAAATTTAGATTATTGCTAAATTTAAAAAAAAAAAAATTATTAGCTGAGCTTAAAAGAAAACTAATGCAATTAATATTTATTAAAAAATGTTAAGCTAAACTAAAATTAAAAAAAAAAAAAAACATTTTTCTTAATATAAAAATTATTTTAAAAATATTTTAGAATATAAAAAAAGTAAATATAATATATAAAATAATTATTGAAGAATATATCTAAATTTTTTTTTTAAATTTTATTAAATTAATATATATATTTTATATATAATATATAGTTATATCTGTTAATACTCACTCAGTCGCGACAATTTGAAGGCGTCCGCCGTATTGATGACATCGACATACGCCTGCAGCTCGAAGCGACGCGAAGAGACATTCAAATTATGATTGAGCATTGCGTACTTAAAGGCCGACTGCACCTCATCCGTGCCCTGCTCGAAGATGGCACCTGTTGCCAAGCGAAACAAAAAAGAAATTACCGTCAAGACTGGCTATTTGCTAGACTCCGCTGTTGCGGAGTTGAAATTGTCAACAATTGGGTTAGAGCAAAGCGCACTTTAAACTTTGTAATTGGTTTTGCGCTTGAAATACATTTGGCAGGCTTCGTTAGCTGGCTGGCTGTTGCCTGTTTGTTGTTGGTCCTTGGTCTTGGCCAATTTGGAGAAAATTTTGTGCAAGTTAATAAGCGTTTGCCGTTTCAGTTTACCCAAAATGGCCAACAACAAGGCCAAGAGCTGCTGGGGCATGCAGCTGCTGCAACAGGCAGCAACTGCGAGCTGGTCTAACAGAACGTGCCCATCAATTACCAATTGGTCTTATGTTACCCGCTGCACCGCCCACTCAACCACTTACCTAACGGTATTTTCTCGGTTAACGATGGCTGACCATTGACCGTTGTGCATATTAGCCATAAGGCAAAGCAGGGCCAAAGCCAGTTGTTGGTTTTGTTGTTAATGCGCATGCTGCTATTGTTGTTGTTGCTGCTATTGTTGTTGTTGCTGCTGTTGTTGTTGTTGTTGTTGTTGTTACTGTTGTTGCTGCTGCTGCTGTGATTGTTGTTTACTTCAATTATTTGTTGGTTTTGGCTGCCGTTGACGGCATTTTGAGCATTTTTGCTGCACTCAGTCGGACATTTGCATTATTTCTTGCTTTCTGTTTCTCTGTTGACAATTAGCAATTGATCGCTGTGGGCTTAGTGCAGCATTTTGATAATAATATTGACATTTATGCTAATTGTTGTTGTCTTCTGCATATTAAAATAGATATTGACAAAAAATTGTATTTATTTAATGATTGTTTATCTTAAGCGGAAACAAAATTAATATAAATTATATAGAAAATGATTTATGGCTCAATATATTAATTCATTTTGCAATTAGCATATGTGGAATACGCTATTATACTACAGCGCTGCTCAAGTGAATAGGGCTGTTTTTTTTTTAAACCATGAAAACTGAGACTTGAGTAAAACTTATGTAAAAGAAATCAATTATTTGTGATATAGAGCAGCGTCTAACGTGTGTTAATTTTTATTTGATTTCTTATAATTTGTCTTGATTTTCATGATGAACATAAAATGTTGGGTTTGATTCGAGCTCAACTGAATTTGTCTGGCTGCTACAACAATTTAGCTAAAAATTTATGCTCAACTAACTTTGAAGGCAAAGAAATATATTTATTTTTTTAATTTATTTATATTTTCTTTTATTCACATTAAAATTTATAGTATATTTAAGGTTCAGAATTTATTATTATTATTATTATTATTATTATTATTATTATTATTATTATTATTATTATTATTATTATTATTATTATTATTATTATTATTATTATTATTATTATTATTATTATTATTATTATTATTATTATTATTATTATTATTATTATTATTATTATTATTATTATTATTATTATTATTATTATTATTATTATTATTATTATTATTATTATTATTATTATTATTATTATTATTATTATTATTATTATTATTATTATTATTATTATTATTATTATTATTATTATTATTATTATTTATTATTATTATTATTATTATTATTATTATTATTATTATTGCTATTATTATTATTTTTATTACTATTATTAATATTATTATTATTATTATTATTATTATTATTATTATTATTATTATTATTATTATTATTATTATTATTATTATTATTATTATTATTATTATTATTATTATTATTATTATTATTATTATTATTATTATTATTATTATTATTATTATTATTATTATTATTATTATTATTATTATTATTATTATTATTATTATTATTATTATTATTATTATTATTATTATTATTATTATTATTATTATTATTATTATTATTATTATTATTATTATTATTATTATTGCTATTATTATTATTTTTATTACTATTATTAATATTATTATTATTATTATTATTATTATTATTATTATGATTATTATTATTATTATTATTATTATTATTATTATTGTTATTGTTATTATTATTATTATTATTATTTTTATTTTTATTATTATTATTATTATTATTATTATTATTATTATTATTATTATTATTATTATTATTATTATTATTATTATTATTATTATTATTATTATTATTATTATTATTATTATTATTATTATTATTATTATTATTATTATTATTATTATTATTATTATTATTATTATTATTATTATTATTATTATTATAATTATTATTATTATTATTATTATTGTTATTATTATTATTATTATTATTATTATAATTATTATTATTATTATTATTATTATTATTATTATTATTATTATTATTATTATTATTATTATTATTATTATTATTATTATTATTATTATTATTATTATTATTATTATTATTATTATTATTATTATTATTATTATTATTATTATTATTATTATTATTATTATTATTATTATTATTATTATAATTATTATTATTATTATTTATTTTTTATTTCTTTGCTATGATTTCTGTGATTTTTTTTATGAATCTAGCTGAAATCAACTGAGGCATATTTCATTCCACACGCTGCATTCTTCGGCTTCACTGATAGGAAAAAATTTGTATATTTTCTCGCCATTATTTGTTGCCTTTAGTCTAGCAATGCTGGTCAACCGATGCGTGCTTTATGAATTCTGTATACATATATCGAGATATATGCAGATATAGATGTATATAATCTATAAATAGCATACCCATGTATAGCTTAAGCTTAAAGCATTTCCCAGTTCTTTTAGCATTTGAAAGTATGTAAAACCCTCCCGCTAGCTACACTGTATTGATTTCTCGTTTGGAGCTTATTTTGGATACATTTGCTCCATTTATTGCGCCTTAGCTTGATTGCTCTGGCTGTGGCATACATTTTAAGCTGCTTAATTTGAATTTACTTTCTATGCGAGCTGTCTACACACACCAACACACACACACACACACACACACACACACACACACACACACACACACACACACACACACACACACACACACACACACACACACACACAGACACACACCAACACACACACACACACACACACAAACGGAGCATTTCACGCTGTCACGCTTAACGCAGCACGTGTCTTTGGCACCCTCTGCTAGCCATTGTGGAGGCAGCACTCCAGCCATTCTACTCTGCTGCTGAGTTGCTCACATTTATGAGAGCCCATTGTCAGAGCCCGTCCGCCCACTGTCAAGTCCAACCCGCCCCGCCCCGCCCCGCCCGAACTCGCCAGTCTCAAGCTATGTCCAAGTTTGTTCGCGGCATTGCATTTGTATGTGTAGCTGCCTCCCCCTCCCCCTCTCCCTCCCCCTCCCTCTCTCTCCCTCTCTCTCTCTCACCCGCTGTCTGTCTGTCTGCTTGCGTGTTTGCTTAGTGAACTGTATGTAAATATGCACACACACACACACACACACACGTGCTATGACTATCTGGCAGCGCTGCTTCAATCCTCTGGCCTATCTGGCAAGCCTCCGTCAATGCTGCGCTCAGGTGTGCTGCCCTTTAAGCTATTCCCATTGTTGTTGCTATTGTTGTTGTTGTTGTTGTTGTTGTTGCACCGATTGTTAGTATGTCAACTTGTAGCCCTATTGTGTATCCTGTGTGTCCTGTCCGTAAGGATAACGGCCTGCCTTTCTGCTGATATTGCGCTTACTCCAAATGTCTTTCGTTTTTATTCTTTCAGTCTTTTAATTATTTAAAACGGCTGACCAGCTGCTAGTAGCAGCTTTTAATATGCACTAAACTCTTCTGCTGCTTCTTCCTCACACTCAATACGGTCACACTTATTTTGCTTGGTTTTTTTTTTTTTTTTTTTTTTTTTTTTTTTTTTTGTGGGCTCTTTAAACATTTTTGGTTAAATTGTATTTTAAGCCGCTTATTTCGGCCACATTGTCAAAAAAGGAGCTAGCGCAGAGCTTTTAATGAAAGTCCTTTTTTTTTGTAAGCTATAAGCACATATAATTTTGTTGTTGTTTTTTTTTTCTGGCTGAAAGGGTATCATATAGTTGTGGCTGTGAAATGTGGCCATATAATGCATGATATAATATATATATATATATATATATTGTATTATATAATACATATTGTATAAGCTGACTTAACAGTTGAGTTAATCGTGTGCTTTTCATGCTGTGTTATAAACAAGTTTTAGATGGTTTGGAAGGTAAACAGACTTTAAATATTAAACTTTTTATTCTGAATAAATGATTTTCCCTTCTCTTTCTCTTAAATATGTTTTTTTTTTGTCAGTCAACTTTGCTATATGCGCAACATCTGCCCAGCTTCAGTCTCACATATATTTAGCCATAAAATGGCCAACAAAACAGTTATCTACTTAAATAATAATATATCTCAGACACGCCCTAGTTTGCCATTACGACTTTTTACGACACATTTGCGCAATTTTATGAAGACTTGTAGCTTTTATAGAATGTCGCCAGGCCAGGCTGAGATGCCAGATATGAAGAGTATATAGAAACAGATATGCCCATTAGAATAACATAATTTAATAATTAGTCAAAATCTTTAATAGAGAACTCTTTAGTCTGTAGTGGCGCAGTGAGCGGCAGTGAGTGTCCTTTAATGGACCTTTTTGGAAAATAGCTTAACAGACAGACGCTTTATATTCATAAGTCGAGCCGCAGACTCGTTGACTATTTAAGCACTTGGAACTTTATTCATTATAATGACGGCAAAACTAATGCCGAATGGCAGTCGGATTCAGATGCTGGGGCTGCCCGTTGGAGCAGCAGTTGGGCCACTTAATTAAATTTAAATTACAGGCCTAAAAGTTGCACGTCATGAACCGACTCTATTTTCGAAGGCAAACAAAATAGAATAAAAAATAAAACAAAACAAAACCGAAAAAAAAGTAAAGTAAACTTAGAGATAAATGAAATGAATGAATGAACATTTAGACTAAAAGAATGCCAAGCATCCTTGACTAGGCTCGACTAGCAGCGGCTGCGGGCAGGCGGACAGACGGACAGACGAACAGACGTACAGACGGCCCGCCTGTCGTGGGGTTCGCTGCATGCTTACTTGCCTTACAGCGTCCACTTTTGTTAATTAAATAATTATTTTGTAGCGAGTTGCTAATTACTTTTTACTCTTTTGGACTTTAAGTCGAGTTCAACTTCCATTCATTCGCCAATTGCCACATTTAGCAGCTGCTCGGCGACCTTTTGCTGCTGACCCCCATCACGTGCACTTACGTTCACGCTCGCTGATAGCCATCAGCTGCTCCCAAATCGCAGGCTCTTTTAAATCTATCTTTAAAGCAAAAAAAAAAAAAAAAAGGTATTTATATGTGAAATACAAAAGCAATTTTCTTCTACCTTCAAGTGAATAACTCTTTTCTGTGGGCTCTAGTCTGGCATATGGTCGATTTATTTAATTATTGCTGAATGCATGTTTTTGCTGTTTGTCAAAACTCTTTTGTTTTGTGCATATCAAAAACTTAGTTTTGTTTGCTTTGATAAGGGTCTGTGGTGGCGTGCTGCGGTGGGAGGGAAGGCCACGTTCTGTGTGAACTTAAATTTAAATTAAAGTATAAATATATTTAAAGTAAAAGTAGTTTTTGTCTTGCATTGCATGGAAATGGAAGTTCTTTCTTTACTAATTGCTCAACAAACTATGTTTTTCTTTTCTAATATACGCCTCGTATTTATAGTATAGTATGTGTAAATGTATGTGTAAATGTTGTTAGTAATGCTAAATCTTATAGAGTTGAGTTAATTGCTGATTGCGAGATATAGTCTAGTCTAGCTGTCTGTTAGGTTGATAGCCAAATAGTTTTAAGGATTTTGTAGTCTGCTGTGCTTTGAGATTTCTGCGAGCTGTGTTCCATATGTTCAGTCCTCTCTGTGTGTTAACTTGATTATGAATATGCCATTGTACGCTTACTTCTCCGCTTAGCACTTTCGACTGCAATCGCTGTGCTATGGAAGTCTTGTGTCTTGATGCAATGACCCATTAATGTTTGCCGTAGATACAAATTGGCTTTAGAAGTAGTTTTTTTTTTTTGTTGTATAGCAGCTTGATTTTAGGTGTCCATTTGGAAGAGTGCAGAGACTTTGAGTTAGAACTAATCAAATTAAATTCATCAAAGCTTTCGAAGTTGTTGAAGACAGAAAAGATATGCTTCTAAGAAACATCTTCAGTTCGAAAAGCTTCTATATTATATGGATGGTAATAAAAATCTAATAATACAAATAATATAGATAATGCAAATGGTTGATAAAGTATTGCTAATGAGTAGAGTTGTATAACATTTGTCTTGAAGTCCGATAAACGCCTCAGCTGCTGTGGCAGTTCAAGACGCCACAACATATATATTTATATATATTCATGTCTATGTATACTATATATACCATAAATTCACAGTAGCTCATCCCGCAAAGCCCTGACAAGTTATGTGTTAAAAATTGCAAATGCCCTCTTTACAAGGGCATTAAATATAATGCGCTAACCAAATGCTAGCAGTATGCAAAACTCGCTCATTAGCATTTTAATGAGCGGCCCAAAGTGTATTTTCCCTAATTTGGATTTCTATAAAAGAAGGCGAATTTGTTATTTATGTTCTTTGTTTCTGCAGTCTTTGCTACAATTCTAAATTCTATTAAAATTGTATTAAAAACAACAATCAAAATAAATATTCAAAGCAATGAGCACAGCAGTAACTTACAGCAATTGAACAGCAATATTTATATATTTATATATATTTGTATTCTATTTATTTTTCTATTTTCACTTGGTCTCATTAGAAGTTAATTTTTGTAGTCACATGGAGCGCACAGTTGTTGCCGGCTTTTGGGCTCGGCGTCACGAATTATTTGACTTTTTGGCCAAATCGACTCTTAAGCGACTTTTGCATTTGCATAAGTTGGGCAAAAAAAAAAAAAATTATTGCCGCTGCTTTATTATCACGTAATGTTGGGCACTAAAGAACACGCAACGCATAAACATTTTCTTTTTGTTTTTGTTTTTTTTTTTGTTTTTTTTTTATCACTCGTTTTGAACTGATGTTGGGCTGAGTCTTGTGGAGATTTGTTTTGTTGTTGTTGGATTTTAATTTCGGTTTTCGTTGGCGAGTTCTGCTTCAGTGTCCGTAATCATCTCATCCGCCGTATTCTCGTCCTGTTCGACGCGACGCACGATTGTCTACTGACTGTGTCGGCAGCATCCACGAAACGAACAGCTCGGCACGGCCAGCCAGCCAGCTGGGCGACAAAGCTACAAAATCTCTTCGCCGTCCGCTCACTGTACTAAAAAGGGCGAAGCCAGCCAAAGAGCAAGAGAATGAAAGTCTCTCTGTCTCTCATTTAGCATCGCTCTCTCGCCTCAAGTCTGCAAAGTGCTGGCTTTAACTGTCGGTGTTACTGACCTAGTAACCGTTTTTCAAGTTTATTCGTTGTGGCTGCTGCGAAAAGTAACAACAACAACAACAACAACAACAACAAAAACAACAAGGAGACACAGGCGGCTGTCGTATTTTTTAATACCCTGCAAATAACAAGCGGCAAATGGGCAAAAAGTTAGCGATTAAAGAGATTGCCGAACTACATTTAGTGTAATCGCAGCATAATTTCACGTTTAAAGCGCTACTTGTTAAAGGTATTTGAATATTTTATATGGGCATCTCGCAAAAGCGAGTGAAGTGGCTTCGCTGTTTAGTAGTAGTTCAAAGTGTTTAGGAATAGTGAGACAAAAATATCTTTTTTAACAGGAATTGCTCATTAAACATATGCAAAATGACAGTTAAAGCAGCTTAAGGCAGCTAAGGTAGTGTCCAGACCTCTTAATTACAACAACAATTGAGACTACTACAACGGAATTCACGTTATATTTAAAAAAAATAAGTCTAAGCTAACAAAAATAAAAATTTCTTAACAATTTATTTAAACTTAATAAACATAGAAATAGCGCAAAAAAGATGTTGACTTCAATTTGATTCGATTCTTTCATACCCAAGCTCAACTCATGCAACTTCGTTTGCGTTTGGGTCATTGCGACGTAACATCATCTTCTAATTGGTTCTTTCTGTAATAAGAATCGCCGCTATTTTGTCTTTTCAATTCATAAATTATGGTTGGTTTGCACTTTGAATAGAATATAGAATAGAAATTGCATAGGATCTACTCAAGGCATAGATTTTTGGAAGCGTATTGACTCGCACTATTGATTTGTATTCACATATATTCTATGGCCCTATAGCTTTCCAAAATATTCACTTGATTCCAATGAAAGATCTCTTGAACTTTGCATGACATGACTCTAGCTCGGGTATTCTTTGTCCGATTTTAGACTCAAATATACCTTTTGATTCGTTAGAAGCAATACTATCGATTGTTCTATTCTATTCTATTCTATTCTTTCCTATTCTATTCTATTCTATTCTATTCTATTCTATTCTATTCTATTCTTTCCTATTCTATTCTATTCTGTTCTATTCTGTTCTATTCTATTCTATTCCATTCTGTTCTGTTCTGTTCTGTTCTTTTCCATTCTATTCTATTCTATTCTATTCTATTCTATTCTATTCTATTCTATTCTATTCTATTCTATTCTATTCCATTCTATTCTGTTCTGTTCTGTTCTGTTCTGTTCTGTTCTGTTCTATTCTATTCCATTTTATTCTATTCTATTCTTTCCTATTCTATTCTATTCTATTCTATTCTATTCTATTCTATTCTATTCTATTCTATTCTATTCTACTCTGTTCTATATATATATAGTGTAACCCCTTAACATAGTAGTCATTCGGGTTGAGCGCAAAGTTTTGGACTATTTGAACTTTCACTGGCTATAACTGGAGAATGTTTCAACTCATGGAAGCCTATTGATACGAAGTAGATCAACGCATAAGCATATACATATATGAATAAGTGCTTTGCTAAATTCAATTCAATTATATAGTAAATCTGATCTGTTTGTATGCTGCAACTTAGATCTAGTGAAAATCATAGCTGCAGCTCAATTAGTTCGCTTCCGATTTGCCGCGGCTCTCGCTGCCAGATTGAACGTGTATGTAAATTTTTTGTTGCGCCATCTGAACAATCATTTCAGCAATAAGAGCACCTGCAAAAAAAAAGTACACACACACACACACACACACACAGACTCAAACACAACACACACATTACACACACACACACACTAATGCAGCAAAAAACTCAATCATGTGAGCAACATGTGTGCACGCGTCGATACTTATTGGAAATTCAATTTTCAGTAAATGCACACAAATTGATTTCAACACACACACACACACACACAGACATGCATACATGTATTTGTACATACACATGTATGTATAAATGTATATATATATATAGGATTGGACCCGTATTAAGTGCAAAACTTTTCAATTTACGTTTTGTTTCTTCGCATCAAATATCCGGAGCTGTCAAAAGTATTTGTCGATTGAGATTTTTGCTCAAGTGGGCTGCACACTTTTTATCTGCTGCTTTATTCCTTACTATATATATACATATATATACATATATATATATATATATATATATATACATATATATATATATATATACATATATATGTGTAAATATATATATTATTTTTATGCTTTTTTATTAGATTTGTGCGGTGGTGGCATTCGTATAGCTTGCTGCTTATCCACGCCTGAAATTCCGCATCATGCAAGGCAAACACTTGTTAATTACTTTTATTATACCTACATATAAATATATATAGATATATATATATATATATGTATATATATGTGTATATATGTATATATGTGTGTCTGTATCAACAGTTGCACAGTCACGCAATTTGAGCGGACCCCCAGCTTATATTGCCTGTTGCTTTTGGCCTGCTTGCTAATGGCCGATTGCTCTCGCTCACACACGCCGCTGAAGTTGTTGTCAATTCAGCTGGTTTCCTAGGCTTCACGCTGTATGCTGTGTATGCTGTGCGTGTGTTTGTTTCTGCGTGCGCCGCAGTGCTGTGGTCGGCCTACAGCCAACAGGCTCGCATAAAATACCTTCACTGCGTTGCCCTTCAGTGGCTTCTCTGCTCCTTGCTGGCTGGTGCCCTGTTGTCGCATACAAGTAATTGCAATCAGCACCTTGGCAACGCGCAGCTGCGCCAAAAAGTGTGCTACATGTGTTTTTATTTAACGCCCACACGTCTGCCAAGCCAGCTTAACCCTAAGTGTGCTGAATAATCTATAAGTGCTTGTTAAGAGTCTAGCAGTTGCTTTAACAGGAGGCTTGGCCAAAGCTCAAATGCGAGCGACCCATTCGAGGGCTATTGTTCAGGTTAGCTTGTTAAGCATTTGTAATGAGCAAATTTCTAGAGAATAATGCTTAAGACTTAAGATAGATGAAAAATATCTAAGTTATTGATAGCTAACTGAAGGAACAGGTCAAGAGTTGTACGTTTGAGATGGAGTAAAAACTGCTTACGTTTTTTTGTAGCTAGAGCCTGTAGGGTATGCCAACAGCATGAAACTGCGAAGGTTCGATATGTGAAGGCAGCGTACAAGCTTTGGTAAGCATGTTCAGAGATGGCCCAGTTAAGAGCTTCAAGACCTGATATTGATTTGTTGGCCCCTAGAAGGACTCCAGGTTGGGCTATAAATATGGCTTAAGATAGAGAAACTGTTCACATTTAGTCTTTAGCTACTGCAAACAGACTTCAAGCATATCTTATTTCCACTATAAACAAACGTCTCTGCCACAACATTATATCGGCTTACTAGTGTTAAAGCCATTTAGTAAGCAGCCGCAGCCGCAGTCGCAGTCGCAGTCCCAACCGCAGCTTCTGTAGGTGCCGCAATTTATATGCTAATTAACAATTCTTAATTACAATCTCTTGGCTTGAATGCAATCATATATATATATATATATATACATAAACCATTATATATATCCCTATATAGAGTATAAGCAGTTCGGTCTACTTTATTATAATTGCGAAAGTGTCACATTTCGCTTGTGTAAGCGAGTGGCGGTGGTGGTGTTGGTGGGGGGGGGATGGGGCATGGGGCATGGGCCATTGGCTAATGGTGCGTATGCGCAATCTGGCAAACACTCGCTGTCGGCTTAGCCAAATTTGACGCAATATTGTGAATTTGTATTCCAGGTGGAAATTAAGCTGAAACGCCACCTCAACTTGATTGGCATTGTAGGCGAGAATACAAAACCCGATCATCAATTGAAATCAGTTGAGGGACAATGTCCACAGAATTTGAAGGCTTCGGTGTTTGCCGCATGTCACGCAGCATGCAAATTATTAAGCAACTAATTAAGCAGCGGAAATGAACCGAGGTGGGCGATGAGGTATGTGTAGAGGGTTGTGGGACGGGCGTGTGGGTGTGTGGGTGTGTGGGCGTGTGGGCGTGTGGGCGTGGCATCGCCCAGATTATAGATAAAGCAAAAGCTTTGCCAATTAAATTTCTAACTTATTTATGAGAGCAGGTAATCTTCTTTAGGCATTAGCTGATGTAATAAAAATGATTGAAATATAATTGAGAATTGACATAAAAAGTAAAACACACCCACGCACACATACACACATACACATGACACATGGCACATTCTGCCTGTAAAATCCTTGGCTGGTTGGCTGGCAGGCACTTACAATCAACGATTACCTTTACACCTGCCATTTTGAAAATAAGCCATAAGCGGAAATGACATCAAAAGGATATTGTTATATCGATGAGGCAAAAGGGCGCAAGGACTCAGACGTCGTCAACGTTGTCGTTGTCGCAGTTCTTCTCGTCTTCGTCTTCCTCTTCGTCCTCGTTTTCGTTTTCGTTTTCGTTCTCGCTGTAGCCGAAATAAATAGCACAAAAAATAAAGTATGGCAAAAGGTGCCATAAAATAAATAACATAAGAAACCAAATAAACATTTTCGGCAAAAGGCAAAAAAGGAAACCAGACCAACAACAAAAACGAAGATGCAAGCAGGTGTGCTCTAGCACAGAGCGAGTGATAAGTAGATACCCTAGCTGAACTTGGGAAATTTAGTTGTTGGACAAGTGGATTGTATCTATATGAAAGCGATAGTCTTAAGAATGTGCTTAGTAATCGCTATATATATTGTTCTCAATCAAGTGAGATATATATCTTTTGTATAACAGATACATCTTTTCTATAACATATTCTATTTATACAGCGTGACTTAGGTATAAATTTGCCAGCCATAAGAAGTGAGCACTGCTTCGATTATTCAAGTCGAGATTTGACTTTTGATCTGTGCAATATCTACATGTATACAACTTTTCATGTTCCATCCGGAAAAGTTCACTTTCATTCCATTTATACTTTGTCTTGAGCAGCACTACTATTTTCATGAACAAAACTTGTATGTTCATAAAAATAGTAGTGCACAACGGTGTGTTCATAAAAATAGTAGTGCAACAGATAAAAATTAAAAATCTCTAATTAGGTCGAACACGTCTTTCTATTATGCAGCCATTACACATACTATACCCTCTGAGTAGATTATGCCCTCTCCATCCTTTTGTCAATGGCTGCAGGGTATAAAAAAACTTCCAAGTGTGTTCTTACATTTATATATGTGTGCGTTCGATTGTGAGTGAGTGTGTGTGTGTGTGTGTGTGTGTGTGTATGTGTATGTTCGGTGTATGTTTGGCATAAAATAGACTTATCCTAATGAAAAAAGTCTTGCAGGCACGTTAAGTAAGATATGTATGTGATAGCGCACAAGGTAAGGCAAGGTAAGGTAAGGTAAGGCATGGTAAGGCTTCGACTCTAGCTTGGGGCTAGACTGAGCTGCCCAATGAGCTGTTGCTGTATGTTTATGTGTGTGTGTGTGTGAGTGTGTGTGAGTGTGTGTGTGTGTGTGTGTGAGTGTGTGTGTGTGTGTGTGAGTACTAGGCGTCGAAACGTTAAAAGTTAGGTATGGCAATAGAGCACTTGCTAAGCCGCTTACACTCTGCCTGCCTGTCTGCCTCTTAACCTTTCTCACTCTCCCTCTCTCTCTCTCTCTCTCTTTCGTTTGCTATCTCTATTGCTTTCGCTTAGAGTGAAAAAAAGACAAACATTTAGCAATTGCCTTTAAATCTTGTACGCAGCGCGCCTAATTTCCCTTACGTCATAAAATGTTAAGAATTTAAATTGAAAATAGTTTGCATCCGATTCAAGGCAGGCCGCAATACCAAATAAATTTGTTATTCTATATTGTTTAGTATATATATATATATATTTTTTTTATTTTTTAGCAATTTTTTTTAAAATATAAATTTAAATAAATAGTAAACTTAACAAATATTTGAAGAATAGATTTTATTTTAGCAAATTAATTTTGAATTTTCCATAAATCTAAAGTAAGTTGTATAAATTTATTTACAAATTCCATATCAATTTAAAGTTGAATGCCGCATTTTGTTTTTCTCATTTGAATCGGCCCAGTTTTGGTCAAGTTTTCGATGGTGGAAAGTTTTCAAGAGTTTTGACTTGGCGTTGCGGTAGAGTGTTTCCGCAATTCAGTTCTAACCAAAAGCCATAAGCCATAAGCCAAAGCAGTCAAGTGTTCATTATGTAGAAGAAGATTTCTGCAGATGCCGGATACTTGAGACGTGCGACAGAGTCAGGTCAGCCAGTCAGACAGGCAGACAGACAAACAGTTAGATAGTTAGAGATAAGTCCAAGGAGCAACTGGCTGGCTGGCTGGCTGGCTGGCTGGCTGCTTAGGCTCTTGTGCGCTTCATCACCAATTGTCGCCTGTTTGATTTCAGTCGAAGCATGGCTATAATTAGTAAACGAATTAAATTGACAGTGCTAAATGCTTGACGTAGGTATAGCAGCAGCAACTTTTAGCTGCTGCTGCTATTGTGACCCAATTGCCAAATGATCTGCACAGGCAACGCGCCAAGTTGCTCTAATGGCACATAAAAGGAAATGCGAAATGATTAATACCTTTCGGGGCTATTTTACCTTTAAATACGCTCACAAAAGCGGCGGTGTTTATGGTCTGTGATTCAGTTTGGCCCTAAATGTTGATATATTGATTGATAATAATCTAGTTTATGTGGACATAAGGAAGCTAATGTGATCTATAAATCTATGATTATACATATCATAAACAATGGTAAAATGATGCATCTAATCAAGCTGCTCTACTAAAGTACCCTAAGTACTCTCTCTCTCTCTCTCTCTCTCTCTCTCTCTCTCTCTCTCTCTCTGAACCTCCCTTTTCAGCTCTTTGGCATGTCTTGTAATGTCTGGCTGTCGGTTTGCCTCTCTGTTTCCACAAATTGATTTAACTACTTTGTGCTATGACACTGTTTTATGTCTTTCATAACTTCACGTTTCACACATTTTTAGTGTATATACATATATATATATATAGACGTTTTTAATTTAAGCCTTTATATACATACATACATACATATCGCATAGCTGCGTCTGATGTTTTTTTTAGCTTGCGGCTAGTTTTTCATTTTCTTTTTCAATTAAAAACGCCGCGACGCGCAGTTGGCGAGTTTCTCATATTTTTCTGGATTTTTGTAGCATTTCTTTTTTGTGTTTTTTGTTTCAACTGTTTGGGCTGCCGGCTTGATTGTCTGGGGCAGGTCCTGGCTGAAAGGACCTTTTGCATTTAAGTCCTAATTGCAGCACTGCGAACGCCATGATAGTTCGCTTCGTTTTGCCGGGCGACTTAGGCTAAGCGCTTCACTTAAAGCCCTTTGAAATGCGCGGATAACTTTAGCTATCACTGGCTGCAGGACACAGAAAACACAGTGCGCTTGAACCTTTTTGCATTAAGTGTATCACAGCAATATACTCCAAGGCAGCGGCAGCGGCAGCAAAGGTCAAACTGGTTGGAAGGCCAACAACGTGCAAGTTCAGAGTTTGCCGGAAGTCGCCAAACATAGAACATTTCCGTTGTTTGTTAACCTAGATGTAATTGTGTGTGTGTGACATTAAATGCCAGAATGACTCACTGACTGATTGATTGAATGATAGATGTTTAAAGCATAGACCAAGGAAGAGAGAGAGAGAGAGACACAGCAGGGACAGGAAGTGTAACCTGTTGTGGTGTAGATGAGAAACGGGGCTGGAAGAGGGTCTTCAGCAATGGTTTAAGAATAAAAATAAGAAAGTAGAGTAGAGTTAGATAGACTTTCAAGTCCCCAAAGACGAAAATATATATATATAAATATATTATAAGTCTTCGCATATATTTCCTGGCAAATCCTGAGAGTAATTTGCTATAAATTCTGTAATATATACATGTATCTGCTGGAAAGGCACGCCCCGCCCCGTCCAATATACGAACTAATGTAACAAATTTTTGTTGCCTCATTAAAATTGCAGTCGAGGCAAATGTGTCGCCCGCACGCGCCCGCCCCGCTTGCCCCGCCCACCAGTTACGTGAACATTTCGTACTGCGGATGCAATAAACTGCAGAATTTATGTGCCTGCCGCCTAACAATTGAATTAAATTTCCAATGCGTCTTCGAGAGGGGTCTGCAGGCAGCAGAGAGGGGACAAGGCTCGGAACGTGGACATTACGGTTCGTCTGTCTGCAGTAATAACTGTAATTTTTGGCAAATGTTCAAGTTGCAAGCAGTGAAGGACATATTCCATGGCGAGCAGCTCGTAGCTCATCATATGCGAATGTCTCTAAGAAATTCGGCCCATTTACCATATGTTTCTTTTGCCTCGCGCCCCGACCACACTGTCTGCTGTCTGCTGTCTGCTGTTAATATTTATGGCTTAATATGCATATGCACGCAAAAATACTTAATAATACTTAAGTCCGGCAACTGCCTTGGCCTGCCATCGAAAAGTTGGTTCTGTGTAGCATATGGTAATGAATTATTAAGCCCGCTGTTGACATTAGTCATTAGGCAAACGTATTGTAATTATTGTCAAAGGCAAATCCATTAAAATAATTGAAATCTACATTATATATATATATTTAAATGAAATTTCTACAGTAAATAAATTACCATGCGACCTAAATCATTAAGTTAAATTGAGTTAATAATGGAAAATGCGTTGGAAAAGGAAAGCCAAAGGAAGCAATCGACCCAGCTAAGAGCAGTAAAGCTTATGAAATAGAAAACTTGAATAACTTTATGTGTAGGTAAAAGAGAGGAAGAGAACAGAGAGAGTAAGAGAGAGAGAGAGATAGATAGAGAAAGAAAGGGAGGTATGGAGAGAGAGAGAGAGATGCTAATAGAGAATGATAGATGAAGAAAGTGAAAGAAAGAGGGAGAGAGTGAGAGCACGCGATATAGTAAAGGAAGAGGAAAAGGAGAAGGAGAGCAAGTAAGAGAAGAATAGACAGAGACAGAGACGAAGAGAGAAGCAGAGAGAAAGGGAGGCATGGAAGGAGAGAAAGACGCTAATAGAGAATGATAGATGCAGAAGGTGAAAGAGAGAGGGAGATGGAGAGAGTAGTAGAGTAGAGAGAAAGAATAAATGATCTTGTGAGCTCTTTAAAATTTATTTCTCATTGCTTAAGTCTTAAATATGCCAAAACAAAACTATAAAATATATACTCTTCATCATACCCTTTAACCAAAAGAGCTAGCCTACAGGGTATAATAAGCGAGGAAACTAAAATGTTGGAAGCTTGTGATTTTTGGCAAACAATTTCCATTGAATTTACCGAATTTATCTCGCAAAGAGCAAAAGAAAAAAAAAAGAAAAAAAAAACTGTTGCCAAAAACACAAAGCGGGGCAGCTGTGGCGTCTGTTGGGGGTTGTTGGCGGATGCTGGAGGATGTTGTCCGTTGGAGGCAGCGCCAAGCAGATATAATAGCTTTTGATTACAGTTTATGGATGTCGCCCTTAGCTGCTGTCTTTTTTTTGCGTTGATACGCGTTCACGGCATGGAAGAGAGCATATTGGTTTTCTAGCGAGACATGTTGTATGGTTGAAAATGCTTTAGTAAGCGAAAGCAACTGAGTCTGCCATAGTTTGGGAGCTTCAAGGGGCCAATAGATGCTGGCTGATTTATTTAGATTTTTATTTTCTTTCATCAACTAGAGTATTATGAGAGTATTAGACCGCCGTTGCCATTTGACTTTGCACAATTTCACTTATTTTTGTGCTTTTTTCTGTGTCTATGTTGGCCAAAAAACTTTGCTGCTTAGTGGGCGTGCGCCACAGCGGCGTCGCTCAACTGAGCAGCGAACAAAAAATAGCAGCAGCAACAACAACAACAACCACAACAACAACCACAACAACTAAACTGATCCTGGAACAGGCAAGAATACATAGCACAGCACAGTTTGTGCTGTAAGTCTATGGACTGCAATTATTCAAAAAAAAAAAGTCCTCATTGCGCCGCAACCCAATTGACTTTTATGCAAATAAAATATAATGTGATTGCTCTCGTTGTTGGCTGTAAAGAGCAGAGCATTGATTTTTATTTACCGCTGTGTGAATTAAGTGCCACACACATACTTACACGCACACAGGCAGAGAGAGAGAGAGAGAGAGAGAGAGAGAGAGAGGGATAATGGGGTGGGGGTAAACTTTGTGAAGACTAGCGCCACATTTTCATAACGTAAGTGAATAGAAAATTGAATCAAATCTAATAATAAATGCTTTTATGCAGCCCTTAAGCACTCTGAAAAGATGACGACGACGACGACGATGTTGTTGGCGACGCCCGACAATGGGACGGATTGTCTGCGAGCAGCGGGACACAGCAACAGTGTTGCAGGATGCTAGTGTCGGAGCTGGCGGGGAGCTGGTGAGGAAAGCTCATTGGTGTCGCCTCGACATGCTCCAATAGCCATGCCGCATACAAGCACAACATTTGCTTTGCCAATATGCATACCAATCTCATCTGTATGTCTTCCTCTCTCTCTTTCTGTGTGTGTGTGTCTGTGTGTGTGCGTGTGTGTGTGTGTGCCGCATGCCCCATTTGGCTTGCACATTGTTGTTTCTGCTGCTGCTGCTGCTGTTGCTGCTGCTTCTGTTGTTGGCTTGTCTCAACAGTCAACAGTTAGTAAGCATGCGTCGCTTACACTTTCTTTGAGCTTCGCCTATTGAAAAAAGTGCAAAGGCAGGGTATATTGTTGTTTGGCCAAAGCTAAAACAGGTTCGAAAGCTAACGAAAGGAAAGGAAGCAGAATGAAAACAAATGGAAATTCAGTTTACTCATTTCTGCCTCATTGTGAATTAGAATAACAGAGCAGACGTTGCGTGTATCAGGTTGATTTCAAGATAGAATACAGGGTATCTGCTAGTCATGTAAGCTCATTTCGGGCAACACTAACATTCTACACAAATATAGTGCAGCACATGTGGCAGCAAAAAGTAACTCAAATCAATTTGCACACATAAAACAGGGTATTAAAGTAACCAAGCATACTCCTTGGCACACACTTGTCTCTTTTTTTTAATGCCGCATGTCTCTGCATTTCACTAGAGATGCCTTTTGGGGTGGCACCCGTCTTCAATTTGGCTTTGAGCAATTTAATCGAGTTTCCATTTTGCCTCGGATTACAACGAAGTCTCAGTTGCCTGGCAGCCGCACTTAACTAGTTTGACTTGCAGTTCATTTAGTCTGGCATCTCAACATCCCAACACACCTGTGCCACAGAAAAAAAGAGTGAAATAGAGAGTGAGAGAGTGAGAGAGGGAGAATGTGTGTGAGATGTACGTAAACTCGATTTGAAATGTTTTTGTTATTCGTTATTTGTTCCTCATATCCTTTCGCATATCCTCTGCTGTGTGAAGTATGTGTTGTGCTGACTGAGTGCTGCTAGTCAATTTCAATAATTCAACTGGCATAGCATGCCACAACAACAACAACAACAACAACAGCAACAACAATAACAACAAAACAATGCAACTGGAACCGCCCCCAGCTGGAATCAGAATCAGATGAACAAAGCCATTGCCAGACCTGTCGTAAAATTGACCATAAAATTGCCTTGCGGCAATGGCTCAATTATAATTGTGTTTATAGTCAATCATATTATTATTATTATTATTTTTATTATTACTGCAATGCTATACAGAAAAAAAACGGCAAGATCTGAAAAACAGAAGTTTATTAAAGATGTGTATAAGAGAGATATGGAGAACAAATTAAAAGGGAGGAGGAGAGAGACAGAGAGAGAGAGAGAGAGAGAAGTAGAGAGGGAGAGAGAGAAATAAAAAGATAAAGAGAGAGCAAGAAAGTAAGTGTGTGTGAGAGAGATAGAAAAAGAGAGAGAGAGAGAGAGTGATGGAATAAAACGGTGAGAGAGAGAGAAAGAGAAGCAGAAGAATAGAGAAAAGAGTGGGAGAGAGAGAAAGAGAGTGATGGAGAAAAAGAGGGTGCGAGAGAGGAAGAGAGAGAGAGAGAAAGAGAAACCGACAGAGAAATAGAGAGGGAAAGAGAGTGACGAAGAAAAAAGTGAGAGAGAGAAAAGGAGAAACGAGTATATTTAGTAAAAGAGAGAGAGAGAGAGAAATAGAGATAGAGAAAGAGAGAGAGAGAGAGAGGTAGAGAAATAGAGAAAGAGAGATAGTGATAAAGAAAAAGAGGCTGCGAGAGAGGAAGAGAGAGCGAGAGAAAGAGAAACCGACAGAGAAATAGAGAGGGAAAGAGAGTGACGAAGAAAAAAGTGAGAGAGAGAAGAGGAGAAACGAGTATATTTAGTAAAAGAGAGAGAGAGAGAAATAGAGATAGAGAAAGACAGAGAGAGAGATGTAGAGAAATAGAGAGAGAGAGAGAGAGAAAGATAGTGATGAAGAAAAAGAGAGATAGAGAAATAAAGATATGAGTATATTTAGCAAAAGAGACAGAGAGAGAAAGTGATGAAGAGGAAAGAGAGAGAAATAGAGATATGACTATATATAGCAAAAGAGGAAGAGAGAGAGAGATAGAGGAATGGAGAGAGAGAGGGAGAGCCTCTGCCAGATACAGATAGACAGACTGACTGATAGATATGTGGAGAAACTTTAATCAAACGCCAAAAAGTTGCAGACAGATAATCATAAGCAACAGACACGAAATGAGACAATAAAGAAGTGAGTGAAAAGCGCATTTGAATAGAGGCACACAAAGAGAGATTAAAAACAGTGAAAAATGACAAAGCAAACAAGATTCTATCGCTGTGAAAAGGATGATAAACTCTTAGTGTAAGCAAAAATCTATGAGAATCGCATAGATGAGGCATGAGCAATAAATTGACTTTTAAAGCTAACGTCATTATCGTTGTTAAATTAGATTTATATCTTTAAGCTCTTGGCCAAAAGTTCTGTAAAACTGAACTCAATGGGAAATTGATAAAAACCAAAGTGAAGAGCTTGCTGCTTCAACTCTATTGCTGCTGCTGCCGCTGCTTCTGTTGCTATTGCTGCTTACAGACAGACAACAAACGATTCCATTTCGTTCTTTTTCCATTTTCAGTTAATTCGCTTTTTGGCCAAATTACAGAAAAGTTCATTAAATTGTTTGCCATCAACTTTGTCATGTTATTGGCAAAATATATCAGAGTGCTTGCCCACTTACCCACTTCCCCTCTCTGTCTATCTCTCTCTCTCTCTCTCTTTGTTTTTTTTTTTTTCTTAAAATTTATCTTTTTTTATTGATGCTGGCATAATAAAACTTTTGAGACCACATAAATTGCGCAGCATTTTTTATTTACTTAGCATCGTTTATCAGCGCAGCCAGCAGGAGAAATGTTACGCTTTGCACATGCTTAAAATGCGGGCACTTGGCAAAAGTTTATTTATTAGTTAGACTTTTGAAAATATAGTTATATAGATATATAAAATATATATATATACACATATTTATATAGCCTTAAGCTTTAATATTTATTTCCGGTTCCGCCTCGCCGTTTACGCAATTGTTGCTTTTGTTTTTGCTTTTCTTTCTCTCTCGCTCTCTCTCTCTCTCTCTCTCATTTTCATTCTCATTCTCATTTTTTTTTTGCTTTCTGCTGTGGAAAACTTGCTCATTACTTCACTTGTGGCGTACGTAATTCAAGTGGTCCCAGATGGGGGCTACGAGTGGCCAGAATGCGGGCAGAGCGAAGTCTCGGCCTCGGTATGTGAGTTGTGAATGCTTTAGTATTTGTCGCACTCTCTCTCTCACCCTCTCTCACTCTCGCACACTGTCTCTCACTGTGTGGGTCCTTTTGCATAGCTGCATTCTTTTTACACTGTCCATCGTTGTTGCGACTAAAGATTTATGTGCCAGTTGCTGCTTCAACTGTAATTTACAACAGACGCTTCGCAAATTTATGTGAAACTGTGGCTCTAACACTTCAGCAATTAAATATATACTCCATAAAAATAAAAAAAATGAGAAGAAGAATATAAAACACATAATATACACATTGAGTAGTCAGTCGAAATCAATTTCAGTTGCATCTCCAATCGAAACAGATAAATCGCTGTGCTCTATAATCGAACTTAACGTTAATAAATTGTTGCATTCCATACAACATTATGGATAAGATATCAAAATGCGTGGAGCAAGCGGCTCACGTAATTCGCTCGCGTTCGAATTACAGATTAATGTTCGATGCACTGCTGTCTGGGCTGCAGCAAATGCAAAGGCAACAAACAGTTGGAGCCAAGTTGCATCATCTGTTGGCTTAATGCGCTAACGAAGTGCGGGCGTGCTGGCTTGAGTCTGAAGGTGAACAAAGACATGAGACATTTGTGTTTGATAGTACAGTCACTCAAAGCAATATTCTTATATTATATAGATATAGACATACATATATTCTAAGCAAAGCTTTCTGGGTAATCCTTCAGAGTTATATTCTGGTAAAGTCTGCGCATATCAAATAAAACTTGACTAGAGTCTAAGATAATTATGAATGATATTTCCGTCACATACCATGTCCAAGTGAATGAGTGAACCTGTTAGCGAATTCTCTGATTGAGACAGAGTCCCACATCTTGGTGAAATTGTATGAAGGCAGACCAGGATAGACCAGCTTATATCCTATAGGGTATGCCTTGGTCTGCTTACAAATACTTTCTTCTTTTTTTACTCGCTCCGTTATGGGGGTCATGAGTCAGATGCGTAAACTTCAAAATCGACATTTTCACTAGTTTCTACAAGCCCTTCAGTTCGAGGAGGCGGGCGTGGCGTCTGTGCCAAAAGGCAGAGAAGGACACGAGCTTCATTTTTTGCTCCATTTGTGTGTTATGCTTTTTAGATATTCATATTTTGCCATTGATGATATTTTCACTACTTGCGTATGCATAACACGTTCGTAACCCACACACACATTCACACACAAATAGACTATAGCTATAAATGTATGTATATATGCACATATACATATGTATGTATGTATGTATGTATGTATGTATATATGTAGTGCCTGGCTGTACCTTTTGGCGTATTAACTCTACCAGCTCGAGTGTGTGTGTGTGTGTGTGTGTATGTGTGCGCGCCTCTGCTATCAAATGATTGTGTATGAATGTGTGTGTGTGCCTTAAATTTGCATATTTTTTGACTTAACACATCCTTCAAAAAATTGCGAAACGCGTTTGCGATAGCTTTGGCATTTCCTTGACGTCTTTCCGCTTTCCGTTTTAGCTCTCCACATATTTTTGCTGTCTATTTTTTTTTTCTTTTATTTTTTGCCGCTCTTTCAACTTGTAAGGCACCAGAAAGGATAGGTAGGGTATAACAGCCTGTTGCAACTATATGAAAGAGGTAACTGATAGCAATATTTATATGAATATAGATATGTCTATATATATTCTTGATATGACTGCATATAGCAACGACTCTATGTCTAGCTCGGCAGCTGCAAATGAAGTTTGAGTATTTGATTACTGATTGCTTAAACCAAACCTTATATAGTAACCAAACCTTATATAGTAACCAAACCTTATATAGTAAAACATAATTTCATTACATTGCATATACTTCTCTAACCAAACAGCTAGAGTAGTAGAGAGGGCATCTGCTCGTCGTCTGCCATCTGTTTGCCTGGGAGTATCTCTCTGTCTAGCTGCTTCATTTCGACTCTACTCATCATCTTCTTTGTTGTGCTCTGCGCGCTGTCCACAGGCTCTGCTGCTGTTTTCCACAATACTTTAAAGCGTGCCTCCCTCTCCCCTCCCTCTCCCTTCTCTCTCTCTCTCTCTCTCTATCTCTGTTTGTTTCTCTTTTTTTGCCGCATTCAAATTGAATTGTTTGCATTTTCCTCTGTTTATATTCACAAACGCATGCAAATTGGTTCGCAGTTAAATTTAATGGATTAACTGGTTTTTAAATTTTCAGTTAAATGCGGCGGCTGCTGCTGCTGGTGCTGGTGCTGGTGCTGGTGCTGGTGCTGCTACTGCGGCTTCCGTTGCTGCTGCGACTGTGGCCTGGAGGCCGGCCACGCCTTGACGCTGGCTCTTCAGCACAAGTGGCGCTAATCCTTGACTTTGCTGCTAATGCACGTCGTATGTCAAACACCAAAAACGTTTACAGCACACTACACCCAACATCTACTTTTAGCCCCAACTGCTGCGACTACATCTACTGACTACTCTACCATTGCCTTCATTGCCTGCTTTGCTTCTTCACACAAGCAACGCAATTTATATGCCTTCCGCTGCCTTTTGCTTGTGTGTGTGTGTGTGTGTGTGTGTGTGTGTGTTTGCCTTGGCAACGTCTTTGCCGCTGTCTCAGCCGAAGCCGCAGCTCCTGACGCCGCCGCTGCCTTCGCCCGCTTTGTATGCTATGCATTTTTCTGCACTCTTGACTCTTAAGCGTGCACTTGGCCAGTCAGCCTCCCAATCTTTATATCCTCACTCCTCTTTGTCCTTAGAGCTGCCCTCATGGCTGCCTCGTCAGCAGAAGCTCGTTTTCTGTGCGTTGTTTGTCTTAAGGGATATGTGCACCAAGTGCCTCTGCCTCTGTGTGTGTGTGTGTGTGTGTGTGTGTGTGTGTGTGTGTGTGTGTGTGTGTGTGTGTGTGTGTGTGTGTGTGTGTTTGCAAGCACTCTGCCGCAGGCATTTTGATAAGAAAAACAAACAGCGCGCTTAAGTCATACCAAGTGAGAGAGGGAACACACAAAAAAGAGAGAGAGAGAGAGAGAGGGTGAGCGAGCGAGCGAGCGAGCGAGTGAGCTGCTGCAAAGCTGAGGCACATACAAGCTTAAGTGTCATTTATGCGTTTTAATGTTGGAATTTAATTTTCAAATTAACTTGAGAAGTTTATGTGGGTTTTTTTTTTCATCTTCATGTTTGAATGTGCTATATGTGCCCAAAACTTACGAATAATTTTCATTAATAAAACTGTCTATATATATATATATTCGCTGCGCATATCATTGAAGTACGCAATATAAAAACTACTTGACGGCTTTGAGTTAAGCTGAATGTGTCCTGGTAGCTTGGCTGTATTTCAGTTTGTGAATATATAAATATATATAAATATATAAATACATGCTTCAGAAATCTTGTTAAAATTAAAATTTTTTTTGTGTTTTTCTTCTTTTCTTTATCTACGTTGAGAACTTTTGGTTAATAGTTGAATAATTTTCACTTGGTTGAGAAATTTATGAGTTTGAATACGATTAAGTTTTTTTGAAGAGCATAGACAGAATAGACAAGCAGAGCTATATTAATGTAGAATATAGAATAAACCAAGATAGAATAGTCAAATACAGCTATATAAATGTAGAATATAGAATAAACCTAGATAGATTGACTAAAAGATTGGATTGGAGAACAAGAATAGTATGAGAATAGGAGTAGGAATAGGAAAGGATAATAATTGAAACAAGACTTGAATAAGGAATATTTTATGTAGGCAAGAAAAACTAAAAAAAAGTAAAATTTAAAAAAAAAATATTTATATGACAAATATAGTAAGAAGAGGAAATGACCTTATAGAGAAATATTGTTCCTTTTTTTTGCCTTGGAACCATAGCAATAGGAATTTACATATATGTCATTTTAGATCTCTCAAAAGTGATTAAAAGTCCGTTTAGAGCAAAGGTAATTTGGCTGTTAATTTCCCATAGTAAAGCCCATGCAAGCCTATGTATCTTCAGCGCAGCGCGTGCCTATGGGTGTGAATTTGTTTCTACTCATACACACCATTGTGTAAGTGTGTGTGCTCATATGTTGTTTGCCATATGTATGTATAAAAGAAGTACAGATTGCTTGGAATAGCAACTGTGGGGTATTGGCAATTCGCAGGGTTCAGGGTATCTGCTAGTCGAGCACTGCCGTCTAAAGCAGGCTTACCTGCTTACCTGTTTACCTCTCTTCTCTGCTTGGAATAGAAACTGTGGGGTATTGGCAACTCGCAGGGTTCAGGGTATCTGCTAGTCGAGCACTGCCGTCTAAAGCAGGCTTACATGCTTACATGTTTACCTCTCTTCTCTGCTTGGAATAGCAACTGTGGGGTATTGGCAACTCGCAGGGTTCAGGGTATCTGCTAGTCGAGCACTGCCGTCTAAAGCAGGCTTACTTGCTTACCTGTTTACCTTTCGCTGTGATACAACTATTCAGTATTAAACTATAATAAATTGTTCATATAATTGTCTGCCAAACATAGCATACTTTTGAGCCTCGTCGCTCTTTATTATTTATTTTCAATTTTTCGTTTTGTTTTTATACAATTGCATTCGCATGTAAAGTGTCCTATAGATTGCTTTGTTAGCAATAGAAGAGAAATGATACAGAAGCGTCTGCTGCTCTCTATCTTACTCGTGCTCATGCGATTTGCAATTGCAATTGTGCTGTTAGCACAAGTTTATTTATGCCCATTACCCAGTGTGCCTTGTCGTAGTAGAGTCTACTGTACCATTTGCCACTTTCGCTTGTTAGGCTCAAATGTTGCACATAAATAAATGACAGAGCTTGTTAGGTGGCATGTGGCAACTGTGGCAGCGGCATGTGGCAACTGGTAACTGGCAACAGAAGTGCAGGCTAACAAGGAGTCACAAGTCAGACAAATCCCCACAGCCCCCAAGCAGGGAAAGACAATGCAAGAGGGGTGGACAGAGAGGGAGACAGAGAGATACAGACTCATTAGATGGCACACACACACACAGACACACACACACACACACGTGTGTGTGTGTAACTACCTGCATAAGCTGGTAGTTCAAGTTGGGGCACGCAGCAATTGTCTTAAACTACATTTATTTCTTGCTCAAAATTGTGCAGAGGAATTTAATTTAATGTAATTGCAATTTATATAGCGCAAGTAATTAATTTCATAAAATCAAATAAACTCAAATAAAATAAAAAAAATAAAAAAAAACTTTCTGCCTTAAATGCTCATTCAACTCGAGCTGGCGTTGCATCATTTAATAGCTTTAGTGAATGCTTTTCGTGCAGATGCCACCATAAATAATATGAAATTCCATTTCATGTCGATTTATGGCATCTGTGCGATTCAATTGAAGTTTTGTAACGCTTTGTTTCGCTTGCCATTAATTTTTGAACAACGGCAACAAATTTGAATGCCCGCAACTGAATACCACTATTTTTATTCATTTTTTTTTTTTTATTATTATTATTATTATTATTATTAGCATTTCAATGTTTTATTTCATTTGCGGCTTAAGTGCAAATTTATATACATATATATCGAGATATATATTGCCATAAATATATGCAAGTGGCAGTGCGAGTGCTCAAGGGCTTTGCATACAATTGTAACTGAAAAGCAGCAAAACAAAAGCAAACACCTTTCAATTTTATGAATTAAAATGGTATTTGCATTGCCCGTCCGTCCGTCTGTCTGTCCGCCTGTCTGTCTGTTGCCGGATTTAAATAGATAATAAAACAATTATAAAAATACAATCTAGAAGCATTTTTTGTACTAGCAAATAGTTCAGTTGTTGTATTTAGTTTGTGTTTACATTGTTCTTCTATGTTGTCGTCAGCGGTCGCTGGCGCTGCTGTCCGAAAGATGTGCCGCTTGGACAATGCGAGCGTGGGGCACAGGGTTAGCTTTGACAGCGTATCAAGGTGAGTAAGCGCCAGCAGCGGATGGTCAAATCTGCTGATAATAGCTACATTGGTAATAGTTGTTAATTTGTTGTTAAATAGCATTTCATTTAAATTCATTTAAAAGCTATAAAACTTGATTTCTCTGTCAACTGTGTAAAGAATCGATCGAGCATGAGCATATAGTAGTCTATAATATTTATATAGTTTCAATAGAACAATTTCCAGAAAATCGTATTGTGTGTTCTCTCTCAGCTACGCAACAGTTCAAAATATGACATTCCATGAAGATCCACATGAACTGGGTCTCTTTTGGCACTGGGGTCCAATAGTTGCGCTGATTGTCACCGCCACCGTCACTTTGACTACCTGTAAATGGTGGCCCCCGGAGGAATCTTTGCTATCGAGCGCATATTTTGCACTCTATGTGCTGTTGAATGTTTTGTCAGTGTACTACTATGTGATGGCTGTATTGGTGGGACCGGGCCTGTTGCCGCGTGGCTGGCAGCCCGAATATCCCAGGGAGGCAAAGTTTTTGCAGTATTGCAAGAAATGCGAGGGCTATAAAGCGCCACGGACGCATCACTGTCGTCGCTGTGATCGTTGCGTGATGAAAATGGATCATCATTGTCCGTGGATCAATCGCTGTGTGGGCTGGTCAAATCAGACATATTTCTTCTTTTTCCTATTCTTTTATATGGTGAGCAATTTGCATGCCTGCTGTGTTCTTTGCTGTGCGGGCTATCGATTCTTTACCGAGAGCACAAAGATGGCTCGGCGGTATCATCGAGGCAATTTGGAGCAGTATCTGCGGCATCATTTCTTTAGCTTATTCATGGCGATCATGAGCTTTGGCCTGACCATCGGCATTGTCCTGTGCATGCTGAAGTTGCTGATCATCCAGATCGGTAATATACTCAAGAATATGACCGATGTGGAAGGTTGGATTGTGCAGAAGGCGAACGCGCGACATTATCAAAAAAAATTGAAACCATTTGTCTATCCATACAATCTGGGCTGGTATGCCAACCTCGGTCAGGTGTTCAACATTGAGCTACAGCAGCGCGGTCGCGGCATTGAGTTTCCAGTTGTCAACGGCTGCAATCAATATACGCTGACCATGGAGCAACTGGCACAGAAGGCGGACAAACGCAATCGTACACGCACCTACAAGTGTATTCTGCCTGCAACTGGCAGCTGGTTGCCCATATGTTCACACGGTTTGATGGTGACGCTCAACTCGCCACTCACAGACGATCCGCGCATTAGGTTGGAGCTAAATGATCTCATACGAGTTACACGCACACGCAAGCATTGGCTGTACGGGGAGCGTGTGGTTGGCGACGAGCAACACCACGAGGGCGCCATTCGTGGCTGGTTTCCCAGACGCTGTGCTGTGCAGATCAACGACAGCGGCGACCTTGATGCTAAGCCAAAGGTGGCCATTGAGAGCAAACGTCGTGTTAGCAAGCAAACAAAGTCAGGCAAGATCAAGTAGGATGCATAGATGGGACAAGAAATCAGTGCTCTGCAAACAGAATAAGTACACTAAGCTGCAAAATTGAAGCACCAACCAGCTAAGTGCTTGTATTGAATTGTGCTAAAAATATATTGTCAATGGCTGATGTTGTCTGGCAATTTAGAGCTCAAAAGGTTTCTTTTTATGGGAGGTGAAACTTTGTAGCTTTATTGCATTAGAGAATCCCTGATCAAATGAATGGTTCTATTTGTTCAACTATCCATTGTATGGCTTGATCTGTTGCAGCTTCATAACAAATAGATAATCATGGCATACAAATTACTTTTCAGCTGCTACAACTTCATTAGATAATTGAAATCACTAAAAAACTCACTCACTGAGTTTTTGCTAACATTTTCCACATAATACTCTGCTTTTTGAGCTATTTTTTTTTTTTTTTGCAATCTGCCAGACAAATGTGTCGAAGTAATTTGCAATGCTTTTGTGTCTCTTTTTTTTTTTTGTGTCTCTCCACCATGGCCAACGCGCACAGGAAACCGGAACTAGCGCGCTACGCAAACGTGTCGTATAGTAGAATTTTTTTGTCCAAAAAAAAAAAAGACAAAAAGAAAAACAAATGCTGCGCAAATTTCCATTCGCAATCAGGGCCTTGAAAACTCGAAACTCTCGCAATTGCGCATGCATTGAAATTGAAATGTATGACCCGCAAAAGTTGTAAAGCATCGCGGATTTTGCTATTGTGCTAGACGTACTACCTCCATGTATTGAACAAGGCCACGTAAATCAATAGCTTCCTAGCCATTCAAATGGATCGCTCTAGCTGATATATATGTGTGTGTGTGTGTGTGTGTGTGTGTGTGTGTGTGTGGGTGTGTGTTTCAAAGGCATAAAAACAAACAATGCCCAACTAATGCCGGCTATCTATGCAGTTTATGACAGCCAACAAAGTTGTCCATATGATCGATTGTGTTTATTTAATGATGAGTCAAAGCAGAGACAACTTTAAATGGGAAAAGAGAAAACTATTTTTGAAAGTAAAATATATATTTAGATATGTATATGAATAATATATATAAATATATATATATATAATATACATTGTATATATTTTTTGCATTTTTCTGATAATATGAAAGGAAAATATCATATAATAAATATATATATGAATAATATGAAAGAAATAACTATAAAGAAAATTAAAAAAAAAATTATTTAAAAATTAAAAATTTACTTTTTAAGCTACATAACATTTTAATAGTTAAAAACAAAAAAAGAAAATGATTTGTTAAAAAATATAATATTTTTTTAAAATTTAATTTAAAAATATATTTGTTTTACTTATAAAATATTTTGTCCAAATATGATAGCTAATATATTTTTTCCCTTCTTTTTCCAGCTGCGTGAAATATGAAGTATGGAATGCATCGATAAACTGTATCAGCAAGCATGCATGGGTAAGTCCATAAAGCATTTGATTTGCCTTTTATTTCATAGCAATTTATATTAAATAATTCTAAAATTTACAGAGCCTGATTTGACTTATTGACTTTTTCTATACACCATATAATATTCTAATAGTTTTTTTTTTTTTGCATACTTGCCACACATTTTGTTGCAGGCCACACGCTGGGGAAATTATGCAAACATCTTGGTAGCAAGCAAGGCAGACCGCAGACAGCAGGCCTGGCTGCAATTGACGCCTGGCAACTGTCCGCATTGTCCAGGCTGTCATGCTGCGTGCTTAGCTCAAAATTAGATAAATATAATTTAAATTGTATTTGTGTGCGTGTCCGGTTGTGTGTGCGTGTGCGTGTGTGTGTGTGTGTGTAAATTGTTGCAACTTTACCATTGGGAAATCAATTGACGTTGTCATGAGTTAATGGACAATGGGAATTGTTTGTGTTGTGGGCGTCAGTTCATAATGGTGCAAACAAAGAAGTAGGAAATCAATTCAAAGAGATGTTTAATATATGAGATCTTGCTGAAAGGTGTGAAAAGCGGACAATGTAAATATTTTAAAATAGTTTTATATCCAAAGTTCGATATAAAACTAAAATGTGTTGTGGATAGCAGCTTTTACATGGCATCAATGACGAAATCCAGAGACAACTTTGATTTTGTTCAAGCATCAGCTGCCATTGTACGCCTCAAAACTCTTCTTCCACTGTTGATACGTAAAGTAAGCCAAAAAGTGTTGAAACAAAATTAAACCAAAATCGTGCTATCTGCAGCTTATCTTTAGTCCATTAAAACACTTAAATATCCACTCGGTATGATCTGTAAAGCTCTTTAAGCTTTAAAGCTAAGTCCGATTTTTTGCTTTTTATTTCGATTTAGTTGACAAAGCGACAGGAAACGAAATAAATTTAACATAAGCATTTGCCACAGAACTGAGCAATAGAAAGAAAAAGTGGAACAAGCCTTAATGACTTTTGTCGTTGCAAAATAATTGTGCGTGAATTTTATGCTGCCAGAAATGTTGCCAAGTTTTGTGTGGCCGAAAAGCCACAGCTACAGCCACAGCCAAAGCCACAGCTAACGCCAAAGCCAAAGCCAAAGCCAAAGCGAAAGCCAAAAACTCAGAGACAGGGCCCGAAGCGGTTCGCTTTCAATGTCCTGCTGACATTTAATTTCACGCACTGCCGTCTATTTTGTGCCTTGGCAACACTTTTTGACTTTTATGCGACAGACGCGTTGCGTTCCCCTCTCTGATACAGTTTTTTTCTATTTTTTTTTTCCCCCCCCCAGTCTTTTGGCAACGAGCTGTTAGTGGACTCGTTTTTCATGTCAATGCATTTGCTGTGCCATTTCTGACTGTTCCTCGTCCGTCCTTGTCATGGAAATGTAACGAGAGACAGACTTTCATTTTCCGATGCAAGGCATTGTGCTTTAAGCACAACGCTTTGTCTGCCAACGCAATTATGCAGCACGTTAAGCGGCGACAGCGTTTATCTGCGACAATGATACCCGTCCAGGTATCATTTACAGTCACACAAAACAAAAGGTAATTATAGCGTCATTAGTGACTGCTAGAAGCGGAAAATCCACGGTGCATAAAAGCATAAAGAAAGCAGACTTCAGCTCTCGGTTTATAGTCTTTATGCCATCCCATCGTTCCTCATCATGGTCATCAAGAGCCCTCCTCAAACTAACGGGGGGAAATATGTATTTGCTACTCCTTCCTTTATAGTCTGTTTTTTTTTTTGCTTGCTTGTTTTAATTCTTAGTTAAATGTAATCTGCAGTTGCTCTGCTCGCTTGTTGACAAAATGTTTACGCTCGGGAACTAAGTTCCAATATGTACAGAGTGTGCATGGCAGAGCAGGAGATGAGAAGATTTAAGATTAAATTGATAGTGTGCAGGCAAGTTAGCTTGGACTTAGCTTATATCAAATGTTGATATTGGCCAAATATTTAAATTTTTTTATTTATTCATTTACAGTTGCGTTCATGAAAATAGTAGTGCTGCACCAGACAATACTTTAACCAAATGAAATGTTTTTTTTTTTGTCTGTTGAAAGAGAAAGATGCGTTAGCTTGGACTTAGCTTATATCAAATGTAGATATTAGCCAAATATTTAAATTATTTAGTTTTTTATTCATTTACAGTTGCGTTCATGAAAATAGTAGTGCTGCACCAGACAATACTTTAACCAAATGAAATGGTTTTTTTTTGCCTGTTGAAAGAGAAAGATGCGTTAGCTTGGACTTAGCTTATATCAAATGTAGATATTAGCCAAATATTTAAATTATTTAGTTTTTTATTCATTTACAGTTGCGTTCATGAAAATAGTAGTGCTGCACCAGACAATACTTTAACCAAATGAAATGTTTTTTTTTGTCTGTTGAAAGAGAAAGATGCGTTAGCTTGGACTTAGCTTATATCAAATGTAGATATTAGCCAAATATTTAAATTATTTAGTTTTTTATTCATTTACAGTTGCGTTCATGAAAATAGTAGTGCTGCACCAGACAATACTTTAACCAAATGAAATGTTTTTTTTTGCCTGTTGAAAGAGAAAGATGCGTTAGCTTGGACTTAGCTTATATCAAATGTAGATATTAGCCAAATATTTAAATTATTTGGTTTTTTATTCATTTACAGTTGTGTTCATGAAAATAGTAGTGCTGCACCAGACAATACTTTAACCAAATGAAATGTTTTTTTTTGTCTGTTGAAAGAGAACGATGCGTTAGCTTGGACTTAGCTTTACCAACTGTTGATATTGGCCAAATATTTAAATTTTTTTGTTTTTTATTCATTTACAGTTGTGTTCATGAAAATAGTAGTGCTGCACTAGTGCAAAACTTAACAAAATTAATGCTAAAAAATAAAAAGAATAGAATGAAAAAAAGGAATTACTGAACTATCGGCTAGAATTAATTTGTTTGTGAGTATTTTGGTTAAATGCACTGAAATTCGGCTGTTCATAGAAATAGTAGTGCTGGGTGTAAGAACTAGGGAAATATAAAAAAAAATTTAAACAAATAATTATGTTATAATTACATATTATATAATAAATATATACAAATAATTATATTTTATATTAGCATTTATAGCTGAATTAATTAGAGTTTACAGCTCTAAGGCCAGCTGTAAAAGCTTCGATTGAATCTTTTTTCAATGTCAATCACTTCAAAGTTCAATTTACCGCAATCACATTTGTAGTGGGTGGGGTGGGAAGGGGGTGGGGCGCTGTGTTGTGTTTGGCATGGGCTATAAATTATCGAAAATTGAAATTGATATTGAGCGGCGTTTCGCTCGCGCGCCTCGCATTCAATCAATTCAAATGCCAAAAGTCGTACAAAATTTTCGCTTTCAATTCGCTTTTCGTTTTATTTCCTTCTACGTTTTCTTTTTTTTTTTCATCTTATATTTTGTTATTAATCTGTGCGCCCTGGAGCGTTTCGCGCCGAGTCGAATCAGCAAACTGAATCGGGAATCAGCGCGAGATGCGGCTCACAATTCCGCATGGATTAGCACATCAAAAAAAAAAAAAAAAAAAAAAAAGAGAGGAGGAATGGGATGGGATGGGAAGAAGCTAAAGAGACTGACTTTTGAATAGACGTTCTGCATCATTGAAAGAACTGGACTGCAGCATTGATTAGAGCCTGCAGCAGGGGCGAAAGTCCTTTTCACCAAAATCACAAAAAAAAAGAAAAAGAAAACAAACAACGAAGAATTACAAGAAGCAAAGAAATACAAATGAAAATAAAAAGAAAACATTTTTTTTTTTCTTACGCTAGTTTCTGCGTCGGAGCTGACGTCTATATTGAGTGTTTATTTATGACGCTGGACTCCAGAGCCAAAAGTAATTTTTCATTATTTAAAATAAAGTGAATTGCAGTTCCCGCTCTGCTGCTGTCTTTTGCTGCTGCTACTCCTTTTCATTTATTCTTCATAAATAATTTATTAATTACAAAAGTTTGCTTCACTCTGGGCGCATGCAAATGCTCCCCGAACACGCCCATCTACCCAAAGCGCTGTTCCAACAATTTTTGGGGCAACAGTTGCAGCTACTGCCAAATATATATACATATATATATATATGTATATATATGTATATATATATATATATATATATATATATATATATATTGTATGTATGTTTAGTACGTAGCGCCTGCAATGTCCTTTTGCGTCTTGGCCTGCAAAAAGTTTTATTAGTTGAAGCTGCTGCACTCGGACTCGGACTCGGACTTGGACTCGGGACAGACCCTTTTGCTTGGTTAGCTGAATGCCTGGGCATATTTTTCATATTTTAATTGACAAAACTTTTTGTGCAACTGGACTGATGGGTTTTTGTGCCAAGTTTACGTTATATTGCACACACACACACACACACAGAGAGACACACACACACAGACATACACTCACGTACAGCAAGTTGTCAAGGATAGGGCATTTCAGTTTATCATCTTTGTTTTGCAACTGGAACTGCTGCCAGCAGCAGCTGTCAAATTTTAGTGCTGCCACAGCTGTCTAGTGGTACAAACTCTATTATAAAATGCGATTTATTGCCATTTTTATTCAAATTCGTATATTAACAGGCACCCATAAACTGCCAGTCGACTGAAAGTGTTTTTTCTCCTCTGTCAAATGCTGAATGCATCGATTTATTCAACAATTGCTTCGCTTTCAATTTCAACTCAAATGCTGAGCTTGAAGTGTGGAGAGCTTAAGTACATATAATGTGTGTGTGTGTGTGTGTGTGAGTGTGTTTGCTTAAGAGAATGTCTATTAAGTTTATTAACTATTGATTGGCTTCAGTAAAAGCTGTAGAAATCTTTAGCTTATTTACAACTTTGATTTTGTATTTTGGGTCTGATTGATGCTTTTGATATTGTGTTGAATATGTGGGTAATAGATCTATGTTATGTATACTGGCTGCTTAAGCTGTGAATAGAACAGTTTCCAAGTAGATACCAAAGCGGAAAAGATGCTCATCTATATATATATTATATATTTACATCCTTTACTCTTTCCTCTCCTTCCTATCTTAGCTTTTTCTAGTAATATAATGTTATGTAAATAATTTATATATTTTATATTTATTACATTCTTCCCACTATCTCTAGCTCATTCAAGTGTCGTCTATAGCCAGTTTCCAATTTGCTTCGACTTGCCTTGTCTGCGACAAGTGCTCTACGTTGAGTTTATAGTTAATTGACATACAACTTTGGCAATATTTGAAATGTATATACTTGAGTGCGCCAGCCAGCCAGCTACCCAATTCATTATTTATGCGGCGACTTGAGCTTTAAGTGCAGCACATTTCACAGATGCCGCGACGGCAATTGTGGCTAACACACACACACACACACACACACACACACGCAAACACACACACGGCAGCACTCAAAATTTGTCGCTTTTACTGTAAATGCATTTGTCGCCATTCGCAATGCGCGCAAGCAAAAATATGTATAAAGCAAATATGCGGAGACAGTTAGTTAACCTTTTACAAGGTGTTGACATGCACGACATGCTGGCACATATGTCATATATATATATATATATATATATACATATATACATATATACATATGTGCATATTTTGCCTGGATTATTGGCTAAGACAGTTGTCAGCCCATTTACCCCATTTCGCTCACTTATATAGTTGATGTCATTAATGTGTTCACTAACGAAATTAACAGTAAATTTAAGCGGCTTTGTTGTGTGCGTCTAACTCAATTTGTGCGCCAATGCCAATGCTGTTTAAGGCGGCGAGGGCCGTGTGGATGTGGAGGGGTATTATATGGTATTGCGGGTAGTCGCATGCTTTTAGTGCGTATGCCGTTAACAAAGGGACACTGATTGCTGTTGACAAGACACCTAATGATGTGTACATAAAGTTATCTGAAGCATTGTGTAATGCACTTAGCAACGCATATTACAAAACACATACACACACACACACACACACACACACGTATGTAGACGTACGTACATATGGGTCGTCAGCTGGTGACGTCTTTTGTGTGGCATCCTCTTTGGGTGCCTATCGCTTACGCTACAAGGTAATTAAGGCATTTTACACTTATGCAACCCGATTTCAGCTTTTAATTGGTTTTCACTTAATAATATGCCATTTTTTTTTTTTTTTTTTATACAGAGACAGCAGAAGGCAATATGAAAATATCAAAACAAAAAGTTGACGATATGAAAATACCCTGTAATTAGGAAATTTGTAAGTTATATAGAACTGTGAATTGTCTTGAATCTTAAATCTGTTTCTTAAGCCTCTCATGGACTGGTAGAAGAAGTTATATATCATATAATATAAGCCTCAGAATCTCATCAACTATGACGCAAAATTTATATAGAAGTTTTAAATTTGTTGAAAGTTTATAACAAAATTTCGAATTAATGCCCTCTCACAACTCGCTGCGTTTTTACAGGGTATGCAAATGGACAGCCAGGCATCATGACTATATAATGTTTATGCAAACCGCAACAGCATGTTGTCCGTCCCCTTGGGCTATATTGTTTCTGCCATATTTTTGTTTTTTTTTTTTTTTCGCTTTAAATTGTAAAGCAATTTTGTGGAATAACGCATACGCCGTGTGGGTCGCACGCATTAAACAGCATTTAATAGCCAGTCGAGTCAATATATATTAAAGACATAGTTAATAAATTGTTCTACAGTTTTTAATTTTTTTTCTTTTTTTTCATAATAGGATTAAAGCTCAGCAACTAAAAAGTTAATGCATTTAGCTTGCTGCAACTTTGTGTTTTTTTTTATTTCTTTCTTTTTTTTTTTTTGTTCACGCTTTGCGTTCAACTTTTCCACACGAACGCGCCGAACTTTAATTTCCGTAAAACTTTTGCAGCAAAAAAAGAATGAAAAGAAAAATTTCTGATAAGTATATATGTAGGTGTGTGTGTGTGTGTGTGTGTGTGTGTGGGTGTGTGTGTGTGTGTGTGTGGGTGTGTCTAAGTATATGGATTTGCTGCATAATTAAGTCGCGGACTTTTGGTTGACATTGAGAAAAATTCAAGCTGAGTTTTTGACTACTTTTTGACGTCTAATTTTTAGTTTTGTTTGTCAGCAAACTTAATCCGACGACCTTAACCAGGCTGCATACACCACACACAGCCTCGCAGGATTTCGGCGCTAATTGCCTTTAGGCCAAGTTAGCTTTAAGCCAATCTGTTAACTTTTGAGTTTTTAGCTTGTTCACATATTTGCTTATAATTAACTCGAGCATTCTCAGTATCGCATCGCTGTGATCTAAAGCGAGCATAGTCATTATCATTATTATTACTGTAATTAGCTTTAGATATGTGTGCATATGTTGAGTGTTTGCTGTAGCTAATTAATACGCATTTTCCATGAAAATTTTCAGGATTTTTCACAAGATTCGTGTTCGATGTTATGGCCTCAAGTATGCTCATGAAAATAGTAGTGCGACTGAAATGTTGGACAACCATAACTTTGTGATAAACATAATATTTCGAAGACAATTTGAAACGTTATTGAAAATGTTTTAAAATTATTTTATTTAACACCAGATTTTGCTGTGCCACATTTCAGACGCACTACTATTCTTATGAACACAGCTGCAGATGCTTGATAAGTGCTAACATTCGCATCCACAGACAAGAAACCCCTAAACACATAAGTCTCATAAGTAGTTAGCCATGTCGCTGAATATGCTAATTATATTGCCTGTGTTTAGCCAGCCACAGTTGCCCTTTGTAGTTATTTATCGCTGCGATTCGAACCGCAAAGACCCCAAATTCCACTCGCATAATATATTTAAGTATTTATTTGCACAACTTAAAAGCCGACCGCACAAATTTGTTGGCGAATCATTAAAGGCTTAAAGGCGCTGTGCCACAGTTGCTTTGCTGCTACTCGACTCGACTCCTCTGTTTGTGGCTAAAGCACTTGAGCTTCACTGACTGAATGAATGAATGACTGCCTGGCTGGCTGACTGACTGACTGACTGACTGACTGGTTGGCAACTAACTGGGCTAATAAATGTTTGCGGGCAATGCGAAGAAATCATTGAAACGCGCATTTGACCGCGGCTTGTGGGCTGCAGCCGCCGCAGCTGTGGGCTTCGAGGTCAATCAGAGCAATTACTTTGCAGCTTGCTAGATTGTTAACAGTTAATAAAAAAAAAGCAAAGTAATATAAAAATGACAGCTGTGGGCGTGGCAGCTTGTCAAACTTTAACATTAGTTTATTTGTCTGGCATTAGAAACTTCAGATTGCTTTAAATTATTAAATGCATGCAAACGCAAATGCTACACACACACACACCCACACACACACACACACACACACACATGTCAGAAACTTTTGGCACTGTGCGAAAATTTATAGCAATTGTGGCCAAAAAGATTTTGTCGGTTGCCCCGAAAACAAAATGTGTAAAATATTGACAAACCAAATGAGCAAATGTTGTGCATTGTTTGCCAAGTTTCTTCTGGCCATATAAATCAATAAACGTGGCGCTAACACCAGTTAGCCAGAGCAACTGTAACTGGAGCTGCTCTTGGCCCGGCCAGCACAAACAACATGGCCACAAACGCAATTGTTGTTTGCACGTTGCGTGGTCATGTTAGTTCGGTCAATAATTGGTTTTTTCGGTCGCTGCAGCATCGGCAAACAAGTTGTTTGTGATTGCCAAATGATTATACGGAAATTATCGTAGCAAAAGGCCCAAAAGCTGGCCTTATGCCAGCCGACAAAAAGATTGACTTGGAAAAATGTTAGAATTGAATCGAAGCAACTGTGCCATGCGCTGTGCGAGACTTTTTAGTACTGAAGCGAACTTATTTGCAGAGTCCCTCAGATTGTGGCTTGGTTAGGCACGAAAAGGTCGTCAGTTGGGCCAAATTGTGAATATGTGTTCTAGCCCAACTGTACACTCAGGCCACAAGCCAATATACCCATTCAACAGTCACTAAACAGCGCACAATTTAATGACCCAGAGAATGCAAGATTTCTGTTCGAGTGCATGTGGAAAATTAATGTGTGAAATAACGTTTGCAGCTTCTGGCAAAAGTTGTGAGATTCGATCAATTTAAGCTGTGGCTACAATCAGTGCATTACGTATACGCAGCGTGTGCGCTTTGCTAATGAACAAAATGCTTAAATAGTTCGCATACTTCTGTGGCCAGGCCAAAAATAGCAAACAATTGCAAATTGTTATCGATACACACAAACACAAACACACACTCACACACACACACACACACACACACAGACACACACGTACATATTCAAAATAATTCAATGTTGATTTTAGGCTGCAACAAAATATTTTAAGCAATTTACGAAATATCCTAAATGAGCTGCAAAATGGCAAGAAATTTATTTTATTCATAATAAATTGATCAAGTTGATAAAAATTATAAGAAACTTGAGCTAACAATTTAAATTAAATAAAAAAAAATATATAAATAAATGAGAATAAAATTTAAAATTATAAAAAAAATGTCAAGTTTTTAACTTTTCAATTTTCTTTTGATTTTCTTTACGGAAAAATCATGAAATTTGCTGTAAGAAATGTTGAAAAATCTTTTTCTTTTTAATTTCAAATTCTGAAATGGCTTCTGTGCCACAATAATAGCTGGAAAAGTGATTTTCAGCAGTTCAAAAACAAATTCAATGCGAGAAATTGTAAAAATTTTGCTTTGTAAAGCTTTAAAGTCAATTAGAACTCAACTTTAGACTTACAGGAGGCGGCGGTCGAAGTGTAAGTAGCTGCAGACGCCTGCCGCAGCTGCCAAGTCACAGCTCTGCGTATTATTTACGAGTGTGTAAAGGCAGTTTACCACAAGTGAACGCAAAGGGGGCTAGAGATGATTAAATTGATTGCATTGATTTTGTTGGAAATTCACAAACAGCGAAACACCTCGACACGTATAATGTTTTTATCTATAGTACCAAAGCTCTTTATAATGCAACTGATAACAATGCAAAACGGCAGAGGAGGTGTTCATTAAAGAACTGCAATGTAACTCGAGTTGATTCTACAACTTATATAGCGACTTGAGCGACAGAACACAAAGAGCCAATCAGATAAACAGCTGAGAATAACTGAACTCAAGCTCAAGCCTTGCATATTCCAACAGGCCAAAGCAGCAACAAGTTAGGCTTAAGAGAGCGAAGGCGTTGCTGATGTAATTTGAATTTAAGTTTACCTAAAATAGAGAAATTTTGACTTAAATTTGCTAAGACTCAAATGATTTTGCTGGATCAACAACAATTTCTTCTTTGATTCAAACCATAGCCAAAGCCTTAACAGTTGGCAAATGCCATTAAAAAAATAAGGACTCAGTAATTGGCAGCAGACTAAGCTGGCTATCTGCTGTTCAAATTAATTTGTGGCTGTGTGTATGGGTATGTGTAACTATGGGACTGTGTGTGTGTGTGTGTATGTGTATGTGTTTGGCTTGAAGAGCTGCTGGCCAGTTGCCTGAGCGTTGGCAAACTTCATGCGGGTAGCTTGGCAAAGGTGTTAACGGTGTCATTTTGGCTTTTATTGAACGTGTCTGAGCGCTGAAATCCGAGCTGTAGTATTCATCTAACTGACGTCTCGACAATTGTAGCATACAAACACACACGCACACTCGCACACACACACACACACACACACACACATCTTTGTCACTGGCTCATTATGCAAATTGTGCACGAGCCACGTACTGGGCTAATTTGTTACTGTCTTCATGTTGCCAAGTTGCGTCTACGCTGGATGGCCAGGATGTAGTAGTTGCCATGCAAATCATTGGCCAGCCGACCAGGCAGGCAGGAGGACAGACAGACAGTTCGTCAGAGCATCAGCGTTGCGTCGGCGACTGCTGCTTTCAGCTCTATCACTTTCAATTCCCCGGCCATAAATTTCACACACGCCCACGCGTCTACATAAAAGGTACAGGCTACAGCTCACTCACACAATAGGTGTGTGCGTGTGTGTGTGCCTGGAATTTATGATTACTTCCGGGCATTATAAACCAGCCACGTGCAGCACTCGGCAGCATCCAGGACGTCGCTCGTCTGGTACTGCTGCTGCTGCTGCCTTTGCCATACGCATATAAACAACTAATAGCTGCAGTTCTGTCAAGACGCCCTGCACTCAACTTCATTTGCCGGCAGCAGTGCTAGAAAAAATGCAGCTCAAGTGCATTGTGCAGAAAACCACGGCGCACAGTGGTGCCTGTTCAACATTTCGGTCGCACTACTATTTTAATGAACACAGCTGTTTAGCTTTTTTGTCTTCAAATCTTTCATGTGCTCAACAATAAGACTTAGAGAAATGCTTTATTAATCTTTGCCTTTACCTTTGTTATACGCTTCTGTTATTTTCGTCGTCCCACTGTGCCCTGTCGCTTTGCCACTCAAGTATTTGCCGCTGAAGCTGCTGCCGTGGCTAGTTGCTGCTGCTGCTGCTGACAGCGAAGACAATTTTCAATTAAATAAATGGTTGGTTTTTTCATGCCAGACTGCACAGTGGTACCAGACTGCTGAGCCAGCTGAACAAATTCAGCGTCGCTTTTCATACAAAGATTTGCACAACTCGACACCAAGGTGCGCTGCCTTGTTGTGCTCATGTGACGTGTCATATATGGAGCGTTATTAATATTAAATATATTTCTATTTTTTGTTTTTTTTTTTTTTTTTTTTTTTTGCATCAGTAATTTTGTTGCAGCGCATTTAGCTAGAGCGCTAGATGCACCAATTAAATTGATGCCAAAGTGGAGCAAATGAAATTCGTAATTAATGAAAAATTAACAAGCAAAGTGGAGAGAATGAACTGATGTAGACTGAAAGTAATTGAATAACTATGAATAACTATGAATATCTATGCATATCTAACTAATTCATTAACTAACAGAATAAACATCTTTAGCTGTTGTAACTAACTTTTCGCTCTGTAGCTCTGCTTTAAGCTGGTTGGTCTATTAAAGCTAACAGCATGCACGTCTGAACGAGCTAATGATATATAGACAGGCAGCATGCTGACCTGCTGACTAATGAGCTAAAATGAATTGTTAATATATCAAAAATCAACGCAATTTGGTGCACATTATGTAAAGACAGACGCCAAAAAAAAAAAAAAAAAAAAAAAAAGAAGAAAAGAAAAAAACCAGCTCAAGGACAAGGGATAAGGATAGGGAATAGGGGGTCGCAGGGATGTGGCTGTCTCGCTGGCTAGAGGCAAAACGGACGCAAGGCAAAGTTAATTTTATTAAGGAAATGAAAAAGTCATATATCATTTTCACAATCTTCTAACATGTCCATTACGCCCGCAGACGCACACACACATGCACACGCACACGCACACGCACTTGCTCTATCCCTATCACACGTACACGCTTCAGCCAGCTGGTTCGGCCATCTTGGGCGCCATTTTGCCAAAAGAAATTGGCCGAAAGGAAATGCAGTGGGCCAAAAGTTAAATGAAAGTGTTGAGCATAGCCGAGCAGTCGAGGTAATAAATGTGCCGCGCCGTTCGCCTTGACGTGACGTCGAGAGGCCGGCCACCCCTCGAAAAATTAAAATGCATAATTCAAGGGTTAGACATTTAGGGGCCCACGCCTCTTTGGCTAAGCCCAGTTTTTAAAAAGCCACATTTACATGTGAGTTTTTGGCTCAAGGCTTTTTACTCTCCCCAAAGCCGATGCCCTTTAGCCGCCTTCGACGATAGCTAAAGTGTTTCACGTTTCACGCACCATTAAACGACGATTTGCCGAGTCATTTTGGGTGGCGTAGGGCGAGAAGGGCGGAGAAGGTTGGACTTATCGATGGCCCTGCCACGCCCCCTGCTTTGTGCCGCCTGATTGATTTCTGTATGCGTGTAAGCTTTTCTTATTTTTGGGTGTTTTCTCAGTGTCTGTCTTCCTCTCTCTTCCTCTGTCTCAGGTGACGGGCGGCCAAACAGGCTTGAAAGATAAAAAGTCATGGAATTTTTTAATGAAATTTATGAGAAATGCTCAAAATTCTAACGGCTTTTGAGTTGAGAATATGTGGAGCATATTTGACATGCATTTGTTTTGGGAAATTCATATAAATATTGAATGAAGAAATTTAAAAAAAAGTGTATATATATATATATTAATATTTATATATGTATGTATGTAGGTACAGACCTGTTCATAAAAATAGTAGTGCGATCCAACACTTCAGTCGCACTACTATTTCTATGAACAGAGCAGTATATATAAACTATTTCATATTTGACTCTAGGATATCTGGAATCGACATTGAAGTTTGCATTAAATTCTTCGAATTTATTTCTAATATATCTTCAAGATATGCTATATATTTCACAACAGAAATTGTATATGAAATTTCGGGTTATGAAATGTTATCTTTAGGGACTTTTGCGCCGCAATCGTAATGGCTTCGTCACTGCCCCTTCTGCCTAGCAGTTATGCGCAGCATTTATTCAACGTAATTAACGAAATTCCCAGGTGTATTGTGTGCGACTTGACTGTTGTTTTTGGGGCGTCAATTTGAAATTCAGACAGCGTAAATCTTTTATTGGCACGAAATGTTTAGGCGAAAGGTTCAGTCATTCGATTTCAGTCCAAAAAGCAGAGAGTTGCATAATAAATAATCGATGTGCCGTTAGAATTTTAAGTGCTACACACACACACACGCACACACACATACACGCACACAACATTTTGCTGCTAATCAGTGGCCAATACACACATATATATATATATATATATATATATATATATATATATATATTTTGTATATTGTTAACTCACTACTGCAGATGATTTAAGGCCCGCAGCTAGCATTGACAGAGCGCTAAAAACTGGAATGGAAGTGCGGTTCGTAAAGTTTAACAGCCGCGCCTTCTCCGCCTCCTCACAGCTGGGTCTTAGGTGCTGAACCTCTTGTCTGCTTGTCAATACCCGCAGACAAATAAATTTCTGTTTATCGCTCAGTCAAACCCTTTCTTTTTTCTCTCTCTCTCTTTCTGCTCCTCCACATTCTTTTCGCTTCGGTTTTTTATGCTTCACTTTTTTTACAGCTCTGCTGCTTGTGCTTACAAAGTGCACTTGGCAGAGGCCCACACCACAGCACAGGCCGTTGCTCCTTTTGATGTTGTTCTTGCTGCTGGTCACAGCTTTCAGCATAAAATAATAAAAGGACTCGAGAGAGAGTGAGACAGAGAGAGAGAGAGAGAGAGAGAAAGAAGGAGCAAAAGAATGGCAAGGCATAAAAGCGCAACGCTGGAGATAAAACTTTGGCGCACCTTGGCCAAGACACGCACCTTGAAGAAGACGAAGAAGAAGAAGAAGATGGGGAATGGGACGCCTTTTATGGTGTCATCGCAGTTTATTGTTTTTATTGTTTGATAATTATCGCACGGCACAGAAAAGTGCTTGGGCTTGGGCTTTGGTCAGTGCAAATAAAATGAAATGAATTATACACAATGCAGGCAATATCTACAAAGGGACCCACAAAGCAACTCAACGGCCATTGTTGGGCTGAAGCCAGATGCCCGCTCCAACACCTAAGCAAGGGCACTTGACTTGGGCCGGAGACTCGCCCACTCTAGGCTGCATTACAATTAGCCAATGGCGTCACGAGCTGTTTTGTTATTTTCTTGAATTTTCAACGGGTACTTAATGAAAGCTGCTCGCTTTGTGGCTGAGATGGGAACCTATGTGTCTCAAGTGAGAACTCCGGCCTTTTCTTCTGCACAAAAGTCAACCGAGTAGCACTTAAGTATGACTTTATTTAGGCATATGTGACATGTGGCTAAGGGTTTGGGTGTATGCTATAAAGGGACGTCTTTAAGCTGAACTAAATTTAGAATTTTCATGGAAAATATATCGGGATATTTAACCGATTTAAACTAAACAAAGTCTAGAGCTTGCCAACAGAGTTGTTCCATGTTACCGCAGTGTTTCGGGTATCGTCCAGTCGGACCCTGCCGACCAGAACACTCTGACTTGTTTGAAAGTACACTTTGCTTGCGATACGGCAAAGTATTTAGCTCATATCCCTTGCATCGTGAAGTTAATGCGTAAGCTTGCTTTAGAGACTCCTCCAGCTTTCTAGCTCTGCCTTTACATATTTTATTTCCCTGCTAAATTCGATTATGAAATTTCTCAATTTGGTAATTTGTAACATAATTTCGCTGAACATTATTAAAATTTCAGTTCTTTGCGTTAAGTAGTTTATTAAATCAAAAAAACTGCATAAGCCAATTAAGCTACCTTTGCATTACCTAAGTGTAATTGGGACCAAAATCTAATCCCATATCCCGTAAGGTATAAGAGTCAGTTGTGCATTCTTTCAAGCAGTCTAACTTTGCACGTTGTGAAATCTGTTGGAGCTATTAAAAATGTAGCACACATACGCGCAATTTCCGTTTGCGAAATTAGCAAGAAACCATTTTCATAATCAAAAACTTTGGTCACACTTGAAAGTCGCTGTGCGTGTGTGTGTGTGTGTTTGTGTTTGTGTTTGGCAAACCTTTGTGTCACGTAGTGCATATCCGCGTTGCCTCAAAAGATTGCAACCGACTGCAGCTAATTAGAAACGGTTGAAGGAAAAAATTTTATAGCAAGCCATGCACGTGCCGCCAACAATTGCCAGCTCATAAGCACAGACAGTGAAGCCAAAAATGATGTTTGCAGCCACGATTTGGGCAATGTCTAATCTATAATACCCAATTATCTACTCTGTGTGTAGCTGTGCGACCTGTTTAGAGCTGTCCAAAATATCAAAGTCATTATTAATTCAAACGGTCGAAGGCGCAGGGCCAGTGCTCTGGCCGGAATGCGACAATCTTTGGACATGTCCAAGTGCTATGTCTTGAGACGCTCTGTTGCGAAACTTGAGTGCATTTGGCTCAATTGACTGCTGTCTGGCAACATGTCTATTTGCTGTAATTGTAAGTGTGAGTGTGAGTGTGAGTGTGTGTATTCAACTGTCCAACTGCCTGGCTAACTAATATGGCCCAAATCATGTTTGAGCCCCAAATGCATACGAATTATGGCATACTCATTTAACTCAACTTGGTTCTTCAGCATTTGTTTGCCATGTCTTAACTTACATTTTCTGTTTATTTGGACATTCGCATCAATTACTTATTGAGCTCAGTCCATCTCCACCACTCTCTCTCTCTCTCTCTCTCTCTCTCTCTCTCTGTCTCTTCTATCCATGATTAATTGTCTGCACTGAGATCTATATAATTTTCCATTATTTAATTATAATTATAAATTCCGAATTTAAGCCAAATCAGCTTGAGCTGTGTGATTAAGTTCTCTTATTGAACGAGGGGCCCACAACAATGCTTAATGTTTGATGATGATAATGTTGCAAAATCTAGTGAATGTATTTTGTAAGTATTTGGCTTGACGTTTGCTTCAACACGCATTGAGGTTAAGTCCAAAGTACTAAATGCTTTTATTAATGTTTTGCATACAATAAGCTATTTGTGTGCTTCTGCATATATGCATATATTAACAGCTACTCTGTCGGCCGTACAGCATACAATAGTCAGTAAGCCAGATTGGTTTGCTGTTATAATCGATAACGGTTTGAGGTTTAATTCAGTCAAAGCAAAAGTAACTTTTAGATTATTGCTAGATAGGTAAAGATACATTTGGTTACATTATACAATAAGTTGACTATTGTTTAGCCTTAGCCAAATGCTGTGCGAAACTGTTCAGTAGCGGGAAAGAGTTTGAGTCGTTTGACAGGAATTTAAATTGTATTTAGTTTTTCTCTAGGAAATGGCATATGACTGAATGTCATGATGAATTTATGTCATGATTAAACATGTCTACAAATGTCTATATATTTGAATTAGCAACTTAAGGCTAATAATAAGTATTAAGTATTTTCTGCCTAACTTATATGATTGCTTACAGCTCTAACCTCTAAAAACGTCGCATATTTCTGAAAAATTATGCATATAAAATATTTGTATTTATTTTTTTTTTTCAGTTTAAATTATAGAATAAAAGAAAAACTTTTAGTATTTCGAATTTTCTCAGCCATATAAAACACTTTTATTTATTTTCAGATTATATAATAGAAAATATTAAAATATTTTACAGTTTTCTAAACCATTTAATATGCCTTTATTTTTTTTTTATATTTTTTTATTTACATTGAATTAAATATAATATTTTTGCTTTCTAATACTATTAGCACTGCTCGCAAGTAGCTCTTACACTTGTTATGCAACAACAAAGACTTATGCCATGAAACAGTTTTATTCCAATATTAGGCAAACATAAAGTAAAGTGAAAAATACATTCTGCATTTAAATAAATCAATAACTATCTTTATGCATAATTTCGTTTGCTACCTCTGAGAGCTGCTTTAACTACAGTTTATAGTTCACTTTTGCTGGAGCCACTACAACTTTGTCATGCTCAAGCGTTCAGCTACTTTTGCTCGTTGCTGGTGGAAACAATTTTACACGCTTAGTTGTTGAGAGTTTGGCGGCCATAAAAGCGCAGCAAAAATGACGACACATTAAGCTTGAAGCAAGCGTCTGCTGGACTCTTTAAGCACATTAACGCGCAGCTTTCATAGTTGTGCCGCTGCTTCAGACTATGCAAGTACATGACAGAGCTGGCCTTCATCGTCATCATCATCATCATCGGCATCATCATCGGCATCATCATCATCAGCATCGTCGCGCAGTGCATAAAAGGCAATAAAATGCAATTATCTCAAACGGCATAAATGTCGCTTTTTGGCAACGTTTGCTCAGCCCATAAATTTCACCAGCAGCTGCCAAAATCTAGAAACGAACGAAAAGCAAAAAAAAAAAAAACAACTCGAGATTGCAGCCAAAGAGATGAGAGCTCTCTATATGTTTTTTTTTTTTATTTTGTGTTAAGAACTCGTAGTAGCTGCAGCTGGAACGACTCTGATCTAATTTGTCTGCCAATGAAAGCAATTTTATGTTGATTGTTGCAATTTTAAGTAAAAGCAAGTTGAAATTGTGCAGCTTGACTAGCCGAAATACCCTGTAAAATATGGCTATGTATACATTTATGATATATTTGACTTATTTCCTATGCTGCTATGCGTTCTAGACCTTAGGTCTTAAGATAGTAGTAAGGAAACTAGAACATTTTACGTTTAAGTGCCTCATTTCTATGCCTCGAGTACAGGGTATCATAAAAAATAATAACTGAAACTTTGCTCTTGGCTGTGCGGCAATGACAGACCCTGGGGGAGCGCTGAGTCTAGTTCCCTCGTTTGCGGCCTGTGCGCTGTTACTTTAATACCTTCACAAAGTTGCTGTTGTTGTTGTTGTTGTTGTTGTTGTTCTGATACCCTGTAGAGTGCCCCTGTGCCCACCTAAGTGCTGGCCGGGCTGTCAATGTTTGCAAATAAGCACGTTGCACAGTTTATTAGTTTTCATAGGCGCCATGCGACCGGCCAGCGTCGGCCGTAGTCCCGTCTGCCCACACGCCAGCTAAAGGCATTGACTGTGAAAAGTTTTGCAGGCAGCACATGTTGTGCGCCTGGTCACGCCCCCAAGCAGCCTGCATGTCTGCCGACCTGCGAAGCGTGTCAATCGTGCGCTAAATGGACAACTCGCTCAGCTTCAGTCACAAAAGCATGCAAATTTTTAAAGAGCAGATTCCATAATGGAATCCAAGTGGATGGCGAAGGCAGCTTAAGCAAAATTGAATATTTTTTTTTTTTTAAATTTGTTTTAGAAATATTTTAGAGATTATTGAATGTAGATAATGTTGAACAAGTTTTATGTAGGCCTTAAATGTTCATTAAAAAATATCAAAATATTTATTATTCAATTAATTGAAGCTAAAATATTTAAGATTATTTATATAAGTTCAGAGTGAAGTTTAATTTATTTTAGAATTTTATTTAGGCTTTCAGCATTAATTTAAAAATTATATAAAAATTTTTAGTTGAATAATAGAAGAGAATATATATTTAAATAAATATATATGAGCTCAGAGTTAGGTTTAAAATATTTCAGAATCTAATTTAGGCTTTGGGAATTTTGTTTAAAAATTATAAAATTATTTATAATTATATAATAGAAGCCTAAGGTATACCAGGAATTTATTTGCTCACTTAATTCTCATATAAATTGAAGAATTTAAAAATGAAATCTTTTTCATACTTACATATTTTAGTAAACTCAAGGCTTCAAGATCTTAAGTATCTTAAAGGAAAATCATTTAAGCTGATGGCCAGCCATTTTGCTTTGAGTGCATTTTGAGCAATTTGCAGGCCATTTAACAGCTGTTGAATTGTGGTTGGGCTGGCCACAGCAACCTCAAAGCGCCTCAAAAACCCAAAACGCCCAAAAATTGCGAATAATCAAAGCAAGTTATTTATTTGTAGCAACAAGCAGGACGTTGTTAGTTAGCTTTTCTTATGGTCCAAAACCCTAATTGCCTGGGCCAAAAGGGCGCAGACGCAAAAGTCACAAGCACAAAAGTTCTACGTATTTATATATTTAATTAAAAAAGGCTCGCAAGTGGAACAAATGTTGCAAAATTTGCCAACAAAATTTTCTTTTGCAAAATAAAAGAAAATTTCTTTAATATTTTTATTAGATGTGGATGCGGTTAGACTCGAAAGCCAAAACTCGAGTTGGGGCGAGGCGCATTTGCAATGCAAAATGATTTTATTTGACGTTGAGTTTTTTTTTTTTTTTCTTTTTGAAGGCAGACAGCAACGAGCAACGAGAAATATGCAACGTTTTTACTTCAACTGGGTGTGAATTGCATGTGTGTGTGCGTGTGTGTGTGTGTGTGTGTGTGTGTGCTGAAAGAGTTGGCAGCAGGCGGAAACGTCTGTGCCACATCCGTTTCCGCCTTAATGGTTATAACTTCTTTTTCCGGCTCTGGCCAATCAGCGCGTGCGTCTGTGACCTGGTCAGGAGCAGCAGTAGGCAGCCCCTGCAACTGCAGCATTGCAACCAGCTGTTGCCACATCCTGTTGCTGTTGTTGTTGGAACTTATCACTTTTGATGGCTCACTGTATAATTTCAGCTGCTGCTGCTGCTGCTGCTGCTACCACTTTTGTTGCCATTACCACAACTAAGCCTTGGCTGCTTAGCTCTCCAACTCCAACTCCCTCTCTCTCTCTCTCTCTCTTTCGCTCTTTCTCTGGCTGTCACACACAATAACAAGCTCATCAAGCGCACAGCAAAGCCACATTTTCTAGAGATAACTCGACTGCACTTTGCTGCCATATACTTTTGATAAGTGTGTCTATGTGTAGCTAAAGCAAAAGCGCTTAGCTACAAAATTAGCGCACTTTGAAATGTTATACACTTGGAGAAATTATGTTATACCAAAAGTTTGAAACAGATATACTTTTTGTGTAACTGAATGATCCATTCGTTTGATAGCTCTCTGAACATTCATTGTGATACTATTCTATTCTATTCTTCATCGTCCATTTCCTTACCAAACACTTGATGTTTTCTTAAAGTGTATATTTTGTATACGTTTGCATTTAGCTTTGTAGCACAATAATTGCTATTCTATAAAACGATAAACTTGATAGCGAAACTCAAATTTGACACCGCCTGTGGATGCTCTTTATTTACTGTGCAGCTGGCTAACAATCAGATTTAGATTGGGGCAGTTGTTGCTTGTTTGATATGGGCACCGAGCGCGTTGCTCTCTACGCACCCACACAGCTGCAAACGCATGTACAATTGCTATTTGCGGCGATGGGGCGAACAGGGGGCGTGGCCAATTCACAACAATTGCATTTCATGCGCGCACGAAAACTTGATACTCAAGTGCGGCCTGCCAACATATTTGCACTTGAATTGCCACGCTGCCGCCCCAGCTCACCTATTCCCCTTGCAGGTGCATTGCATTGCAGTTTGGGGGTAGCTGCAGCAGTTTGTATGCAAATATTTTTTTTTTACGTTCACCATATTTGCATGCCCTGCACTGTGGCAATAAAAGAACCGTGGGCGAGGCTGCAGAAATAATCGCTATATTCTGGCTCAAATTAAATACCCTTGCAGTGGGAAGTGTGTGCGATAAACTTATACGATCTTAAATATAGCTTGCAACGAAAATAAAGCTATTTTTGCAGGTGAAGGTATCTATCTAAGTTATCTAATAATTACTTAATGATGGCGTAAATATTTGTTAAACGAAAATTGCTTAAACCGAAAATTGTTTTCGCTGATAAGTTCTTTAGCTGTAAGACAAAGTTGACTGACTTTCATTGACATTCATGTGCTATCAGAGCTTTAATAGCCTTTAACAACTTAAAATCTTCGATTGCTGAAAGTTAGATTTGCAGAAATACTGGCTATAAATACTAGTTAAGGTGACTTTGGCTTTAGGGGATAAATGCTGAAACGAGAGATAAGAAAGTTGAATATATAGTATAGACTTATTAGAAATCAACAATCCACAACAATAGGTGACAAGCTGCCCAACAAAATGCTGTTACCCCAGCAAGACGATTGCAGTTAGTTCTTCAATGCAGGAAGAGGGCAGCAGGCGATGGACGAGGCAGGCATGAAAAAGGTAGAGGAATGGGGTTCAGGGCAGTTCAGGCCTTGGCAAATTGCATGCCGACTTTTCGGGCGCGTCGATGTGGCAATCAATTTGTTGAGCTGCGAGTGCGGCAAGTAAATCGCCATCCACTGCCTGAGCGCAGTTCAAAAGCCACTTGGCCCTCTTGGCCCGCTCAGCGGCTTCAATTGTCCGGGCAGTCCATTAACCAGAACAATGAGCCAACTCTCCACTCAAATGGCAAATGAAAAATAATAAACATCAACAAAATCAATGCAATTAATAACTTTTCTAGTCATTAGCTACATTATGAGTGGGCGCTTCAACCACTCGTATTTTAAGTAAGCTGCTCTAGCTGTCTTTCTCTCTCTCTCTCTCTCTCTCTCTCTCTCTCTCTCTCTATGATGTGGCGATTAAAGCTGCTGTTCTTATCTGCAGCTTTAAGCATAAGCGCATATCAAATTGTCTGGCATTTCACGTCAACTCCTATTGCCAATCCCATCAAAGCGTCGCATATTAACATATCAAACGAGCGGCCGTTAGAGAAAAACTCTAAAAGTCTTTTACTGGGAAGTAGTCGACTCCCAAATACTAACAAAACCTGATGATTGTAATCGAGTGCAGTACAATTTGTACTATATATAATATCATACCTATATATCTATATTTATATATATTTATTTGAAATTGTCTTTGGGTTTTTTTCCAGCTGAAAACGTGTTAACATACGAAGCAATTGACGATCAGCTGAACACTCAGATTCACTCAGCAGTTGCTGCTGATCATAAATGCTGAATAGAATAATTTGTTCTTTTGCCTGTTAACTCTACTCTCTCACCGACCATATACTCCCTTTTGGCCATCTAAATGGGCATCAAATAGCCAAAAATTGCAGCATTGGTCGCCAACAAAAGTGCGCCAAATTGAAAGGTGCAGCGAAAAAAGACGTTAGAACCGAACTTAAATGCAACACACACACACACACACACACACACACACATACACGCACACACACATACACGCACTCACTCACACACACACACACGCACACACACAGGTACAGGAATGTCAGCACAAAAGAAAGCCACTTAAATGCAGATTACAATAAAGGAAGCATTTTGCAGCTGCCGGCAAACGAGTTTTGGCTTTGAGCTGAACGTTTTTTGTTTTTTTTTTGTCTTGTTTTCTGCTTCTTGCCAAACTCTTTTTTTTATACATTTTCTTTTTATTGGCCATTGTCTTTGGCTTTTGGGCAGTGGTAGTTAGGTGTGGGGGCATATCAAATTGTCCGGCGGTCGTTTTAGCACCTTTAATAGCCGCCATGTGGCAAGCGCTTCAAAAATTATTTCAAATGCTTGTCAAAGCCATTATCAACAGCAGTTGTCCAGGTTGGGCAGCTTGCGAGCATAAAGGGAATAAGGCGAATAAAAAAAAATATAAATCCTTTCTTTTAAGAGGAACGTCAAATTGCTCTGTGATTTTAAAGATGGTCAAAAAATTATAATAGTAATAATAATTATAATAATAATAATATAGATGACGTCACATAAAGGCTGAAGGGCTTAGACAAAAAAGCTTTGAAGTTTCTATGATTTTCTGCTTGACCTTGCCAATGTGATTTATAACCCAAGAAGCATCGTCTAAGATCGAAACTAACATTTTTATATATTTTTTCTAAATATTGCCTAAGACTTACGTCATTTCTGCTGCAACACACGGCGTATGCGTAACGTGTCTGAAAATGAAACGACAACTGACTGGTACGTACAGCCAGGACGGCCTCAGCCAAGCAAAAGCAAAAGCACATGCACATGTTTTTTGTTGTACAGTAAACACTGGCCATACATTCCCTGCTGCTGTTACTGCCACTGCTCCAGAAGTGAATGCCAAAAACAAGTTTTAATTAAGACATTTGCTGGGCCAGAGCGTTCCGACATATTAATTTTCAACTGCCGCAAACAAAACTCTGGGCAAATGAAGCCGGCTGGATGGACAGCCAACAACAACAGAACGAACGCCAACAACAACAACAAATACAACAATGTGCAAAGTATGTGTGTAAAATGTAAGCACAAATAAATGTCGCCAACAGAACTCTGCAGACATTGACGAAAAGTAAAGTCTTGCCATATGAGAATTATGTGGAAAATTCATATATATCAGAGAAACTTTAATTTGACTCTAAATAACAAAAATGATTCAGTGAACGTTGCTGCTTAACTGAAGCTGGATCATTTAGTTCATTGAACTAGCTCACAAAAATTTAAACTAGATTTAGCCATCTTATTCCAGTCTCAATTGCTAAAACTCTGCTGCATATTCTTGGGCTTCGTAAAGAAAGACGAACGAAACTAAAAGTTTTACAGTGAGTTTCATAGCAGTCAGCTTTAAGCATGAAGCAGCTACAAATAATGTTAAATATATTGAAACTGTTGAAAACTCGTTAAATTTTGAGATTTTTATTTTTTAGAATTGTCGCTAATTAGAAGTAAAATCTATGCAAATAGATGAAGGCTCAGCAAATTGCGAAGATCTTTGTGCAGATAAGATGTCATCAGCTGAGGCGCTGACGTTCACAGATAAGCAGCACACATTGTCTCAGCGCATATCATAGATGATATATATGACTATATATGTATATATACATATATATATATATAATAATAATTTATATGCACTGTGCGATAAGGATGTCGGCGTTTTGATACTTTTTTTTTTTTTTGTTGTTCAGTCTTGTCGCCAAATATTATATGTTGAAAATGACATTTTGTTTGGCTGGCTTACCGGTTTCACAAACAAACGAACATATCTAGATATGTGTATATATATATATATATATAGATATAGATATATAGTTAACCTCTGTGAGCCCAACGAGAGGGAGAGTGCCTAAGCAAGTCAATGACTGGCAGTTATTGGCTGTGGTCTTCCAACCGCAGTTTTTTACATAATTTTGTTATTTTTTTCCACACACACATATATATATATATATATTTACTTATGTATATATATACATATATATATATGTATATATAATTATGTTTCTCTGATTTCCTTGCCAGCTCAAGTCGACAAAAATCGCAAATTTGTGCTAATTGTTTGTGATAACGCGTGCTCAGCAAGCAAGTGCATATTGATTTTTATTGATGCCGACTATATACATATATATATATATATAAATATTTGGGTAGAATCTAACAGACACAGAATATTAGGCACTTATTTGATCAGCTGTTTAAGTGCTCGTTTCTGAGATTTTACTTGCATGAATTTTTTTTTGGCATTAGTTTTTTTTATAACTTTTGATAAAAGTTAAGAATATTTAATTATTTATAAATAAGTTTTTAAACAATTGCAAATCTATTAAAAATTTTCAAGGCAATTTGTTTATATTTATATTTTATATGTTTTAATATGTTACTTTTTTTTAATTATATTTTAATTGTTAAACATTTCTTGCACATTAAGTTAATCTTTTTTTCTTACTAATAAATATGTGCATATATTAAACTGAATGTTTATTAATATGTATATATGCATTTTGCGCTTATTTAGCAGTGCTCAATCCAGTCTTATTCTGCTCTACTTAAACTTCGATTCTGCGTGCTATTTCCTATAGACATAATAATAAGATTCCAATCAATGACACAATTTACATTCTAGAATTCAATCACTGGACAACATAATAAAACCTAACTTCATATTGGTAGCAATAAGAATGTAGCAACGCCTCTCCCCCCTTGACTGTCGTGTGCAAGAGATAAGCGCACGAAAATATTTGTTGGCAAACAAAACCTGAAACAAAAGAGACTGAGCGAGACAGAGAGAGAGAGAGAAAAGAGATTTGAGTGGAAATTTCCTTCAAATCTATTTAATTTGGCGCAGCATTATTTTCCATTCCCAACCCTGTTGGTTAGTGTAACCGTGATAAAGTGCCTAGCGAAGCTCGGTACCTACAAAGCATGTTTGTTTCTTTCCACTGGTCTTCAGCCTGTTCCAGCGCCCAAACTTGTTTGAGTTTATGTTCCTAGAATAGTGGAGCTTCGACACAGCTCTAAAAAAGTTTATATATATACATATATATACATATATATTAGTATGTAGTGAGCCAAAGAGCTGATCGAAGATTCGGAACTATATTGCAAAAGAGTTGCTGCATTGTTCGTCCGCTAACCTTTCTTCACTCTTTGAGCGCGCATTTCTTTGCTAGACTGAGAAATGATGTATGTGAGAGGTGGCCGGCCACTGTAAATTGGCATTAAATTGGGAAACGCTTAGACAAGCAATTAAACTAAACTGCATTGCAAACAGGAAACAAAAAACTCACTCAACGAAGAACTGCTTATTATGGCAAGCCGATGTCGAAATGCCCTTGCAGACGTGCTAAACAATCTAAGTGTTGTTCCGATAATCACTTAAATAAAATATATGATATTATTTGTTGTATCACAACACAAATATATGTTTAATATTTAATTATAAACACATTTAATTTTATAAAAATTAATTTTAATTTTATTTATTTATAATTTTTTATTTATTTGTTTATTTTATGTCTTTCAAGTTACTTTTAACTTTATATAAAACAAACACTTTCCAATAATAAATGTTACAAAATGCCTAACATAGTTAATATAATCTTTATTAGTAAAGTCAACTAAGCAAACCCAACTACCGACTAAAGCATAAAGCAGAGAAAAGAAAGCCACCCTGTCGATAAGGCGAACGATGCTCGCACAGAGAGAGAGAGAGAGAAAGACTGCGAGAGCGTCAAATCTTTGTATAAAAGAGCTCAGTGTAGACTCTGAAAATGCGAGAGAGTGCGTATGTGGAGTGCTGAGTATAAATACGCGCGTCCAGCCAGCTGAAGCGTCAGTCAAACAGTTGCAGGGCAAAGGAGATCAGCAAAAGTTTCGAATCGATCGCAAATACAAAGGAACAAAATAGCCAAAAATAGCGTCCCTCTAGATATATTTAGACAACGAACTATATATATATATATTTAATTGTGCGTGTTTTGTTATTGTTTGACTGCGCAAATATATTATATACATACATATACATATATATATATACTTTTATATATATATTTTTGATTTCGATTTACGCAAATTGTCAATGCGAAGGCAATTTTCATGTCTTGCCAAAAATTTCCCAGCGTTCGGACCAATGGAGTAAATCGTTCTTGTCGCATCGATCGACTCGCCGCAATGTCAGCACTTTAACAACAACCAACAACAAAAATAATAATAATAATAATAAAAAAATATAAATATATATATATCTATATATATATATATAAATCTTAAGAAAAAAGAAAATAAACCAAAGGCCTCGAACACTGAATATAGAAAACAAAACATAACTATAAAATTATTATTTATATAATTGTGAAGCAGTGGTGGTAAATCGAATTTGTTTCGTGTCGGCTTGCATGGGCAACGTTATGGTAAAGAAGTTGCTTAAGTGCCACGCCCACAAGCAAGCCCAAAAGCAACAACAATTGAAACTGAAGAAAATCGAAATCTATTTTATGTACAATAATCTGTGCAAGAGAAAAACTTTAACGCCCACAAATTTATTGACACTAAACACTCGAAGTGAATGAAGTTCGCAGAAGCTAATTAAATATATAAATATATATATATATATGTATATATAAATAAAAAATATCAGAAAATAAAAAGCAAACAAAACCTAATTAAGGTAACTAATTAAAGGTAAGTTGAATGCATGTTATGCACAATTCGTGCCTAGCCACTATTAGATTTCGAAAGAAATGAGTATTCTCCGCCTATAGTTAATATGCATATAAATAAATTCGTATGTGTTTATAACATCCTGTCGCGCTGACAATCGAATTCTCAGCGGCATACTAATTACAATGATGCTCAGCTCTTAAGTGATCATCTTAATTACCAAAGACAACAGCAGCAGCAACAGCAGCAGCAGCAGCAGCAGCAAATTGAAACGCATCATTAAATTAAATACGTGTGAACATTGTGCCAATATGTAAATTAATTTCAGATCGAAACCTTAACCCAACAAGTTTTTACCATTTTTTTTTTTTACAACTGAACTGGAAAAAATTGACTTCCTCTTAGCATACGTTAATTAAGCTCAATCGATTAGCATAGAGTCCACCAATTTGCTAGCTGCATATATTAAACACATCATTTTTGACCTAGACAGAACCTGAAGACAAGCAAATATATGTATATACACATATATATCTCTCTATATATATATGTATAATACAGTTGCAGATCGGCGTGATAAGAGGAAACTTCTGACCTGCGGCTTAGTTGAATTGATATTAAGTGCCGTGTCATAAAACGAATGAGCGGGTGGCTCAACACAACATTCGTCACTTCATAAATTGGCTTTTTGTAGTGCGATACCCTGTAAAAAAAAATTTAGAAAAAATATTTACTGACTAGCTTAAGCTTAACATAAAGTCAAACAAACAAAAAATATGCGAAAGTTATTTTTTTATTATTTTTTTTTTTTGAATAAGCTCGTTCAGCTCTATGTATTTTCTTTTTCCATTATTCAATAATTTGCAGTAATTTTCTATTTCAAAACAAATGTTTTAAATTTCATTATGACTATTTTCCAGTTTTAGCAAAATTGAATATATATTAAATATGAAAAATTGTTTTAAAATGAATTTATTTTGCTTCATTCAATATCTCTTTACAGGGTATCTCTTTGGCGACTAGTCTCCTGATTTCCTCTAATAATTGTTATAATTTAATTGTGTATTAATAAAATGCTGTAGCTTGTGCTGCTGCTACTGTTGCTGCTGTCATTAAGATTGTGATGCATATATAAGGGAAATTGAGATATATATATATATTTAAACTACATATTGTCCGCCAATAAACCACTTCATAGAAAATATCTTATTGTGCAAAGTCTAAGCTGAATGTTTAAATTATATATAACAAAAGAAAACGTTTTATATATATTTATGTGGCCGCAATGTTTGGCACTCGTATTACACGCTAATCCCCATGTATTGGTTTCTGTTTACGTGATTCTGAGCTCGGATTGAAGTTCAGCTTTGATATCTGTGCAACAAAGACTCAGGCGATAAGCGTTATATTTCAATTTCAATTGTGAAATTTTTCATACGTATTCAATTTCATGTAGACGCCGAGATTTGCGACCGTTAGATCAAATGCAGTGCGAGCTTTGAAGTGGGCAGAATTTGTAACCTTGCATCGATTAAATGAATATTTACACTCAGAGAAAATGTTGGAAGGTGTGGAAGGTGTTTATATTGAATTTTCAATGTCATTAGGTTCTGCAAAAAACTGAAAAGCTGGAAATTTAAAAAATTAATTCAATTGTTTAAGTTATTGAAAAATATTTTTAAAATATTTTAAAATTTATTTTAAATTAAATTAAATTTTTTAAATTTTTAACTAATTTTCTTTTTTATTTTTTAGTATAAAACAAAATTAAAATTTCATATAAATTTTTAAGATAATATAATTTTGAAAATTTTATTGCATTATTTTCCTTTATTTTCCTAAGATATTTAAAAGATTTAAAACTAAATAGAAAGTTGCCTGTATCTAATATCTAATACAGCAGCTTCGTGTTCTATGTGCACACTCACACCGCCCACTTGTTTCTCTGAGTGTAATCATTTAGAGCATACGCACACAACTCAATTAATAACAGATATTCGCTAGCTGTTTCTTTAGACGTGCCGAGACATACATTCCGTTCAATTGGATTCAATGTCTTACGCTCAAGCGTTTCGTTTGTCTCAATGTCTGGAACATAACCACTTTCAGCTCTCCATATATAGATATATATATATTATACACATACATACATACATATTTACACATATACACACTTTACATTTTAGCTGCAGTTTGAACCAAGCACTGAACATGGTTGGTGTTGCCGCCGACTCATCGCAGGCCGCACAATTATCATCGGCCAAGAATCCGATGATTAAGTATTTGCTGAAGCAACGCGAGAATCATGCACGTGAACAAGACGCGGACTATTCGCATGTGTTTCGCCGCAAGACACGCTTCGAACTCTTTCGCCTGTCCGCCATAGCGATGGCCATCGAATTTGCGTATGCGGCCGAGACGAGTTTCGTCTCACCGATTCTCCTACAAATTGGCATCGATCACAAGCATATGACCATGGCCTGGGGCCTGTCGCCGTTAATTGGTTTCTTTGTCTCACCGCTGCTGGGCAGCGTTAGTGATCGCTGTAAGCTGCGCTGGGGTCGACGTCGACCCATCATCACGCTCTTGTCGCTGGGCATATTCCTCGGGCTGATTTTGGTGCCGTATGGCAAGAATCTAGGTGTCTGGCTGGGTGATGTGGGCTACAATTATACAATGTCAGGCTATGGCAACGAGAGCTCTGTGCCGGCGGCGGCGGCTTTGCTTTCGTCTGAAACGGTGCCGGAATCAGGCGCATCACCTGCCAATTTCAAATATGCAGTAATTTTAACTATTTTGGGCATGGTTCTATTGGATTTTGATGCGGACACCTGCCAAACGCCGGCACGCACCTATTTGCTGGACATGTGTGTGCCCGAGGAGCAGCCGAAGGCATTGACTACGTTTACACTCTTCGCGGGCTTTGGCGGCACCATTGGCTATGCCATTGGCGGCATCGACTGGGAGACAACGCACATTGGCAGCGTGTTGGGTGGAAATATACCCACAGTCTTTACCTTGGTGACCATTATCTTTGTGATATGCTATCTGATAACTGTGGCCACATTTCGTGAAATTCCGCTTGAGCTGATCGAACGCGATGAGCTGCTGCGTCCGCTCTCCGAGTCGACCATAAAGAAGGAGCTGAAGAAGAACAACAATGCCATTTACTATATACAAGAGACATCCACGTTGGACCAGCAAATGAAGGCAGCTGTTGTTGAGCCTATCGCTAGCTATCAGAACAGCTATTTGCCAGCGCTCAGCAATAAGCTGAAGAGGCCGCAGGACTTGGAGTTGCAGGCAGATGATGCGGCGCCGATCTCATTGCGTGGCTATCTGAAGAGCATCTTCATAATGCCCCACTCTATGCGCATGCTGGCGCTCACCAATCTCTTCTGTTGGATGGGTCATGTCACCTATTGCCTCTACTTTACGGACTTTGTGGGCGAGGCGGTCTTCCACGGTGATCCCACAGCGCCGCCAAATTCGGCGCCGCTGCTGCTGTACGAGGAAGGTGTGCGTTTTGGCTGCTGGGGCATGTCTATCTATGCCTTCTCCTGCTCCATTTACTCGATGTCTGTGACCAAGTTGATGAAGTGGTTTGGGTATGTGTTTCTGGGTTGGGTTAAAGCTGTTCGGATAATGCCAGAAAAGGCTTATGTTGGCTGTCGGGCAAAACTCAAGTTTACTTAACATAATATTCATATGCTTACAGCACCAAGGCGGTCTATATCAGCGGCATGGTCTACTATGGCATTGGTATGCTGATCCTCGGTCTGTGGCCAACTAAGTGGGGTGTTCTGGTGTTCAGCACCTCGGCGGGCATACTCTACGGCACGCTGTTTACCATGCCCTTCATACTGGTGGCCAACTATCATGCCAAGAACTGCGTATGTAATCACTTGCTTACCATATCTGTCACTCTCTCTCTCTCACTCTCTCTCTCACTCTCTCTCTCTCTCTCTCTCTAAATGCCTCCCTTGCAGTTTCGCGTTCACAATGGCGAGACGGTGCCGCTGAAACAGGCACGCGGCCTGGGCACCGATGTGGCCATCATTAGCAGCATGGTGTTCATTGCCCAGCTAATTGTTTCGCTGTGCGTTGGCCCACTCGTCGCCTGGATGGAGACAACTTGTGCCATTTTGTATGCCTCGACATTTTTATCGTTTACAGCGGCCATTGCGGCCATGTTTGTGCTCTATGTCTAAGGCTCTGTCTGGCCCACTATTAATAGATTATTTATGATTAACAGCATTGTCGAAATGATGAAATATGTACTTATGTACATCGCGCATACACGTACACGTACGTGCACCAATATTGTTTGATATGCAAACAAAACTTGTTGCCTACTTTGAGGCATCTGTTCATATAGTTCTATAGATTCGTACAGCATACTTTTGACTGCGATTGCTTCTTGGCAAACATATATGTTAGTTAGCGTTGTTTAACAGTGTCGTTGCAGAGCTTGAACAGAATTATAATATTATTATGTTTGCTTTAAGCTAATAAACGTATTCTTAACACCAAAGTAAATTTATTTAGTTTCATTAATAATATTATAATAATAATAATAAATATAAAAATAATAATAATAATAATAATAATAATAATAATAATAATAATAATAATAATAATAATAATAATAATAATAATAATAATAATAATAATAATAATAATAATAATAATAATAATAATAATAATAATAATAATAATAATAATAATAATAATAATAATAATAATAATAATAATAATAATAATAATAATAATAATAAATATAAAAATAATAATAATAATAATAATAATAATAATAATAATAATAATAATAATAATAATAATAATAATAATAATAATAATAATAATAATAATAATAATAATAATAATAATAATAATAATAATAATAATAATAATAATAATAATAATAATAATAATAATAATAATAATAATAATAATAATAATAATAATAATAATAATAATAATAAATATAAAAATAATAATAATAATAATAATAATAATAATAATAATAATAATAATAATAATAATAATAATAATAATAATAATAATAATAATAATAATAAAAATAAAAATAATAATAATAATAATAATAATAATAATAATAATAATAATAATAATAATAATAATAATAATAATAATAATAATAATAAAAATAATAATAATAATAATAATAATAATAATAATAATAATAATGATAATAATAATCAAAATAATAATAATAATAATAATAATAATAATAATAATAATAATAATAATTCTATAAAGTGCTAATGATTCAATGATTCGTTGAATGATACTACTACCTATCACATCATTCATGGTAAAGGCTAAACATCAAGCATGCATACTAGTGTATTGATACCCTATATATATTGCATTGTATTGTATACATATTGTATACATATCAGTGTATTCATACCCTATATTACATTGTATTGATAGCTTATACAATCTGCCTTTACTTTCAACAAGATTCACATTTTAAACCTTGAGCAAAGGTATAAGGAAAATATGGCCAAAAATTGATTTATTTCCTAGAGAGCAACGAAATCGAGCAATCAAGAGTAACTAAGCTATCGGCAGCTAATCTTGTTTTTTTTTTATCAAATTATTTAACAAATTCGTAGCAGAGCAAACTAGTTTTATTATGTAAAACATCTCAAATTAATTATTGGAATTAATGGGCCAATTTGAAATTGGTTTTAAGTTCGCTTTCGTCACTTACTATTCGCCGCCTTAGAACATCGAGCGAGTTTGTAAATTTCACATTAAAAATTGAATAAATTAACGAAACTCGTTTCGATGGGCCGTTTCTGTTGCGTACATCGCAAGGCATATGAATTCAATTTACATAATGTATACAAACAATGCAAAATTTATACATGCCGATGAAAATGAAATGAATATATGGAAGACCTACGATACAGTAGGCAAATAAAGTGTCGCAAAAACAAGTTTGATTTTATACAAAAACTAGCTTCCTTTGTTTTCTCTCTCTTTTTTTTTTAATTTATTTAGTATAACTATAGTAAGTCGGCTATTGATTATTATATAGTATATATATTTGCACATTTCGTGGTCAATTATAATAATGTGAAAATACAAATCAACTTGGGAGTAAGATTGATTATATGGAAATGCTTTGGGTGCATTGAAATTAACAACAAATTTAAATATTTTAACATTGAATATAATACTCTTTGAAGGTCATTTCAAATTTCATTCAAGAAGCTCCAGACTTGAATCAATTAACAGTTCATAAAAGCCAAATTTTAATTTATTTTTAAGCTGAATATTGATGTGTAGTCGTGGTTTCGGCTTCGGTTTCGGTTTGATTTGATAATATATAATAATCTTAATCTTATATTTATCTTATTTAATATAGGAAAAATGTAAAAATATTTATACTAAAGTTTAGTTTTAGCAAATGTGTTTGTCTTTAACATATGGTTATTTATTTAAAGATATTTTTAAACATTTCTGCAGCGGCGTTTCAGGATGTCCATTTTATTTTTTCTATGTTCATAATTGAACAGATATATTATCGAGTCTCCATATATTTGCAATTTGAATACCATATAAATGTTGCATTACGATAGAGCAAGATCCATAAAGATAGTCGCATTTGGCTCTGTTTGAACAAGGTTTTAGCAACTTACAATTTAAAATTTATATAATTATAGATGTAAATCTTATTTTGAATTTGTGAACACACTGAAGAGTTTACTGTCCGATTGGCATTAAAATCTCAATATTATCTTAATGGAAATAGAGCAACATCGATGGTTAGGCAGTTCATATATGAAGACAGACGAGCACTCGCCAAAGTCAACTTTCCAGTTGACACCCATAAACACTATTTATGCTGTATGAAGGCGACCATGTCTGCTATTGCCACTTACAAACAGTTTAACAACAACAGAAAATTATCTTAACTTGTCACCTTAAGAGCTTTGACCCGGCCACTGCCCCGTAAACCTGTCCAACAGTGGAAAAAAGAGCGGATATTAATTTTTACGCTCGTGCGTGGCATTTGAATGCAATTTTTAATTTCCTCAAGTGCATTGGCTATACCCTGTATAGAAAATGCTGTGCCAAGGTATGCCAAACAAAAAAAAAAAAAAAATACCAAGTTTAAGTAAATCATAAAATTAAGTTCAGCTGATTTCTGGGTTTGTGCAAGGGAATAAACTTCTTCTTATGAATAAATATATATATTTATAGTTATTTTGCGGCCATAGTTCTAGTCGAGCAACAGCTTTTGGTCTTGGTTACTTACTGGCCGCTCGGCTGTTGCCAATTTCCTTAGCAGCAGCACATGCCACGCCCAATTCCGCCAGCACTTGGCAGTCGTGTAAGCTCCAAAGAGCCAGCGACGCAGTTGAGTGATAAATTGTATTTCATAATTTTTGTGCAGCATGCAAAAAGCAATAGATAATGGAAGTGGGAGACATATATATATATATATATATATAAATAAGCTACACCCAAAGCTCAAAGAGTATACCCAATGTAAATTCAATATCTGCTACAGTAAAATCGTAAAATGCGAAACTTTAGCGCCAATTGTGTTAAATAAAATCCATGAAGCCTTGGCTCGAGCGTAGCGCGAACATCAAAACTGAAACTGTCGTTTCTACGAAAGACAGGAGCAGCGCATTAAATTGAAAAGTGCATTTCAAATGCAGTGTTGTAAAGTGCGATAAAATCGGGTTACAACTTGGGCTGAAAGAAACTTTGACTATAAAAGGCGTAATATGAGGTTGGAGTGCTCCACTACAAATTGAGTTTATCAGCGGCAACAAATCTGCAAGAGGAAGCACACACACGCACACACACACACACACACATTCATTCATCATAAGAGACAGGCATATCCTGTCGCAAAGTCCCACCCAGAAAATATTTGCATTTGTCTTAAGCTCGCTCGCAAATCCGTGAAAAGCGAACACACAGAGCGCCAACCGATGCGAGCGTGTGTGAGAGATGAAAGTAGCATAGTAAGAGCCAAAAGCCAATAAACAAAAGTCCCTCGCACAACATCCACAGAAAAGGTAAATTCATTTTAGATTCGATTGCTGCGAACACCCTCAGCAAAATGGGAAACATGTGCAACATTTATCCTAGAAATAATCCAAGCCCGGCATCAAAAGCCCCATAAGTCCAAACCGAATACACTCAGCCAGATTTGAGTGCAGCTCCCGCTCCAGCTCCGTTGGCGCCGGTAGCTGCTCGGCTTCTTGTCAGAGTCAGAGTCAGAGTCAAATTCAAAGTCAAAGTATGCATTAGCATTGTTTACCTGGCTCGGATCGAAGGATATGGCTGTAACAATAAAGCAATGAATGAAACTGACAATTGTGCCAGGATATTACGAGACAGGCTTTTATGCTTAACTGTTGGTGCCATCGCCAACCATCTTCGACTGTTTTACGAGCCCTGGCACTGCAGTCAACGTTCGATACGAGCCAGGCCATAAAATGCTTGCCAAAATGATTTTGCATACTTGACATACTATTTGTTTTTAGCTTGGCATTTACGTATCATTGAAGCCGCCCTCTGCAATTGATAGTTGAACTTTAGCACTGTAAGCCTTGACAACATTGAGTCGAACGTGCGTGACTGTACACATGAATGTGTGTAAAGGAAAGATATGAGACGTGTTGATAAAGGGTGTTACTCTTCCTTAATCTGTTGTTTAGAAATGAACAAGTGTTGGCGAAAATCTTGAGAAATTTATTTTAAATATGATTAATAGAGCACAAATGAGTGTAGCGTGCTCTAGTCGGGAGTGCTCGACTAGGAAATACCCTGAATCCATCATAGGGTATAAAAACGAAATGAAATTATCAATTTTGTTCGAGTAATCGAAAAGTATATTGTCAGCTTTTATTGCATATAGTATAGTATAGTCTTTAGTATAGTCTTTGGTGGCTAGATTAACTCAGCTCGTTCTGCTGATCAAGAGTATATACAATACTTTATGGGGTCTGCCATGCCTGCTTCAGCCTGTTACACACATTGGAACCAAACCATAAAACTCTTAGCTCCCAGCTTCGAATATATAAGTTATATATGTATTCATTATTTTCAAATTTATGGCTAGCTTAGATCAGGAAATATAACAGCATATACATAATGATATGTTTGATACCCATTCAAATTTGTTTATATTGCATTGCAATGGCAGCATGCTGAGGATGATCCCCATATACCCATAACAGTTTGCTGTTTCGCACACTCAACTTGACACCTCGGTTAGTCCTAATTTATATGCAAATTGTTTCGTATAATTTTTTATCAGCTGCGCTTAACTCTTTAGCTTGCTTTATTTTTTGTTTATTTTGTTATTCTTTTTTTTATGTTATTGCCGCAAGCGTGCGCCATTTAATAAACATCGCATAAAGCAGTAACAGAAGCAGCGGCCGAAGTAGCAGCAGCAGCGGCAGAGGCAGCGGCAGCGGATGCTGAAAGTAACCAAAATAGCGTTAGCAAGTTTTTAGTGTCCTTACACTGGCAGATACGCCTGAAGTCATGTCAAACAGGGCGACATTTGCAATAACGGAAAATAATATGCAAATGTAATTATGAATCGCATCGACAACAACAGAAGCGACAGCGCAAACCCCAACAGTTCACACAGAGAAAGGGAAGGCGAGAGTATATGCATTTTGTTAAGTTAATCGTAACATTTCTGGAGTAAGTACTGTGGCGTTGCTATTGATCTATAGAGATGCAATATAGTTCTTGAGATATATATATATATATAGTATATAGTATGACATGTAAAAACTATTGACTATTTGAACTCTTCTAACAATTGATTACAAAGCAATACAGTAATTTCCCTTTATATATCTATATCAAACCTACCTATTGTAGCTTACTGAACTTAAATGAAGTTTTACTAGAAATTATCTATAAAAAATGCTCTCTCAATAAACTATTTTCAAATGCCTACTAGCTATATCTTCCTATAACATGCAGCTTAGGAATTTAATGCTTTAAAAAAAATCTATTTGCTACACTCTACAATATGATATGGGTAAAATCTGGTGCACATTCGACTTTTTGGTTTTGGTTAAGTTCATATAAAAATGATGGATCCACAAGGAGCTTGAAATGGCCACTAGCCAGGATAGTTGAGCTTATCCGGCTCAGTGACTTGCTGCAGCTGGCGATGTTAGATGAGCTACAAACAGGCTAGGCCTGCTGCCAGTTTAGCATTTTGTTGAAGCCTAGCTGTTCAACGAGGCTGGTATGTTGGGCCCAGCAAAAGACTAGCTTTGTAAGAGATCTATTTATATTTCTTTCCAATCTTTGTATGCATGTTCGTTCTCACATCGCACCGGCTTGATCATGCTAAGACGGCGCACGTAGTTCGAGCACAACTGAGAAATTGTCGAAATTGGTCATAAACTCAGTATAAATGAAACTAATATATATTTATATAAGAATATTTTGATAAATCGCGTTGGCTCAAAATATTTGAAAGAAGTTTTTAGTTATATTTTCACTGTATTAGTTTCAATGTCTAAGGTATTCATTCTGTCTTGTTAGCTCTTAAGTCTTCAATTTCCTGTTGAAGTTAACTTTATTTCTCGCTCATGTCGAGCTATTGGCATGTAGTTAGTCATATTGTATGGAAAATAAGTTGCAGCAACACTGCTTAGAATACTTAAAACAGACTATATATAATGCTCGCACCTATGTTGTACAACCAACAGGGCGTATATGTACGTGTTGGGCGTAGATAAAAATTCGGTCGGCAGTGGCTAATCAGAGCAACTTATATGTGCCATAAATTAGAAGGCGACAGAACGACATCCGTTAAACATTTTGCCGCCTATGCAGCCGGCCGTGTGTCCGTTCGAGGTTGTTGGGTGGGTGTAGCTTGGGCTAGTTGGCCCTGGCTCGGGCCCTCTCTCACTGTGTAGTCTGGTCTGATGCATGAAATGTAATAAATTTCGTTATCTATGCATTATTTATGCCGTAATTTGGTATTTTAGCCCAAAAACAGAAAAATGAAAAGCGTCAAGCGGCCTGGCAGCCATCCAAACAGCAACCAGCCAGTCCATCTCCCGCTCTCACTCACTCTCGCTCTCTCTCTGTCTCTATATATATATGTATATATATATATATATATATATCTCCCTGCCTTGCTCTCCCATTAAGCTTCAGCTCTCAACCAAAAATGGCGTCGGGTCAACATTACACATTTTCACCAATTTTCCTGTTACTTTTGCACAGCATACATTGTGTATGTGTATGAGTGTGTGTGTGAAGACGCATAAATAACACTTACAGCATTTCGTTTTTTCAGGTGTGTGCATTATATATGTATATATACTAAAATATATATATATATATATATATATATATATATATATATATATATATATATATATATATATATATATATATATATATATATATATATACATATATATGTATACTCTACAAACGATAGTTTGTACAGCTCTTTGTGGCTAAGCTCTGCTGTGTCCACATTCTGGCTCTTTAATCAAGTCAACTCAACTCAAATTTTCCATTCTAAACTTCTACGAATTATTCTGTTACTGATAAAAAAACATTCAGACTTCCTTTACTAATTAGTTTGCTCAACTCTAAAGCTTTAAGTTCAAGCAAGCTACATACCTAATTCGATGGCTCTAGTTCGTACTGGCTTCGATTACCGCTTCAAAATTAAAGTCTCAATAAGCATCGATTGGCAAAAGTGACTGGCTACAAACACTTGTAGGTCAAGAATGCCACCAATTAGGTAAATATAATCTGTGTCAGCTAGTGTTTGTTCTATGAGATGGATATCCCTCTGGAATAGACTCTGTTTCAGTTTGGCCAAGTAGACTTTACAAAACAAAAAAAAAAATAAAAAAAAATATAATAAATAAAGTATAAACACAGGATATTCTTGAAAAAACATTTAATATATTTAGGTTTTAATAACGCATCTTAAACTACAGGTGCGACGGGCAAATGAGCGCCCTGTGGCTGGAAACCGTTCTCATCGGCAATGTAGGTAACAGTGTATGTCTGGCCATCGTCGCCAATATAGCTGAACGATCCCTTTACAGAAATAGACTCATTCTCTGTGCCAATGTTCTTAAGATCGCCAGATTCACCACCTTGAATGCCATTGGATGTCTCATAGCTGTAGATTGTCACCAAAAAGGATTAGCAAGTAATTGACAATATTATGCGAATTAACACATACTTATATGAGTAGGATTCAGGTCCGACGTTCGATTCCGATCTCAAAGTTTCTGAAAGTTCAGGGGGTGCAGCCACAGCGATGGCGAAGAGAGCGACGAAAACGATCAGGAATTTCATTTTTAGTTGAGGTTGTTGCGCGTTTGAGATATCAAAGGTAACTATGCTAACATCAGCTATTCGGAGCTGTATTTATATTAAAGTGTTAAACATCTTTGTCGTCGATCAAACTAGTTTATAGTTTAATATTGAAAGAAAAAATGTTTTAATATTAATGAATTGTTCGAAACTTGTTATAAAGTTTTATGGACGTCACAAGGCGAAGGCGTGCAGACAAATAAACCAAAATACATATTAACATAATGTGTGCATATATTATATATATATATTTTTAAAAGTAATGTGAATTATTTTGGGCGATTTTTGATTGCTATTCATTTATTTATAGTGCACTTAAAATCTGATTATGTCTCTCTTCCACTCATAAGAACTCTATAGTTTGATTCAATTAGCAACTATTATTGGCGTTGAAAACATGTTTTACGAATATCGCTGACATTTTCCACCTCGCAGTAACCGACTCTCATCTCTGCATATGCTTCTCTACATATGTATGTATTTGTATCCACTATCACTTTCAGCATAGAGATAAGCAGTTGCGTCGTGTCGCTGTCGCTGTCGCTGTCGCTGTCGGTTGACAACCGGCACACGCTGCGTGATCTTGACCAGACTCAAGCCCGGACCCAAATCTAGACTGGCCAAGGTTATGGCTTTGCCAATAGCGGTTTGACGACTCTGTCATCTTCTTCAAATATATGTCTTTATTTTTTTTTTCGGTTTTACATTTTTTCTTTATTTTTAATTAGTGTTTTACATTTTGTTAACTTTGATTCTTTGCGGATATTTTAAATTTCATATAACAATTTTGCCTAATACAAAAGCTTTAATTTTATAAAAAAAAAAAAAAAAATATATATATATATATATATATATATATATATATATATATATATATATATATATATATATATATATATATATATATATATATATAATAAATTTGAACAAAAAATTAAGAAATAAATTGAAGGAAAAACAAAAAAAAAATATATATTGTAAAATTTTATATATATATATATATATATGTATATATATATATATATATATATATATATATATATATATATATATATATATATATAAAATTTTACAATATATATTATATATATATATATATAAAATTTTACAATTTATATTTTTTTTGTTGTTCCTTCAATTTATTTCTTAATTTTTTTTTTTAAATCTCTAATTTAATTTTGTTGTTTATAATTTTTTTTTTGGTATATTTTTAAAAATCTTTTCTTTTTTCAATTAAATTTTCGTGTTCTCATTGTCCTCCTTACACATAAAGTATATTTTTTTAAATTTTATTTTAAGTTTTTTTTTTTCAATTCAATTACATTTTTAAAAAAATTAAAATTTTCTTTCTTCTTTTTATGGTATACATTTTTTTACAAATTATTTTCATCTTTTCAAATCAGTTTTAATTTTGTTTTGCCTACTTCTTTTTATGCCTTGAGCTCATTGAATTCGTTTAATTTTCTGGGGTATTCAAAAAAAATTGTAAGTTTTTTATATAACATTTATTAGGAGTCAAAGAAATCTGAGCCTTTTTGATAGATATTAATCAATATATCGATGTAGATAGTATATGGATAGGTATAGATAGATATAGAGCTTGTTCAATCTAACTGCAGTCGAAGCAAAGACTTTACTACAAATGAGATCATACGAATGAGATCATATGCAACATATATATTTAATCTATGTATCGCCTATTGATTAGGCTTTGGTCAAATGCTTATCCTGTGGCTGGAAGCCGTTCTGGTCGGCAACTTAGCTAACTCTGTCGCCAATATAGCTACATGAGTCCATAGGGGCAATATACTCCTTATCTTATTAGGAACCCGGAAGCTGACCTTGTAACGATGCACAACAAGAGATGATGCCTGGTAGCTGACATTAAAAGTAGAAATAACAAATATTGTTACTATTGAATAGGTGAATGTTTACCCATAGCTGTAATTAGCTGCACCAACAACGGAAACGTAGCGTAAAGTTTCGCCATCGAAACTGAACAGCGCCATAAAGACGATCAACAACTGAACGTTGGCTTCAATCTTTAGGTATTGTAAATCAACATTATAAACAGATGGAATTTTTGAAAAACATTTAATATATTTAGGTTTTAATAACGCATCTTAAGCTACAGGTGCGACGGGCAAATGAGCGCCCTGTGGCTGGAAACCGTTCTCATCGGCAATGTAGGTAACAGTGTATGTCTGGCCATCGTCGCCAATATAGCTGAACGATCCCTTTACAGAAATAGACTCATTCTCTGTGCCAATGTTCTTAAGATCGCCAGATTCACCACCTTGAATGCCATTGGATGTCTCATAGCTGTAGATTGTCACCAAAAAGGATTAGCAAGTAATTGACAATATTATGCGAATTAACACATACTTATATGAGTAGGATTCAGGTCCGACGTTCGATTCCGATCTCAAAGTTTCTGAAAGTTCAGGGGGTGCAGCCACAGCGATGGCGAAGAGAGCGACGAAAACGATCAGGAATTTCATTTTTAGTTGAGGTTGTTGCGCGTTTGAGATATCAAAGGTAACTATGCTAACATCAGCTAATCGGAGCTGTATTTATATACAAACTTTTAAATGTATTTGCATTTCGCAAAGGCTTCCGAAATCTGCTCTGGGCGGTTTCAAGGTCAACAATTATTGATGAAGAACCGCTCGGAGAAATAACGAGTCTGTTTTTTTTTTTTTTTTTTTTTTGAACTTAAACTATCAATGTTGAATCGTTTGACTGCTAGTTTGGTAAAGAAGAAAAAATGACAAACAGAAAAAAAACTAGTTTATCGGGCAAGATGACAAAAGCTTAGACGAAAATAAAAAATAGCAGAAACGAATTCGAATCATGCATATTTATTAAACAAACAAGTATTACAATAAGACGACGAGCTCGAATGTAAATTTGGTTGGCACTTTAATAATTAAGTTCACGTTTATATATTTAGACATGTAGTCTACATTAGCATTGATCGTAATAGACCTTCATATCAAAGTGTATTGAGGTGTAACAAATTAATGCATGCATGACAAGTCCTTATAGAAATAGGTACATGGGATGTGAGTAAGACAGACGATGGCAATTACTGGACAGATATTTTATATTTATATATATATATATATATATATATATACCATATAGATTATGGTCCAGAATTGAGAGTAGCCAACTCTTCGCTTTTCTCTCTTGATCAAGAGTTTTTTTTTGTAGATTTTCTTTTCAATTCTTTGTGCATTTTCTCAACATGCATTTAACTCACTTTGTCATAGTCAGTAAATTTGAAATGTCATTGCGACTTACAGCTGTCGACTGGAGGCACAACCTTGTGGCTTTCATGTGCAGCACACAGGCACGTAAACGCATCCCATACAACGCTAGACGGCTGCTCGTTGTGAGTGCGAGCGAGCGAGCTGTCAGTCACAGTCAACTTTGTGTTGCAACTGCCCTTAAGTCATATATCATGTATAGAGCTTAGATAGATGTTTTTATTCTTTAATTTTTCTTCTGCTGTAGAGCGATAGAAAATGTCAATTAGGATAACAACAAATTGTTAAGAATATGAATGAAATAAATGCTCTGAAATGATATATACATATATGTCTGGTTCAGTCTACCTTCTTTATATAAAGATAGACAAACAATTCCACGGAAGATTTTCTCCATCATCAGCTTATCTATGGATTCTTCAATCATCATATTGATTGTTTCAATCAGGTTTCGAATAACTAACGCAGCTTTAAGCCGCTGGGCCTCATTCAATTTGTCGTCAGAACTGTTCACCTGTTCTCACATAAATTATTTCTTATCAAAGCGAACGGACTGACCGCAGCTAACTTTTTTTCCAGACCAAAATTGCAGCGTTTTCTATCTTCAATTTCAATCGTTTCTACTTCTGCTGGTTTTTTTTTTTTTTTTTTTTTGTCACTCGATAATTTGTAGATGTTCTTCGTGCTGTCGTAAATTGTCTTTGGCAGGCCAACAGGCTGTCTGGACGGTTTTCGAGTCTGTGCCAAGAAAGAAAAAAGAAGAAACTTTAGCCCAAGACGCGCTCAGGGCGCGACAGCCAAATCAACAAGCAATTGTTGCTGGTAAAACACGTCGATGTCCGCTGAATAACCGCATTCCCCCACCCCCACCACACACACACACACACACACACACTCCCCCTTCAGCCCTTATTCATCTGGCTGCGCTAACCTCGGTTAGAGTCGATAAAGATTACAGCGCAGCAGGCAGGGTAAAACTTTTTAATTTTATAAAAACAAAACGGGGAGCATTTGAACTGCAAGACAAACCACAGCAAGACAAGAAGAAGATGACAAAGTGAGAAAAAGTAAAAAAGAAAATATATATATATATTTATATATATGTATATATATTTAGCTACAACTCTTAGACTTAGGCCAGCTCGACTTTGCTAAAAGTGAAGATAAAAGTGATCTGGCTGATGTATACCTGCAAGCAAACCACTTCAGTTTAAAGCTTGCGTCAGCTCAAGACCTAAGTAAAGACAATTCTATGGGTATACCTACCTAAACTGTTCATATCTGAAGACTTATATAACGTCATTAGGTGCCTTTTCTACAATTATATTTGAGTTCATAGAAGCAGCTTCAGGCTCTCAACGTAAACTGCTCAAACTTCTCACATAACAGTATTATACCCTGTTTTTAACAAACAAAGTAGTGTCGGTTATTGTCTAGCCGTCTAACTATATAACAGTTGTATAACAATTTTTCTTTAGCAAGTTTCCAACTGCTACTGTTATACAACATAGATTCGAAGCACGGATTGGTTTCATATCTGTTATAGCAATTGTTGTTCAGAAAGCTTTTAGCTACAACTGTTATACAACCTACGTAGATGCTAAGCATAGATAGATGGGTTGCGTATCTGTCCAGTTGTTGAATTAACTTTTACTTTTCCAGAGGAAAGTGAAATACTATAAAAATTGTTCTTCGTTCTGGTTAAAGTTATGCATTATAGAGCTTTTGGCTTTCTCGAATGGTATAACTGTTATACAGTTCGAACAAGCCTAAAAGCCTAGCAAACTATGCTTTGGCTAATGATTCAAAGCTTTTCCAATCTTTGAAAGCGTTAAGTACGGTGGTCAATACACTGAAAAAAGTTCTTTCTTATCAATAATTTGAGGGATCTAATATCCCAGCTGTTTGCTTTAGTAACTATACCAAGCTGCTACTTGTCAAGCCAATCAACACACGCCTCAAATTATCGAAAGGCCTTATCTATAGAACTTTTCTGAAGCACAATAAGCTTTAAAAGCTTTACATATTTGTGCTTTTACCTATCAAAAATTCCTTTAAGCTGTCTTCGGGATATTTTGAGGGATATTTATTAAGCGCACACACCAAAAGCTTGTATACCAAAAGCAAAAGCAGAAAAACAAACTGTGTCGATTTTAAAAAACAAAACAATGTTGCTAGGCCAAAATGCATTTGAGGCCGAGTCGAATTTTGGCCACTAATTGAAATTCTTTATTTATCAGGTTGCTGTCCATGAGGCTGCATTCACCGTGTGTCTGTCAGCCGGTCGGTCCGTTTGTCCCTTTATGGCGCACAACTCCCACTGTCATGGACCTCAATCGCATGCCACTGGCCGAAACGTTTTTCATTTATTTGTTTTGCATTGGTGGGCATGGGAGGGGGGGTTGGCTTTTCCATTCCATTTCCTCTCGCCACATGACGCGCATGCAAAACAAAAGAAAAATTGTAATGAAATTTGCAAACTGCAACAGAGCAGAGAGATAACTATGACGGGGAGGGCCATGTGGGCAAAGTATCATCTAAAAGGCAAAACAACTTCAAATGTAACCTTGATTTTAGCCAAATGCAAAGAGTTTTTTTTTTTTTTTGATATTCAAATGTGGCATAATCGAAATGTTTTTCTATATAGTATTTTTCGCTGAAAATACGACAAAAGTATGGCATATGTATGCGTGTGTGTATGTGTGTGTGTGTGTGTGTGTGTGTGTGGGACATCATTATAAACATCAAATATTTCGATGTAAATGTCAAAATATTGAAATTTTAGCTGCAAATAATACAAAAAAAAAATGCTGAATGCTTCAATTATTATTGCCAGTTCTATGCAGCTGTGTACGTGAATATGTGTGTGCTCGTGTGTGTGTGTTCGTTTGTGTGTGTGTGTGTGTCAACTGTCAACCTTTGTCAGTCCATTTGCTTGTGAAATGCTAATCCTATAAGAGCGACTGTCTCGTACGCGTCGTTTAATCAGTGAAAATCACAAAATGCGAGACAACACCGGAAACTTCTCTTTCTCTCATCGTGTGTGTGTGTGTGTCACGACTGCGAAACTCCATTTCCGTTACACACACACACACACACACACGCATGTGAGCGTGTGTGAAAGAACAATTCAGTATATATAATACAACATGATTATTATAATGATAATCCCAACAACATGAATCCGGTTTCTCAATCTGAATGCGGTTTTAAGTCTGAGGCGCAGGCACCAATTTGAGCTGCTAGTCGCTATAATGATAAGCAGCTAAGAAATTCATGCGTTTAATAATAAATAGGAAACATACGCTTACGTAGTCTATGCTGACAGGTGCTTTTCAATCAACTCTTCTAATTGATATGGTATTTAGTTGCTTTACTTTTACTTTTTTATATCTGAATTTGATATTTCTATCGTAATATGATTGTGCTGTCATGTGCGGCTGCTTCGTTAGCGGCTTCAGCTTAACAATGCCCTAATTCCTCTTTTGATCAGACAGAGAGAGACGAGCCTCAATCCCGCTCTTACAAATCCAAATTCAATTGCCGCTCGTACAAGTTTCAATTACTTATTACTACTATACTCCAATCTATACTACATACAAATGATATGACAATGCTGATAAGTACTACAGATTTGCCTTGATTGAGAACTTTAGCTATACAACAAAAAACAAGAACAGTTTAAGTCAATAGGGCTCTAGTGGGCAAGAGTACCAGAGAAATTAACAAAGTTTTCATTGAAGAGTTTAGTTAAAGGAAAACTTTAATACAGAGCTGTTTTTGAGAATAGCTAAGAGACAAATGAGAAATGCTAACAGTTATGTAGAACACTTAGCGAATCCATCTTACAACTAGGCATAATGAACTTAGGCGTCCACTTTACCAACTTGCAATCAAACATCGAAAGAATCTCTAGTATTGATTTACGAGTCGAGCTTTAGAGTTAGGCTTTGATTGCCGTGTTAGCTGATGGCAATCACAACCATAATAACCACGCTTGCTCCTACGCCAACAACTCTCAAATCTAAACTCAAGCGAAGATGCTCACGACGAGTTATAGCAAATTGAAAAAGTCGCAAGCCAAAGCCAACCTTAATTGAAATAGCTCTCAGTTATTACCCACTTAAGCCTTGGCTTATGTCAAGCCTAAGAAAATACTTTAAAAGTAAGTATATTACCTCCTCTGAGACTTAAACACTTAACTAAAGCCCGCTCAAACTGAGCGAACAAGGCAATAAAATAGATGTAAAACTATGTTTTGCAAGAATATAGAGGTTATGGATATTTTTTTTTTTATATTATCTATGCATTTGCTAAACTCCAAAGCATTTAAAACGTATTGCGCTTTAAGACTTTTAACTTGTCTTTAATTTTCCCATGCCAAAAAATCTCCATTTCAGCTGTAACTATATTCACTTACTTCAGCAGCTACCTCAAGCATTTTGGTATTGACAATAACAACAACAGCAGCAGCAACAACAACAACAACAAGTGGCATTCGTTTCGCCGTATGCCGACGACGAAATCGCACCGCATCATTATCATTGGCCGTTAGAGCCGTGTTCGCGGTTGAAATAGCCAATTACTGCAGGAAACCATTAGCGTACGTATCAGTGTCGTCAATCTAAGTACTTCCGGGCAGGCAACAGACGCCCGCAAATTCAAGCAGCACCAGCAGCAGCAGCAGCAGCAGCAGAAGAAGTAGAAGAAGAAGAAGAAACAGTGTGCTGCCAGAAATGGCCACATGCTAGCTGGCGTGGCAAAGAGAAAGCAAGCAACTCAAATATGCCCACTGCATTTGGGACTAGCTGTATATAGCGACTGTCAAGTCTAATCAATGAAAAAATACAAAGAAATTAAGAAAAAAAATAAAAAAGCCTATCGTGTTGCAAGAGGAAGTGCTTGACTAGCAGTTACCCTGGGTAAAGAACAAATATTAAATTAAGAAAAAAGTATTTCGAGTGAAATGCTTTAACTTCCATCTAAAAACACATTTATTATATAAATATTTTTTTTTTTTTTTGTAAAATTTTCTTGTTTAAATTCTCTCAATAGATAAGTAGCTGTTGAGCTATTACATATGCAATAATTAGTTTTAATTGAATATTCGAAGCATATAATATGTTTCAAGTTGAAATTAAGATGATAAAACATTATTGCGAGTGCTTAAGTTGAGGTTATAAATGAAAAGTTTTTTTGTATACCTAAAAAAGAGGGAACAAATGTTGAAGCTTCATCAGCATAAAACTGTCTCTAGCGTCTGTCATTCCAGATAAACATGCCTTGATAGACTCTATTTAGCTAGCTGAACAAGTTTATATACTCTCTATATTACAATTACGAATTCAACTTTGAATCATTTGAATTTAGAGAAACAACTGAAAATTTTAGCATACAGTTCTATAAAGAATACGATTAGATCATAAATTTATATAATATTATTTTTTTATATGCGCAAGTTCTTCACGTATTTATGGGAACATCGATTCCTGCTCCCATTGGGCAGCTTTAAAAGCTGAGAAGACTTAGGCAGCTGATCGTTGCAATAGACGGGATATTTGCTAGTCGAGCATTAAAAACTACAGCACTTGTTGCTTATCTCTCTAAATTTCCTTTATTATCAAAATTACTTTTAAAATCTTAACCATAAAATTTGAATTTAATATACACAATATTGAAGATTTCTTTATAATTTGTATATAATTTTAAACGTTAAACCAGCCGAATGTATGTGCACAGGGTATACAAAATACACACACGCACACACACTTAGACACTTACGCGCACACACACACGCTGGCAATCTAATGCGCACAACACTATAATGTGTAGTGTATGCACAACATGTAGCATACTTATGAGAGCAGCAGCAACAACAACAACAGCAAGAACAACTGCCATTAGCTGCGAGTCTGCTGCCTGTAGATGAAGCCTCATCATTTGCTCGTTTTATACACACATATTTGAAACGTCGCTCAGGTGTGCTGCGCTGTGCTGTGCTGTGCTGTGCTGTGCCGTGTATCCCAGGCCAGTTTGATAACTGTACTCGCCCTGTACCGTACCTGGCTGCTAACTGGTTACATTGGACTAGGGGAAACAGAACAATTCAACCTGCTCTTTTAGCATACTAAACAGCAGCAACAGCAGCAGCAGCAGCGGCGGCGGCAGCATCATCATTAACACTCCAACACCAGCAACAACAGCAACTATGAGCTTTACACCTTTGTTGTTGTTGCTGTTGCTGCTGCTGTTGTTGTGTGCGCGGTATAAATTAATAAAAATTTCATGTGCCAAATAATTACAATTAACATGAGTTCTTAATTAAGAGCTGCTGCTGCTACTGGTGTTGCTGGTGTTGCTGGTGTTGCTGCTGTCGTCCTTGTTGCTGTTAATAGGCTCGTTCATTTGCCATCGCCTCGTCGGCGTTGTCGTTGTCGCTGTCGCTGTCCTCGTCGTCCTGTTTTTACCTTTAATGCAATACACAGCACATTCGGCTGCGCTCGGTGCGGTTCGTTAAGTTTCAGCCCCAAATCTGTCCAAGCTCTGCCTCGGCGTCACCCCCTTTTTTTGGCTGACTGCTGTTGCCTGCTTAATTTTCTGCCTGCCAGCAATATTTTTTGCTCGCTTTTTTGCAATTGAAGTGTCGATATTTTATGTGTTGTTCGTTCGCTTAATTAAAAATGCCAAAGGTTAACGCATGCGACCCGGTCTGTAGCGCAACATCGCCCTCTCTGGCTATATCTATCTCTGTCTCTCTCTCTCTCTGTCTTGCTCAACAACTCTCGCGCTTATGAATTTCATTTATTTGAAGCACTTGCTTTGCTTTTGTTGTTTTGTGGCTTTGCATTAGCTTTTCTGTTCAGTTGCTTTTTTTTGCGTGTGTTTTTGTTGCAGTTTTTAATCCGCTTTGGGTGGAAAAGTTTAATCAAAGTCGAAAAAGCATTTGCACAGTGGCACGAAAGTAATGCAAATTGAAGACGGGTAAATTAGGGGGGAAAAAGAGGTGAGGACTTTAAGAGTTTTAAAACTCAACGATTTTTTTTTTTTAATTTACTATAGTTATTTATCAGACTTTTTCTTATAATAAGAAGACTAACAATAATTGTTCATTAATTTAATTAGCTTTAATTCATCCCAGTCAGATCTCGAACGAGATGATTAGTGTGTGATCAGAGCTTGCTAAAGTATTTTTTCTTTTGCTCCGCCAATACCTACTGGACTGGTAGAATGTTTAAGTCTACCCATATATTTGCGTGATGTTTCTTTAAACAAACTCAGATATAGATATATTTCAACTTTATCTCAGATTCCCGATAGCTTGAGTTATGCTTGCTTGCCAAGCAGAACAAAATAGTATATCAAAAGCTAAGTAAATATGCCTTTAAAAATGTATTTCTGAATCAAAGTTCAACTCCGCAGTAAATACCAATCAAGCTACTTAAATTGACAATATTATTATATTAAAGAAAATATATTATAATATATATTTTATTATATTATACTATATTATATTATATAACATATTATATATATTTTTTATATTACAAAATCTCTAAAAGCTATCTTATATAAATAATACCTTCATCATTATCTGCAACTTTGCCCCACTGTGCTGCGATATTATTTATGTTAACGTTTAGTTGAATTTCAGAAAACTTTGACACGAGTTTATTAATAGCAGCTGGACGTTGAGTTATGTAGTTTGTGCGTTTTGCATGCCAAACTATTTTGGATTTCGTCCATGTTTTTCGGACGAGCTTAGCAGGTTGCCCAGCCAAACTGCAGTTGGGGCCAAATAAACTTTTGTTAACTCTGACACAATTCGTTCAGAGCTGCGTTATGAAGCCGGAAGTTGCAGTAGTTCATTGTTCAGAGCTGAATGACAGGGCGATGGTCGATGGCAACGTTCAGCGCACTTAAAGAGGGTATTATCAAGTTTCTATTTAGGGTTAGGGTTAGCCACTTAGTGCACAAAGAGTCAGGCGAAAGTTTGCAACTATAAGTATTTGTGGGGCTTTTCGTGCCATTTAAAGCTGTAAATATGTACATGAATCCATGCGTTATAAGACTCTGTCAAGCTGAAAAGTACAGGGTATGTGTCGGATAGCTAGCCCCAATGCTCGTCCAAGCTGATGAAAGATCAGACAGCGCTCACACCTACGGCTGATAGACAGGAGCAAGTGAGCTACTTGACCAACTGGGCTGGACAAGCTAGAAAGAGACGGAACAGGATAGGTATGCAGAAAGAGACAGGGATAGGGACACGCAGAGGCCAAGCCAATGTGGAAGTCAGTGACAGGAGCTGGCGAGAGTGAATGGCAGGAGCAAACAAAAGCGAAAAGGCAAGGTAAAGCAAAGCTAGGGGACGTGTAAGATAAAGACAGAGAGATGATGGAGTGAGGGTTGGTTGAGGTGACGAGGGCAAAGCTGAGCTCGGTTAGAAAAACCTAGCGACCGACTGGCTGACATAAATATGTAAACAAATGTCAAAATGACAGGCACACATAGAGACATATTTCAATGCGAATATGAGTGCTGACTAGTGAGAAATGTGTGAGAGAGAGAGTGTGTGTGTGTGTTTTGTTCACATTCTGCACTGCACAATATGAAAAATGCATGACAAACGGCCCCAAACACGGGCGAACATGCAAAGACCCAAAAACTCGAAACTGTATAAAAACGCGCAAATATTTTACACACACACAAACACGCACACACTCACATAGCGTGCGGATATCTAACAGATGCGTGCGTTTGTTAAGTATAGTTGGATGTCGCCAGGTAGGTAGACGATGCTGGGGAAGTAGGCAGAATGCTATATGATGCCGTTAAAGGCTCTGCTCAGATGGAGGCCCAGCAGCCACAGACAGCGCTGTATGTTGGCCATGGCTGCCACCTGCTTCTCCACCTGTTCTGTGCTGTGCTGTGCTGTTCGGTGGGCAAGGTGAGGCTGTGGCTGTGGCTTTAATGACGTCATACGGCTAACACCAAATGCCGTGCAATACCCGCAAAAACCTGAACGCAAACAGAGAGACGGCGAGAGCAGGAGAGCGAGAGTGAGAGTTGCTGCTGTTCGTAAAGCTCACTGAAACTCTCTCGCAGCATTCAAACTGTGCAGAGAGCGAGAGCAAGAGAGAGAGAGAGAGACAGGGTGTCAATATACTGCCACCTTTCTCTCTCTCTCTCTCTTTCTCTCTCTCAATATATATATCTGCCTTTGCATTTATGCTGGAACCTGCACAACATGCTGTGTGTGCGCTGTGTGTGTGTGTCCTTTGGTATTGTGGGACACTTTTGATTTTTTACTTGATTTAAGTATTAATGAGAATTTATAGCTGACAGCTCAGCTGCAAATGTATTTATATAGACATCTTTGTAGATATCTATATGCTCATATCATTTATAGAAAAACTTTAAAGGTCGCGGAGATTTTATGATTTCAATAAGACGTTGAATAATTTATTTGGAAAAAAATAAGTAATGTCTTAACTGTTATCATTATCATTATTATTATTATTAACAGTCTTATTATCTATATCCTCACGAGCCATCATTCTGAAACTTCCTGTCCAAAAGACTTCTGTGATACCGATTGGCTTTCTATATAAATGTGTGCTCAGTATTAGACGAAATGGAGAATTTATGCTGAAGTCGGCACAGAATTTGAGACAGTAGGCTTTAGCCACCTGTTCAAGTGAGAGGTATGGCAGCTAGAGAGCGACTCGATTCAACCTAGGAGATGTGCTTACCTTTGTCGTAAGGGCTTTCTAGTCATGGTTACTTTCGCAAGTGCATATATAGGGTGGGGATGGAGCATGATTTAGGTTGCATTTACTGAGAAATACAGTGAAGCAAACTTTCTTCTACTGCGGAAGTTGACTAGAAGAAAGCAGCAACCTGGCAGACACTGGCAAGTCAAATGTCGTGACCATAATGAAGCGAATGTGCAAAGACTGATTTATTGGAAAAGAGTCTGTGACTACGCTGAACAGTTATTTCTGAACGATAAGTGGGAATGCAGAAACACTAAGGGCAGTGAGCAGCTAGATCACGTAGAAGGGGTCCAGATTGAAGGCTGTTGAGGAATAACGATTCCAAGTCAGCCCAAGAGAGAGAGAGAAGATTTATTTGTCGATAAGCAGCAATAGCAACTACAGTCGGTCACACCGATTAAGTTGACGACCTGAGTGGACCTACAGCTACGAGCATCGGATAAAACAAAACTAATTTCTATTAAATAATATTCATACACATATATACTCTTAGTTCCAATTAATCTTGGAGTTAGCTGAATCAATTAGAAAACATGTTAATAAATCAAATTATTTTAATTAATATATATAATAAGTATTTGACAACGATAACTAAATCACTAGATGTGTACTCAATCCCAAGTCCAGCTCAATCAAGGCAATGAATATATAAATATATATATATAGATCACAAAATATATATTATATTTATATATTTATTTTTGCATGAAAACCTCGTCAGCTTTCTCAGCTTCACGTTTCGCTCCTAAAACCAAAAACAAAAATCTTTAATAAATTTTAATTCGAAATTAAATTGAAAAATTTCTTTGCCATAATCTACGTCTAAGGGCACTTCAAATGGATAATCAACAGCGAATGAGATTACGTTACAAGCCGCTGCTAAAGCTCCAAAGGTATTTGCTGTGCTTGGCCAAAAGGCCGCTAATATGGCCAATTAATTAGGCCAAATGATTGGGCAAATGTGAATGCATTTCGTGATTAGCTTCAACCGCAAAATTGCGCTGCGAATGCTGTACAAAAGTCGCGAAGGCGAGAAGACGACGCCGCGATACGCTTTGACACAAAAAAAAATCCATTATGCTAATTTGCAGAAGATTGTTGCTGTTGCTGTTGCTGTTGTTGCTGTTGTGGCTGTTGTTGCTGTTGTTATTATTATTATTGTTGGTTTTCTTGTGGCGCAGCGAGCAGCAGCAGCAGCAGCAGCAGCAGCTTCAAAGGCGCTCAACGCACAAAAGCAAAGCAAAGCAAAGTCTTGTGGCATGTCTGCCGTATAATGTGAACACAGATATGCACGCACACATATCTGTAGATATATATACATATGTATATCTACAGCTGTTTGTATGTTTGGCTGTATAAACGTAACGGTAAGACAGCGCACAACAACAGCAAAATGAAAGAAAAGGTCACGCACTGAGAGCTAAGCACCATATAAAATATAATACACACATGTACACGGGCAAACACGCACACGAACACGCACACGCACAGAAGGCGAGAGATAGGGCGAAGCAGAGCGAGAGGGAGAGACAGCAAGTGGCATTAGCGACTAGCAGTTGCCACTTAACAAATTCTTGTTTTTCCGTTCAATTTGTGTTGCAGCCTAGTATCTAGAGATAGCTAGCTACTGAGCAGAGACAAGCTTGAGCTGTAGAAAAGACCTTACTTTGCAGACTGAACTATCGTCGAAATTTGACAATGATTAACACGCAAAAGTGTACGAATACGAAAAGCCAATCAAATATAATCTGAAATTGGAGTTGATCGCAGACATGAAATACCTTGGGTGCACTATAGAAATAAAAGTTATTTTCTAATATTCAATCAGCCTTAGAACGCAACGAGTCTCATTTTTGTCTTGTCTCTTCTCTTTTTTTATGCCAACGGAACGAACTTCTTGTCTCTATCTGCTAATGCCACATTCGGTTCCCTTCACAATGACAATTCCGTCATACTTGATTGAAGCGACTCGCTCGCTGTCAAACCTTGTTCCTTGCATGAACTGAACAACCAGAGAAAAGACTACCACATGCAGTTGTCATTGGTCCGTCATAACTTAACTGCTAAGTTGATCGTATATCTGATTGCAACTGATAACTCTTATCTATTTGCATTGGTTCTGTATACATAACTGCTTGTATTTTGCTTGGCTCTCTTGAGTACGACCAGCTGATGCATGAAAATAATGAATATTCAAATCTGCTGTATACAAAATAAGTAAGGGTAAATACATTCTACTTAACACGCCTGACACTTGCTCGACATATATATCTGCTATACGTTTGCAGGGTATTCGCATGATAGAATTGGTAAATACAACAAAACAAGTGCACAGCAACAACAAGTGGAAGCCCAAGCCACAAGCCCAGGGCAGGCTGAATAGAACGCACAACTCACGCATTGCTTTAACCTTAGATTAATCGCACAACATACACGCTAGTGGGTGGGTGAGTGGGTGACTGGGTGAGTTGGTGGGCGTTGAGGTTGCTAACAACAAAATATTTGGTTGCAACAAAAATTAAGTTGAGTGCGTGGCGCTGGAAAATTGTTTGCTCGCATAAGGTGTAAGAAAAATGAACAGACACACGCACGCACACAGAGACACACGCGCGCAAATCTACAATGCAAACACAGCGCGCAGCTGAGAGACAGAGAGAGTGAGAAAGACAGTGAGAGAGAGAGAGAGAGTGCAAGCGAGAGAGAGTGAGAGAGAGAGAGAGAGCGCGCGCCTAAAGCTGAGCAGCATCCAAGCAGCTGGCTCTGACTCTCTGCTTGACGAAAAATGCCCGGGCAAACGCTTGCGCGCTGCTGCCATCTGCTTGTTGTTGTAGTATTAGTTGTTAGTGTTGTTGTTGCTGTTGTAATTGTTGTTGTTGCTGCTCAAACAATAATAAGTGTTGCCATTGCTTGGGCTAGCGCTTTACCTGGCTCTGGCTGCTGCTGCTGCCGCCTTCATCTGTCCAACAACAATTTCATGCAGCCCCAGCCAAATTATGTATACGCCCCACACACACACACACAAGCAGAGTGTGTGTGTGTGTGTGTCAGGCCTTGCCCAGCCGAGTGAAAACTTATTTTCGGTGACAGGCGCTGGCCAATTTGCGCGCTTACGCCGCCTGGCTCAAGCCGAAAAACGGAGACAGCGACCGCGCCTACAAAGCGACCAAAAAAACACAAAAAAAAAATAAAAGGGCCAGCAAAACGCTGGGGCAAAGGCGGCTAAAGTGTTTGTGTGAGTTGGCGGCAATGGGAGGGGGTCAGTGGGGGGCTCTTGGTGCAGCAGCGTTTGTCGCCTCGCTTTAAAAATTCAAAATGGCAGCAAAGCAAAAACTAGCGAAAAGTTCAACAATAAACAGGCGCCATTTACAGAGTGAGTGCCCACTTCTTGCCAACCATCTCTCTCACTCTCTCTCCCTTTCTCTCCTTCTCTCTTTCACTCATTCGCCGTGTGTTTGTGTGTGTGTGTGTGGAGCCACTAATAATTTAGTAACAGGCAAAAGGCAAAAGGAACGTAGCCAGCGCAAAGCAAACAACAACAAGTTAAAGCGTTTGCCAACGAGTTGAACTAACTGCTTGATGCACTGTAATGAAACAGAAATGAAGGTGGATCAGCTTGAAGTCGGTTAGTTTCAGGTGTGACTGGGGCAGGCGTGGTTAGCATATGGTCTAAGTATTCAAAATGTGTTTATAAGTTAGCCATATTCGTAGTTCATGAACTATATGTAAATACCATATTTACTGGTTCATGAATCGTTCGTATTGCTCAAGGATTCAGTTGTGGACTGAACTCAATATCTAAGGAACTATTGCTCAAAAAAACTTTCAGTTAGTCAAATTCGTAGTTCATGAACTATATATATTATTAACTGGCTCATAAACAACTCCTTTTGATCTATTTTTCACTCATGCAGTGATTCAAAATCTGTAGAACTATTCCTCTATAGAACTTTACCATCAAAAAACTCTTGTGAAGAAATTATTCAGGAACAGCTGAATAGCTCAATGGAACGACTGGTTCATAAACTTTTCCACAAATAAATCTCAGTAAATAGTTTGTGATCGTCTATGCTGACTCTCAATAACGACGCCGCATCGAATTGAAACTAATATGCCCATCATCAAATTGACAGTGTATTAGAACGACTTGTTCGTAGCCAATTGAAAAAGTGAATCAAGGAGTAAATAGTCTAAGATTATCTATGCTGATGCTCATTCACTATGAGCCGCATCGAGTGTGCTCCTCGCAAGCATTCAAGCCAATATACCCACTTTAAATCAACAGATTTACAGTGTATTGAAGCGAGTCGCATGCGAGAAGTGAAAGAAACATTTGCACTTCCTGCTCTTTTCTATAGCTCCCCAACGCTACTCCAAATCCCCAATACACTGCTGACTCCCGCTCCAGCTACCTGCCACACCGCCACGCCGCCCTAACACCCTAACACCCTGACACCCTCCCTCTCGCTCCCTACCCCTTTCGCTTAGCCGCCTTCCACTATTCATATTGTTGCTGTGTTTATGTCTCGCATTGAAATTGCTCGCTGAACGGGTCAGCGGATGGCAGTGCCAAAAGGAAAATGTGTCAACTGAAATAAATGATTTTCTTTTTGCCGCTTCATTTTCCTTTGCATGTTTTTTTTTTGTTACGCTTTCCTTTTTTTTTTTTGCTTTCATTTGCGCTTCATTGCAAATGTTCGCCTATATTTTAGTCGTGTTTTTATTCTGTCTCTCTCGTTGCTGCTGTCGCCCTCGCATTGCACATTGCACATTTGTCCAGTGTTTGGCGTTTGGGCCCATGTCCATGCCACGCCTACAGCCATCAGACAACTGCCGCCGCCACTGCTACTGCTGCTTCTGCTGATGAGTGGTGAGTCGTGAGTGGTGCGGTGTGGTGCGGTGTGGTGCAGCGCTTGGTATTGGCGTTGAGTGTATGGCACATTAAAAGATGGCACAACACATGCTGGTTATGTAGGTGGGCACAGACACGCCCACCTAACGCCTACATATCATGCTAGGAAGACAGCAGCACAGCATTACATGCTGGCTATGCGCCATGTACAGTGGAATATCGCTAAGCTGCACTGTAGCTTTCAGTCAAATGAAAACTCTATGTGAAGTGTTTGAAATATATTAAATTTTGGCGTATGCCGTCATAATTTCATCATACATAATCACATCACATGTGCTTAGCACATGGAAGAAATTTCGTACTGAAATTTTACTAAGTATTTCATTATGAGTAGACTTAATCTTTCTAAATAGTTATATAGTTATAGTCGAAGTTGTTTTTCGCGCTATCATCCATTTTTACTTATGATTGAAAGAGATAGACAGACTGATAGAGAGAGAGAGAGAGAGAGAGAGAGAGAGAAATGAGAGAAAGACAGGCAAAGAAAAACAGAGGAAAAGAGATACACAGACTTAGAAAGATATATATATATATATAGAGAAAGAGAGAGAGAGAGAGAGAACAAAATATGAGAAAGAAACAGTGAAAAAATGAGCGACAAAGAGAGAGAGAGAGAGAGAATGAAAGATAGATAAAAGGAAAGACATATTGAAAGAAAGAGAGAGAGAGAGAAGAGAGTAATAGGCAGGCAGAGAAAGGCAGAGAATTGCAGATTGATGCACAAAAAGGAGAGAGGCAGAGAGAAATAGAGAGAGAGAGACAGAGAGAGAGAGAGACAGAGAGAGACAGACAAAAAGATGCAAAGAAAGAGAGAAGAGAGTGAAAGACAGTCACTGAAGGCGAAGACAGAGAGAGAGAAAGACAGATAAATTGGGAAGAGACTGAAAGACAGAGAGAGAGAGAGAGAGAGAGAGAGAGAGAGAGAAAGACATAAATTGATAGAGAAAGAAGGAGCGATTGAGAAGAGAGCTGAGAAAAAAATACAAATAGATTCAACAATTGCCTTATTGCTATAATTATCCGTATGCTCTTACCAAACAATGAATTTGGCTTGAAAAATAGAATTATTTCGCAATGAATTTTAGCCTCTTTAGATTCGGCGTTATTCAAAATGATTTGGGGCTATAATATGTGTTGTTTGTTGTGCTTTTGGCAGCCACTGTTTGCTGCGAGTAGCTGAAATGCTCTAGCGCAGCTTCTCGCGCCTGCTGTTCACAAACTGTATATATACTTGTGTGTGTGTGTGTGTGTGTGTGTGTGTGACTCTATGTGTGACAAGGCAATTCCTCTGTTGCTCCATAACCATTGCCACTGTAGTTATGTTGTCGTTGTTGTTGCTGCTGCTGCTGCTGCTGTTGTTTCGCTTTTGTTTCGAACATTGTTGTCGTTGTCGTTGTCATCATTGCCCCGGCTGGCCCCAGCGCTGGGCTTTGGCATTGTGTTGGTGCAGGCCACGATTGTAGCTGCTAGCGCCGCAAGCATAGAGCAGTTTTTTTTTTATATATATGAATTTACAGCAGCCCCACCCATGACCACTCACACACACTCATACGCTGGCACAACGGGGTTAAATAAGCTGTTAATTATGTGTTTAAAATTTCTGACATGACGCAGTGCAAATTATTTATTTACGATTTATTTTTAGCTCAATCTTTAGCTGTGTGTGTGTGTGTGTGTGTGTGAGAGTGTGTGTGTGAAAGTATGCGACAGAACGCAATTTTGCCAGCGAGCTGCGAGCATGGCGTCAAGCGTGTCGTATACGCAATATGAAGCATACGCAACGTGTGCGCCACAGCCAGCCCAAATGTCTATGCTTTTGTATTTGTCATTTGCTGTGTTCGGCTGCCAGCAACAAATTGCGTACTTTGTGGCTGTGCGTGTGTGCCATTTGTCTGCTCAACAATTGCAGACACAATTACATACACACATACCTAAGGGGGAGCAGCAAAAAGATTTAGTAAATATATGGTTAACCCGAAAAGTAAATAATCAACACGATATTTTATATTGAGCGGCAAAACAAACAACAACATCTTATATATAACAACAATTTTACATAGCTATAACTCGACGAATATTATACATTTTATTTGATTCTCTGACTCAAACTGATGCAATAGTTGTATGTAGTTAAAGCTATCAGCTGCGCACTGCGTCATATATGTTTGCATGAAATCCATATTAGCTGTGTCTATCTGCTTCATAGACATGTTCAATGTTCTAAGAGGGCAGAACGTGTGAAGCGTTTGAAGCACAACTTCCCAGTCATAAAGAAAGTTTGATCTATGACAATTTCCAAGAACAGAGCAGTGATGTATGTATGTATGCGAGTCCATGTTCAGTTCACGTAAAACTCTTCATCTATGAGCAACTGATGATACAATGTTGAATAATTGTATATTTGCATACTAATTGTATATTCGAATGAGCCTGATATGCCACTCAGCAACTGTATAAGTTGCCAGATTTGATGCTGTCCGTGCCAAACTCATGAGTTGACTTATTGAAAAGGTATGAAAATCAAAGGCTTAGCCTTTAGTTAAGATATACAAAATTTCCAGCTTGCAGCGGTAATATGCTATAATCTATAATAGTTTATGGTCTATCTAGTCTGATCTACTGATCTATCCATACTGTGCCGAAAAATCGTTTACCATACGAAATTAACCATCTGTCATCCAGAATAGTGACAGCTCTAGCTCATGCTTTGACTTTCAAGCTGCTGCAGTAAGTCAGCTCAGGAAATTAACAAAGATGCAGATGCAAATCTGAGAATCTGCAATCCGTTAACGACTCATGTAAATGAGTTTCTCGTAATGATCAGCAGAAGGCAAAAAGTCCAAAATACTTTTATAAATAATTTTTTTTTGTATTGCTCCATAATTCTTAACTCTTTTAATGAAGCGCATTTCGATATCTAGAAGCCATCAGAATTTTGATGCATTGTTTAGCCATTTATGAGAGTTTCATTAGCAAATTGTGCAACCTTAAAGAAGGAAGAAAGCAAATAAAATGATAAGAGCAAAAGTAAAATCTTGCACATTATTCAAATTGCTGAACTGTCAACCATATCCGTCGCAGTCACATTCACAATCACTGTGACGAGTCACGAATCACGAGTCACAATCGCAAATCAGTTGCGCATTTTCTCTCTCTCTCTCTCTCTCTCTTTCTTGCTCTTGTTTTTCTTCTTTTTTTTTTGTTGTTTTGTTTCTTGGGGCGCTAAGATTTCCGCTTAAATAATTCAAAATTTGTCGAAATGACAAATTACCCAACGTTTGCTGCCTGCATGTGTTTCATTAATTTAACGCTGTCGCACACACACGTACATGCACACACGCACACACAGAGGCAGCTATATACATATACGCACACACGTGCGAGGCGCAAAAGCTTTGGCATTTCATTTTCATAAATTTGGCCAGCCACAGCAACAAATGACAACGCCAAACTCAATCAATTTGCGTGTGTGTGTGCGTGTGTGTGTGTGAATGAGTGCGTATACGTGATTCGGTTGGGCCGTAGCGAACGTACTGAGGCTTGTGCCCAAAAATTTATGCTTATTAAAAAATCAACAGTGCGCAGTGAAAAGTCAACTTCAGCATTGAATGCGGCTCCTTAAATGTGTCCTTGCTGCTAGCCCTAAACTGAAATCATAAATATTTATTTTGACTACAAACAAATTTTAATAATTTCAATTTATGATATATATACATATATATATATATACATATATATACAAATACAAAAATGTAGCTCATCATTAGATGATGATGCTGAAAATTAATAATTTAATTTATAAAAATCTTAATTATTTGTCTGTCTTTATGCAAATTTATATTGTCTTCATTCTCTACTCAAATCTGAATCAAATTAAACCAAATTGAATGTGTCTAGGCAAACGTTTTCAACGTTTTTTTTAGCTGCGGCAAAACGTCGTAGTCAGCGCAAGTGAAAGCTTCATTTGTAAAGTAAAATGAATTTGATATTTAAAGAGCAACTGTCAACAGCTTGGCACACATGAATGATTGCGAGTCTTGGTCAATATATGACGCATACGACAAGTGTGCCAGCAGCAGCAGCAGCAGCAGCAGCAGCAGCAGCAGCAGCAGCGGCAGTAGCAGTAAATGAACTACATAGAGATGGCAATGCACGTTGCACTAACAGCAAACAATAACAACAACAGCTACAAATATGACAGCAACATTTACTAATACAGAGCTTTAGCCGGCGGGCGCTGCCGCTACTGCCGCTACTGCCACTGCTGCAGTTGCTGCTCTGCTTGTATCCCGACGATTTAGCTGATTTATGTTGATTTGTGAGCGAGAAGTGCCAGAGTTGCTTGCGTGCTGCCATAGCCAGCAGCAGCAGCAGCAACAGCAGCAGCGGCACCAGCAAATATAGTTAGTGAGGCTTAGGCAGCCAGCAGAGGCCCAAAACGTTTGCTGCGACGCTGGGGCATGGACAGCAGTAGCGTGAGCTTAATGCCAACAATAACAAGGACTTACCAACAGCTACAGTTACATACAGCAGCAGCGACTACTCACTCCACGCCCTTTGCCCTCGCTCTCACTCTCAGTCTTTCTCTCTCTCTCTCTCTCACTCCTACTTCTACTCTCTCTCGGTCTTCTTTCGCTCAGTCCACTGAGAGCTGAAGCGTGCAGCTGTCGGCCCGGTTTAGACTTCGTATCTTGTGCTTCGGCTTCGTATTGCAGCTTCGGCACTTGTTTTCTGTTACGCTTCGTCGGCTCGGCAGTCGCGCCCAGCTTCGTGCTCTACACAAAAACACTGTGCCAGTCGGTCCTGCACGAAGAGCGCTGCCAGCCTGCTGCTGCTTCTTCTTGATTCTGTTGTGTGCTGAGCGCGTCGACGCTGACGCTGACGCCGATGTCGACGCTGGCGTTGCTGCTGTTGTCGCCGCTGCTACTGCTGCTGCTGCTGCTGCTGCTGCCCGAGTCACAAGTCCGAGTCCGTGTCCGTGTCGAGTTGAGTGCAGACGTTTTGTCCTCGTGAACGCTGTGTGCAAAAAAGAAAAAAAAAAAAGAAAGCAGAAAAGAAAAGAAAATAGTTCAAAGCGAGCCATAGATACATTTTCCACTACTTCTCTGGTATGGCCAAGAGCAAACACAGTTTAAGCAAAACCAAAAATTATGCCAAATTCAGCACAATGCGACGCACTTAAATTCGATAATTTTGGATTATAACAAATATATATTTATATATATATATATATATATATATATATATATATATATATATATATATATATATATATATATATATATATATATATATATATATATGTGTGTGTGTGTGTGTATAAAGTATAATATATATCAACTGTGCTTCAATCTGGCGCTGGGCGAAAAAGAGGCGTAGCTGCAAAAATCGAAGCCAACTTTATGCATATTTCTTGGTGTAGAGAGCGCGTCGTGCGTTTGTGTGTGTATGTGTGTGTGTGTGTGTGTGTGCGCGCTCGTGTGTGCGTGTATGTATGAGTGTGTAAGAGCTAAGCACAGCAAATGTGTGCTAAGAAATTGAAATTTATATACATATACATATATATTTAAATTAAAAATAATATATATTTTTGGCATAAATTTGTAGTACAAAAAAGCTTAGCCTTTTTTTTGATGAATTAATTAAAAATGAAAAAATGTAAAAAAAAATAGCCAACGAACTTTTGAGCGTGTATGCTTGACATACACACAAACACACGCACGCACAGCGCCTGGCAGCACAACAAAAAAGAAACCCTAAATAAATACTAAAAAAGTGTAGGCAAAAAAGGAGTCTGCTGCAGCGCGCGTGTATTTGGCTGTGTGCGTGCCTGACTATGTGCGTATGTGTGTGAGTGTTTGTATTGGTGGCACTCTGCATAAGTTAGGAGCATCGCACCGCGACGTCAAATTCGTCGGCGTCTTCGTGCGCTTCGTTTTGGCAGCCAGCCGCCTTGACGCTTCAGCACTGTCAGCCTCCCCACACACGTCTTGCTAACTTGGCTTTGTTTTATTTGGCCGTAAATTGTTGTTGGCTTGGCCGCTCGTTCATTAGCCCGCTGAGGCAGGCCGGCCCGCATATGCTTTTAATTGCCAAAAACGTGCAGACCCACATATCAAACAACCAACACGCAGACAGTTGGTTAGCTGTGATAAAGGAGCTCGCTTGTGCTAATGATACTGGCCCCTAAGCTTAATGGCTTAAAGTCTTAGCCAGCACCTCAAGCGCCAGCAACTGAGCCGAAATATATATATATAGAGCAGATATATATATAGGTATATTTGCAAGTCCATGGCAAGAAACTTAACGGCAAAAGCTGTCTATAAAATCTGATTAAGTAATTTGCAAGTTGGCCATCATCAAATATGCGAGTGAGGCACAAAAAGTTGTTGGCGGAGCTGTATGGGGCCATGCATATTAAAGCGCCTCGTTTTGTAGGTCATCAAATATGTAAAACTCATTAATAAACTCTAAGACAAAGGCCATAGGCTCTGCACGCAGTTTCAATGGCAGCTTACACACGCACACACACACACACACACACACATATATTCATAACTGAAACTTAATTAATTTGAGCTAAAGTCTTATCAGCCATAATACAGTGCAGCGCGTATGTTTAAGTACGTCTCTGTATGTATGTGTGTGTGTGTGTGTGTGTGTGTGTGTGCTTATGTAATTTATTTGGCAAGGCACAAAAGGCTTAGCTCCTCGCATGCCTTTTTAACAAGTTGAAACAACAGGCAAAACAGCCATGGCAACAATACAACACACACAAACACACACACCCTATACACAATCGCATACAAAACAACAATATCTTAGCGTCTGGCACAAATTTGAAATGCTTTGCCACAAAATGCAATCAAAGCAAACGGTGAAGGCAAAATTTTTGGAAAGCAAAAACCGCACACACGCAAGCATATACACACTCACACACACACACACACACACACATACACGCTCGCACACACACAAAACCAATTAACGAGATATGTGCGAATGTGTATAAAAAGGCCTGAGAATTTAGGGGAACAAAAAACGTATTACAATGAGGAGGCGCCGGAAGAAGCCTAAGCGGCATACAAATCAAATGCGCTTAGAAAAAAAAAAAAATAAAGCTAAAATTAAAAAAGAAAACACACGCACACACACACACATGGCAATACAAAGGGCTACACACACACACACACACACACACACACACATACATGCAGCTGGCTGGTGGCAGGAGCCAAGTAGCAAGCGTTTATGCTAAACAGAGTGTAACTGCCGGGGTTGCCTGTTTGCCAGTGACATTTCTGCAAAAAGCCAAGTCCAAAAGGGAACAAAAACATGGCCCAAAGCACAGTCAAACAGACAGACAGACAGACAGCCACAGAGAGATGTCGAGCGGCAGCGACAGAGGCTGACTGTGAGCTGAAGCGTTTGCCTTTGCAGACTTAGCATACTTACAGGCGCTCTCTCTCTCTCTCTCTCGCTCACTCTCTCTCTTTCTCTCTCTCTCTCTCTGTCGGACTTCTCTCTCTCGGCTGCTCTCTGTTTTCTCGGTAGGCAAGCTGAAGCTATTTTTGGCTCAAACGCTCTCTGTGCAGATTGGCTTGGCTGCGCTCTCTCTCGGCCAACTGGCACTAACCAACTGTCAACGGGTCTGGCCCGATTGCCAACGCGGCCAAACGCCATTCAAACGCGCAGCTGAGAAAATGTAACGGACGCAAGCAGCCAGCAAAAATATAAATAGTATATATATATATATATTTGTATATATATATATTATACACACATATAAACATATATATATGTATGTATGTATGTGTGCAATACATATACATATATATCTACGGAAGACGAAAGCTGAACAAGCAGAAGAAGTGGCAAAAACCAAACAAAATTACAAGTATACAAAAGAGCTAGCGCATCTGAGTGTGTGTGTGTGTGTGGGTGTGGGTGTGTGCGTGTGGGTGTATGTGTGTCAGTATAACGGTGCGTTGATATGTGTCTGTGTGTCAGTATACTAATACGCATGCATAGATTGAATGCTAAATTTGCAAGGCTTTAGAAACTTGAAATGGAAAACAAACTTAGAGCGCCAGCCAGCCAGAAAGATATATATATATATATATATATATATATATATAAACATAAATATTTAAATATTTTTATATATATATTGTGAACAATTGAAAACTTTTATAAAAACATAAAATTAAAAAAAAAAAAAAAAATTATTCAAAATTTTAAAAGAAAACAATACAAAATTCCAAAAGTGCGGACAAAAAGTGCTTGAAAAAATCAAATTAATTGAAAACGAACTATATCTGAACTCAGATAAAAAGAAAAAAATTTAAACTATTCAAGGAAGTGCCTAATTGGAATATATAACTAATTTTTTTGCCAAACAAAATTTATTAAATAATTATTTGAAAAACAAATTTCAATAAAAAAAATGTAACAAAGCTAAACATCAAAAATAAAAGAGAGACAGAAATAGATATGAACATTTTTATACATATACACACAAATAAAGAAAGCATTATTCGAATTTAAAAAATCAAATAATTCGAAAAGCACAAAAATAAATAATAAAAAATTACAAATAAGAAATATATAAATAATTAAAAATATAAATAAATAAGATACAAAAAAAAATATAGTTATATTTTAAATATAACTATTTAAAAACAAAAAAATCCTTTGTACATTTTTTAAAAAATAAAAATTTAAATCATTAGTATTGCTTATGTTTATAACTTAACACAAAACACACTTAAATTGTTTTTGAAATTGCACAAAAAAAAATTAATAAATAAATAAACAATTCGAAAAACGCAAACTAAAATCATAAAAATAATTGCTAAAAAAAATATTTTAATAATTTTGCAGTGTTGATGAATTAATAGAAACTTAAAAAAAAAAAGAAAAACCAATAAGGAAAGAACAGGACACACAACTTAATTGGAAACATTGAACGTAGTCAAAATGTCAAAAGTTAAAGCTAAAGGCAAATTGAATAAACGAACAATTCCCAAACCCAAACACCTAAAATGAGACGATGCAACAGCAGCAACAACAACAGCAGCAACAACAAGAAGAAGAGGCGCAGCTTAAAGGTCGAGGACAATAAAGGTGCAGTGCGAATATAACAATAAGCAGAACACTTAACCAGAAAACCAAAAAAAAAAAAAAAAGGCTATGGAATGGAGCATCAACTTGGATGACGAACTGAAAGAGCGACACAGCGACAGGAATAAGATGAACAGCATACTGAGCTAGAGCCGAGAGACAAACGCAGCAACAGAAGCAGCAGCAGCAGCAGCAAAACGGATGAGAGAGAGCAGAGCGAGGGCTAACACGAGGCAATTGGCAATTGATGTGGCCGCGGACATTGGGGCAACGGAACAGAGCGACAACAAACGAGACGGCGCAGCGGCGGGAGCAGCAGCATCAACAACAGGAGGCAAACGCTCGAACAGTGTCTCATGCCAGTCAGCTGCACACGCCCAGTGCAGTTGAGCTCGAATCGATCTCCGATTCAGTGCTGCTCTGTCAGCTATTGATGTTAGTCGTTTTGGCATTGTTCTGGTTGAGCTACGCCTGGCCAGCGCACAGTCAAACGATATCGCATTGGCAGCGCATGCATTGAGACATTAACTAAGACATACACACACACACACACACACACACACACACTCATACACACACAGATACACACACACATACACATATACACACTGACACATATAAATACACACTCACACACACATACATACTTACGCATGCACTGATGTACTGACTGAATGCCTCGCTGCCTAAACAAACAACAACAAACAAACAACTAAATCACTGACTGAGCGACAGAAAAAAAGAAGAATTGGATAAGCAAAGAACAAAGACAGAGAAGAAGAAGAAGCAGAGATCATTACTTAACTAATTACTGCAACTGTAACTGTAAAACATCAACTAAAACTTACTTTATACCAACAACAACAACAACAACAACAAAAACAAAAACCCAAAACAAAAAATACATTTTTAATGCCACGCTAAAGCAACAAAAAGCAAAAACAAAAACAAAAAACGAGAAGATTTTTAACTAAGCAATAATCGCACCCTCGAACAAAACCTTCCAAGTCAAGAAGAGCCAATTTTTGACTTTTGCCACGCACCACAACAACAACTACAAAAACAACAACAACAACAACAACAAATTGCACCACCATGAGTGTTTCAGCAATGGATAAATTAACTAAACTAACGCCCCGCACCCGGACGCCGCTGCTAACAATTTGGCTAGCCATAAATATGGCGCTAATCGTGCAGGAGACGGGCCCCAAACGGAGCACCACAGTGCAATCTGCGTAAGTTTTGCAAAATGATTGATTGATTGACTGTTTAACTGCGTAGCCATAAGCTTAAGGCAAAAGCAAATTCAACCACGCAGACAATATCTTTGCTTGAAGAAGCTTTTATGACTTAGCAGCTTGGTATATGATTGATTGATTGATTGATTTGTCTATTGAAACTGTTCAGTACTGAAAACTGTTCATAAAAAACAACCTTAGATTAATTACCAATGCTGTCAAGCATACATCTATATTGAAATGATTGATTGATTTACATACTGCTGAGCTCAGTAGCATAGCAAAAGGCAAACTTTGCTAGGAATACAAGGCAACAACTGAAGATAGTTAGTTAGACTTAATTAATTGACTAGTTGATTGATTGATATATCAGTGAAGCAGGTGTAGTATCATTTAACGGGTATTACAGCTCATTTCCCTTTAATGATAGCACAACTGCTAAGCAAATGCTGGTTGAAACGATTGACTTATTTAGAGAGTGAAGAGTATCACTAGGCGAATTCTGATTGTCATTCTGAAGAAGAATATATATATTTAAATAAAAATTTCCTTAAAAAGTCATGGACTTACTTAAATGATTGATTGATTGACTAAAAAGAAATTATATTAAACACAAAACACAATTCACTCGCACTACTATTTTTATGAACACAGCTGTAGATATTTAATACAACTTATGCCAAGGCTAACAAACGTGATTTGTGGGTATAGTTAGATGGAAATATATAGAGATAAGAGCTAGGAATTTAGCCGATTGAGTCTTCTATGAACACTTGGATGCCCTATATAGTAACTAAACATTTATTATTCCTATAAAAAACTCTTGAAATTTATATATTTTTATACATTCGCACAACCTAGCCAAAAATTGGTTGCTGAATAAATAAAAAGCGCTTAAGTTCAATATTTTAATGACAATAAATTTGATTGTTGCGGCAGTTTTCTTTTGCTGCAATGCACAACTGCAGCAAGTGCTCCGTGTGTGTGTGTGTGTGTGTGTGTGTCGCAATGGAGTCATAGTTCATGCTAATTTATGATTATACAAAAATAGTTGACTGCGCCAGGCGCTGGCGCTGGCGCTGGCGCTGGCGTTGGCGCTGGCGTTGGCTCTGAAAAATGTTCAGCGTGGCTAATTAGGCGCAATGACAGCTTGTTTTCGACCAGGTCAACAGTAAATGTTACAGTAAATACTGGCACAGTGAGGACCCGTTTGTTTTGTTTTGTGTTGCTGAAATAAATGTTAGCAATTTATTAAGCTCGCATTTGCATGCGGCCCAAGGGCTATTAAAAAGCGACGCAGGCTGAAAAATGACAACTGGCAGGCGCAGCGCTTGTAATTACCAACTGGGCTATAAGAGAAAGGGAAGGGCACCACATACCCCTTACATATTAAAGAGAAAGGTAGTTTGTTTGGTTTTCGAAAGGTGCATGCGACATATTTGATTAGCGGACTAAAAGAAATGTCCACAATTGTGGCATTTGGCAATGTTTTGCTTTTCCTTTTCGGGTTAACGTTCATTAAGCCATATTTACGTGCAGTAGAAAGGAGTGTGTGTGTGAGGTAGGCACACATACACACACACACACACATACTCGCACAACATTTGCATAAGCCGCCCAAAGCAGGCAATTGAAGTAAATCAAATGGTTGGGCCAAAAGTCTCCGAGGCGACTGCCACTAACTAGAACTGAGACATACAAATGCACGTTTATGGGCTTAGCCGATCGCGTGTAGAGCCTACACAGCTGGGCGGGGTCTGGCGAGATGGGGCCACAAATGTCGTGGCAATGTGTGGCAAGTGGCACGATTTTAAGCACAGTTGGCTGCTTATTTGGGCCAGGCGGCATTGGAGTTGACTTTACGCCACTTTTTCATGCAACATTGCACAGCCAACACACATCTAGCTATGCAGCACAGCAAATGATAGCCTTGCTTGCACACACACACACACACGCATACAGAGAGAGAGAGAGAGAGAGAGTAAGTTGCCGCCAAGAAAGGTTAAAGGCCAAAGCAACACAACGACACAATTTGTGCGCGCACAAAAAAAAACATCAGGAAAAAAAATGAGGAAAAAAGTGCGACGCCTGCTGCTGCTGCTGCTGCTGCTGCTGCTGCTCACTTTAGACCCAACAACTTCCTGCCTGGCTGGAGACTGGACACGGCTGGCACTAGCTGCTGCTGCTTTGGCCCTTGCTCCTGCTCCTTCCTCCAGCGGCCGCTGTGCCCTGTTGTGCCCTGTTGTGCGGCACTTGCCACACAAGTGCGCACTTCACTTGGAATTTATTGATGGCAGATAATGCCGAAGTGCCAGCGACAAAGCAACACCGCCCAACTGACGACAGCAGCAGCAGCAGCAGCAGCAGCAATGTATATTGCTTGTGCGTGTCTATGTGTGTGTGTGTGTGTGTGTGTGTGTGTGTGGCAAGCTGCATCGTTCAGCAAAATGAAAGGAGAATATTTTGATAGGGCAAGGCAGACTAGCAGATGCACTAAAAAACAGATGTGGGCGGGTAGTCAAGGCAGTTCAGCTTTTATATATAAGAGAAAGGAGTCTGAAATATATGTGATACTGCAACTGTGTATATGTATTTGATATATATTACCAGCATTGCCTTCAGCTTTTATAGTTTACTTTATAGCAAGTCTGCATGTCTTTATAGCAAGTCTGCGGCATCTAGAATATAAATACGGCGCGACTTCAGGATAGAGCAGCTTCATTCACATTCTTCGTAAATGTTGAATTTGTTCTATATCATTCGAGCTACAGTCCCAAAATTTATTTTCTTTTTAACTTTACTTATTTTTCTTAAAATAAAAAAAAAATGGAGCTCTACATCATTTCAGCAAATATTTTTTTTTAAATTTAAAAGAAAAGTTGCAATGGAAAGCAGCATTTAATCAATCATGAGAATTGCCCAAATTCAATTCTAAATATCTTTTACTATATTTGTAATTAAAACAGAAATCTACGACAAATTTCTATATCCATTCCACATTAAAATTTCGATGTAGCAATCAGACATGACTAGCAATCAAGTTGAGCTTCAATGCTGATGAACTTTATACAGAAAAGCTTCAATGAAAATATAAATTTCATTTGCCTAACTGTCCGTTACACAGTTGATAACTAGAGCACAATACCCTATGCAAGTGTATTAGAGTAAGAAAAAAGTATTCTGCCCGAGACGCTGTCAGCAGCTGCGACAACAGCTCGCCGTCGAGTGCCATTGAGCGTAAATTGTTGTTCCTTCACATTTTGAGGATGATTGAGAATATCCACAAAGGCTCTGGCCACAGAATGCAAGATGGTGATGGAGACGGCAAAGGAAAGGGGCCAGTAAGAGCTAGCCTAGCACCGGGTCGCAGTTCGGCCAGTCTTTGCTTTTGCCTTTGCCTTTACCATTTTCAATGCGCTTTTCAAATATTTAATAAAGCCCAGACACGGCAGCATTTGCCCCAGCCGTTTCTCTCTTCAAATGTATCTCGTAATGCAATTCGCTCAGCAACATTTTTGCTTTTCTTTTGCCATATATTTGCTAGCCTTAGCCTGGTTGTTAGTCTCTAACTCTGCGCGCGCGTGTGTGTGTGTATGTGTGTGTGTGTGTGTGTGTGTGTGTGTGTGTGTGTGTGTGTGTGTGTGTGTTTGTGTCTGTCTGTTGATGTTCATTTTGAAAATGTCAAGGACTTGTCAGGGTAATGCAATTTTTTATGCATTTCCCCTCACATTTAGCTGTCGAATCAATTGCATTTGAAATTTGATTCCATCAAAGCACAATTTAATGCGATGCTTAAGCAATGAGTTACCCTAGAAGTGCAGTCTTACTAAAAGTGTTTTAAGGCTATAAGTGAGAAGACAGCGCCTATGCGATATATAGTATATGTGAAAGGATATATTCAAATAGGCATAGCTACACAGGACTAGCTATCCCTATGCGAATGAATGATGATATCTTATATGAATCATTATAATATTTTAGGGAGATAATATACCTATGTTTACTTGAATATGTTAATGCTAGCTCATGACTCTTAAAGACCTTCTTAATATTTCTTTTGTGTTCCTTAACTAGTTGTGCTTTGAGCTCAGTCTAACTTCCCTACCTAATATTTTGTTGCAATTGTTGCTTTAATTACAAGCACATTTCTAATGCCTCAAATATGTTTTTCTTTGTTCAATTCTATAATGTTGTCACACCCACATAACAATCTAGCTTTCTTGCTGTTTCTTTGTGTGTGTGTGTGTGTGTGTTTGCGTGGGCGTGGTCAGCTGCTAACATGTTTATCCGGGCATTTTTCCTGTGCTCTCATGCTCCAGGCATCAGCTTTCGCTTGTGAAATATGTTTATTTTTAGGAAACGTCAGGCATCAAGTTATCACTTTATTAAAAAACGCTTAGTCACATGTTGGATTTCACAATTGCCGCGTAAAAGTCCCGAGTCACACACCCACACACACACACACACACACACACAGGCACAGGCACAGACACACGAGGAGAAAGTCGTTTTGCTGCGTAAAATAAAGGCCTTTGCCAAGTTGTGCTTATCTTGAAGCTGGCAATGCCAGCTAGACTTTTGTCTGACATGGGTGTCCCGGATTTGGAGAGCGACACAAACAGAGCGGGCCTGAGAGAGAGAGAATGAGAGAGAAAGAATAAGAGAGAAAGAGAAGTGGTTGGTAGGGAAGCTAGCAGCGCTTGCTGAGTGGCAGCAAGATAATGTTTTGCTAGCTGCTTTTTTTTTTTTTGCTTCGCATTTCCGTTTTGTTTTAACATAACACTTGAATTTATGCAATGGCGCGTGTCCAACGCAGCGTATACGTAATGGCCCAACGCTAAAAGTGCCACTAAAAACGACAACGACAACGGCAACGGCAAAACCCAACGGCAACAGCAACAATCACAACAACACAGCGGCAACAAACAATAACAAAGATATTTCTTACATTTTCATTTGCTGCCGAGCAGCATAAGTTACGCAGGGGCGTTGCCACACACATACCAATACACTGACACACACACACACACATACAGAGACAAGCATTCAATGTGAACAGCAACGCTACAGATAAGACAACAAAACAACTGTGGCCAGCGATAATATGGCGGATGGTGTTGGCATAACACTTGGCGACACGTTTTGGGCTTGGACCTAGCGCTCGCTGCTGCGCATGACATTCTATTGTTGTTGTTGTTGTTGTTGTTGTTGTTGTTGCTGCTGCTGTGGCTGTTACAACTTTTATTGTGCTGCCGTTGCTGCCACTGCTGCTGCTTGAAACTTGTGCAAGCCACTTTGCAATTTTGTGTGTTACTGAAAGCAGCCGAGAAAAAAAGCATTGCCTACTTATGCGCGCATTTATGATGGCATGCAGCCTGCACAATGGGCCAAACAAGCACTTTTTGTGCTAAAAAATGTATAGCTCAAAATGGAAGTTTGAAGCGAAGTTTTGAGACTTTTAAGTAACATTTTCAGCTGAAAGTTAAATAAAATTTGTTATTTTGCATTTTGCACTTTGAAGAAAGTTTCGGTATGAGAATTTCCAATTAGAAGTTTTTTCTAAAAGTTGTTTTATTTCCATTAATTTTATATGCCATCGCATCATAAACATATTTATGCAGCAGTAAATATAACTTTTTATTGGCTCATGCACTTTTAGCAATTGCTAAAGGAAATGTTTTTATAAACACAATAAAAGTATAATTTATGGACTGGGCAACGACTAATGCTGCTTATTATATGCATTTTAATCAAATTATTTTAACCCGAAATCACATTTTGCAGGGTATAAACAGTGCGAGACCTAAAATTGATGAGTTGAATAGCTCAACCACATATAATTTTCAAGCAAAACACGTTTGATTAGAGCTTTAATGAATATATATATTTTTGTTATTTGAGTATACCCTGTAATATGTCAAAATCTCTTAAGAATGGCTTTTGAGACAAGAAATTTACAATATTGAGTCTAGAGAAAAGTATGTAAGCTTCATGCTGAACTTCAACGGCTTAGCATTAGTATTAGGTTTTCTATACCCTGTAGTCAAATGGCTGTGGGCATGTACACTATTGTTAGTATCTAATAGTATAAATGTTAAGCATATAAAAAACATTTTTTCTCATATATTTACAATTTTTTGCTTAGTTATGTAGTGATATTAATACCCTGTAATATATGAAAAACTTTAAGCTGAGTCTTTTGCAATTAGTATTTTCATATAAACTGTGTTCCATATCAAAAATGAGTTTATGCAGCAGTAAAGTGTAAACTTACTGCATGAAGTGCCTCTTTTTGTATACCCTGTAGTCTAAAAGCTATGGGTATATGCTTTCTTGACAGTTGCCGCCTATGAAAAAGTTTTCCAGCAATAAAATAAATAATTTTTAATAATTTAAAAACATTTTTTTATACAATCAAGATCGTTTATCGGTATAAAATACCCTGTAATTTTTACAAATTTATTGACAATTATTTTCTGACTATCAGTTGAAGTTGAAAGTATACAAATTACATTTCTATGCCACATAATGCTCAGTTATTATATGCAGGTCATCAGCTAGTCTATCAGTTCCGTTTTCTAAGCAAGCCTCAAAGCCTTACAATAAGATAACAAACAGTCAATTCAAGTTGTGTGCTTGCTATATGTCTCAATAGGCAAATATTTGGACGCTGCTTGAATATTTTCGAGTGCACTCAATAGCCAAGTAACCCACAGAGACACACACCCACAGACACATATTTACATATGTACACACACATGTCTCTCTCTCTCTCTCTCTCTCTCTCTCTCTCTCTCTGTGTGTGTGTGTGTGTGTGTGTTTGTATTGCGGCGGCTGTCCTCGCGCAGCTGCATAAATAAGTTGATAAAATGTGGCATTATAATTAGTTCAGCTCATTTGCATATGACGTATACGGCATGCTGTACGGCCGGCCACGCCCCAATACTGTTTGCCTAGCAATTGCCAACGCACAGCGCTGTCAGATTAAATATTTTTGCTGTGCTCTGCTTCTGCTTCTACCACTTCCACTTCCACTTCAATTTCAACTTCGCCTCCGTCTGCCAGGCTTTATGTACAAATATTGTAATAAGCGCAATAACAAATATTGCGCATACGCAGCGGTGTAGGCGCGCGTATGAAGTGCTGCCATCTTAAACTCAAATCAAATAGCAATCAAAACTTTTTCATTATCCAAAAGGCAAAACCGCATATCAACTGTTGGCAGCCCATCAACAGAAAGCAACAACGACAACAAGTGTAGCAGCTAGAAGCTTGCCTTTTTTATTGTACTCATCTATGTCTATGTGTGTGTGTGTGTGTGTGTGTATGTGTGTGTATTTATAAATAGGCTGCCATTTTTTTTTTTTTTGCGGCGGCTTTTGGCTTAATGCGTATACATAAAAGAGACTCAGAGAGAGAGAGAGAGAGAGAGAAAGCGAGAGACAGAGTGAGAGCGAGCGAGACAGCTATAAACAGAGAGCGAGTCGAGTCTGCCTTGATTACGGCTTACAGCTGCTTGCTAAATTAAAAGCAATTCAGCTCTAATAATAATTGAATCAAAATTTATATGAACATTTTCAAAATGTGACAAAAAGACGAAATCAAAAAAAAAAAAAAAAAGAAAAAGCTGAAAACATTTTGTTGAACTGCGCGCGCGCACAAAGCAGCTCATATTGGGTGTTTATTTGCAGGCGTAACTTTTATTAAATTGTGATTTCACTCACGCACACACAAGAGCAGCAAACACACACAAGAGCAAACACGCACACACACACATATATATATATACACACACATGTACACTCGAGCAAGACAGTTAAAATGCCAACAAACGCGCTTTAATAGCACAGTTTAGCGCAGAATAGACGCAAATAAACAGAGTCATGCCAGGGACTTGCCATAAATAATACACACAAGCACACACACACACACACACACACACACACACACACAGACACACACATGCACATATAAAGCACACATATATGCACTCACATAAATAAATATATATAATATATATATATATATATATATTTATATGTGTGCATACATACATATGTATATGTGTTTATGTGGCCCGTTTGACTGTTTGACTTTGCGTGGGTGTGTGCACTTGGTACCAAATAAAGTAAATGTAGCACAAAGGCACACACACACACACACACTAACACACACATGTAAACACACATGCAGGCACACACACACACACACATACCTGCAGCAGCCTTTTCCATTTCATCCGTTTTTATACCCTGTAGCCATAAAATGTCTAGCAACGCAAGGCCTTAATAAAGTTGTATAAATGTTGATGACAGCCAAGAGCTGGGAGCTAGCAGCTCATAGAACAAATAACATACGGATGAACATATATGTATATGTTATATGTCCCTATTTATATATCTTTTACAATATGCTTAAATAAATATAGAAAATTTGCTATGTGAAGCATTTCTCTAATGTACTGAATATATATATGTTATGTGCTCTGCATATATGTGAGAAAAAAGAATATGAAAAAATTTAAACAAAGCACACTTGAGTGTTAAAGTAAAACCTTGACAAATGGATGGATGGATGGATATCGGATGTGATGATAAAGGCTTACAACAAATATATGCATATGTTATAATATAATAATAGCAAACATCGATAATATGCAACTGTCTTTATTTTGTAGAGAAATCATAACTCAAAGCTTCTACTTCATGCATTAATATCAAATATATTTCTTCTTCTTCTCATTGTATAGAACTGGCGGCGGCAGCATGTTGGGCGATGTAAACATATCCGCTATACTCGACTCCTTTAGTGTTAGTTACGACAAAAGAGTAAGACCCAATTATGGTGGTAAGTACGAGCCAATCTGCAATAGATAAACATATTAATCTATATATATATATATATATATATATATATATATATATATATATATATATATATATATATATATATATATATATATATATATATATATATATATATATATATATATATATATATATATATATATATATATATATATATATATAATATAAAGAACAACTAGATGAAACACACTGAAAAATATATAGGCTAAGCGCGACTTGAATGCGAGGGGGCACCAACTCTATATATATCTACAACTAATAATAATATCTATACTGTAGCAAAGGCCGTTGCCTTAGTTTCTTTTAACTGACTAGCTCTATCTATATATTCCATATGAAACAATATATATCAATCTATATATATATATATATATACATGTATAATCATGCCGTGTTTCAGGACCTCCTGTCGAAGTCGGAGTCACCATGTATGTGCTATCAATCAGCTCGCTCTCAGAAGTGAAAATGGTACAAACTAAATGAAACTTTGTACCTTAAACAAATTTTTTTGTAACGTTAAGCGCTCTCTCTCTCTCTATATATATATATATCTCTGTCTCTCTCTTTCTCTAACTCGCTCGCATAATCTCTGTCTCTGTTGTTGGAATCTTTTGATTTTCTCTTGATTTTTTATTGTATTTCGATTTCACTTTACTTTAGTATTTGAATTCTCCATAAAACACTGCTTCAGTTATATAACAACACACACACACACACATACACACACACACACACACACACACACACTCACACATATATATATATATAAATAAATATATATTAATAAACACTTGTTCTTGTTTTCGAAACACGAGTTTGTAGTACAATTTGTATAAAAGTAATTTACTTCGTTTATGTTTCCTTCTGGCTTTAACTATCAGTTTTTTTAGCTCTTCCGTTTCTTTCAATTATGATTTAGCTTATCTTAATTTGAACTTCTCGTAGGTTTCTCGCCAGTTAGTGCTGACTCCTCTTAGGTTCAAACTTGTCTAGCAATAGGTATCGAAAGTGAGGCGACCAGAAAACTAAAACAAATGATTCTCTTGATCTTGTTTTTTCTTTTAGAACTAACTACAAAACTAAAACTTAAGATTGGCAATGCTTTTTTCCTAATATACGACTCTCACGCTTTTATTTAGTGTGTAAAAATTTGTGGAAACGAGATTCACTCTCACTCGCTCACCCTCACTCTCTCTCTCTCTCTCTCTCTCTCTCTCTCTCTCTGTGTCAATTTTGTTCAGCAATATTGGTTACGAGCACAAGTAAACGAGCTTTCCTTACCCTAATTACCTATTTAATCCAATCACACAACAATCTAGAGATTCATCCAACACTCCCAATAAAAATATCAAAATCAAAATCAAAATCAAACTTCGTTCACCATTTCATTGTGGATTTTTTGTTCGTCTACTTCTACTTCTTGATTTTTAATGAGCTCTCTGTCTCCCACACTCACACACGCTCACACACACACACACGCGCATATCGTACAAGAGCTTTAAGATAAAAATTCTCTTAACTTGCAGCTGCCAACAATTCTGAACCATTCAAAGCTTTTTCAAATGGTGTGTTTAACCGCTTTCACAGCAAAGAAAAATTATTAATAATAATTTAAAAAGGAAAAACTTTTTTTTAATTACACTAGCATTTATAGAGCTTTTATAGAGCTGTGCAAAAATAATATTAAAAAAAAATTAAACAAAAGAGCAAAAAAATATTTAGAAAAAAACTCGAATAGTTGATTTGGTTTTCATTCGGCGCGTGCAACAACAAGACAAAAGCAAAACCCCAAGCACAATTTTTAGCAAAAAAAAAAAAAAAAAAAAAAAACTAAATCAAATCAAAACAAAACAAAAATGAATAGAAAAACGCGCACAACTGTACTTTATATACTTAATTTTGCCTATAAAAAAAAATTAAACTTTAAAAGACAAAAAATAAACACAGAAAATACTATATATAGCTAATTATGTTAAGCAGCTGACAGTGCAGGCCGAAAGTCTGCTGCCTGTCTGCTAATTCATGGTGTGTGTAAGATTTATGCAATAACTTTTTGGTTACACTAACAACAACAACAACAACAAAACGACAACAACAACCACAACAACAGCGACAACCAAACACAAAATAGCAAGAACAAAAAAAAAAAAAGAAAATACCTCAATCGTCAATGTGTGTGTGTATATGTTGCAGGTCCCCCTGTGGAGGTCGGCGTCACAATGTATGTGCTCAGTATCAGTTCGGTTTCGGAAGTTCTCATGGTACATACCAACCAAATATATTTAAAAAAAAAAAGAACATCATTTCCAACAACAACAACAAATATATATCAAAAAAAAAAAAAGAGAAAATCAATTTTTCTGTTTCTTTCAAAACCAAAAAAAAAAAAATTCATGTCTTCTTAATTTAACTCTCAACCAAAACTCTGTACCCCTTATCTCTCTCTCTCTCTCTCTCTCTCTTTTTCTGTCATACTCTCCTATTCTCTCTCTCTCTCTCTCTCTCTCTCTCTCTCTCTGTCCACTTTGCCTTTACTCTCGCTTAACACACATTTTGTGTCCACAATTTACTCATATTTGATTTCGCTTGATTTTGATTTCATATTTTCGACTCATTTTTCATTTTGGAACATTGAAAGCAAATTGCAAATTTCCAAATGCATATATATATTCATTATACAAAAATATATAAACATTATTTTAAATATATAAATATATATATATAAACATATATTCTAAAAAAAAAAAACAAAATTTTTAACAATTAAATGTTGTGTTCATAATTGTTTTTTGCAATGCCAATCAAATTTGTCCTTGAGCCAAAATAAAGTACAACAAAAATCTACAAAAAAAAAACTCGTTTAACATTTTAGTGTTTTTTTTTTCAATTGGAATTTCGTAGGCATTCGAAAAAGGCTAACAACAAAATTAAAATCTTAACGTTTATAAATACTTTTTCACATTCTTCTGAACTACGCTTAAGACTTAAAAAGGCATTTTCTTTCTTTCTTTCTTTTTATTTGAACATAACTCGCTCGATTCTCTATCTGATACATAATATATATATATATTTTTTACTGCATCCCACATTATTGGATCGTCTTCATTAATTTTCTATCCAAAATGCTTTAAGCTGCAAAATTATTCCATTAATCGTACTTTATTATGGCCAAAGGCAAACGATAATCACAGCAGTCCCCACAGACGAAAGGCTGCGCGCATGCGTTTTTGTTAAAACAAAAAAAAAATCAAATATCTATATAAGAATATGAATGAATATGAATATGAATATGAATATGAATCATGTACGTCATATAGCATACTCGTACAATATATACATATATTAAAGCTCAATGTCATATGTGATATACATATATATATATATATATATACAACTACTCAATATAGCAAAACGTATATAAGTGTTCAAGATACTTCTGTGTTTAATTTTTAACATTTTCGACAGGTCAGCTGAGCGCAACAAAAAAAAAAAAATTAAAAAAAAATTAAATTAATTCATATATTTTTGTTATTTTTTCGAAAATTGTTCAATTTTTATAGATTTTCGTTCATCAGCCAAAGACTTAAACAAAAAGACACAGACAATTGGCTAGACACAAATTTCTGTTTTAATTGCTTTAATACTTCACTCGATAAAGTAAACATCATTGAAGTTCTGCATTTGACTATATTATAGTTTTCTTTCCCCACGACTTTTCTAACGATTGGATAAATGAATACATAAGCAATTGGCTCCAACTTTAGCTAAACATATATATATATAAATATATCTAACACATGCTAACAAACACTTCACTTGAAATGAGGTCGCTAGAGAACAGCATTCGATTGGCCCCCACCCAACAAAAAAAAAAAAAGAAAAACATAAAAAAAACTGAAAAGTAAGATACTTTTGCGAGCAATGCCAAAACACACACACACGTATATATATATTATATATGTAAGTGTGAAATCAGAAACAACGTACTTAAGCACCCCCAATACGCTACACATACTAAGTGCACCGTTGCCGTAGCGCACAATGCTGGTCGGACTGACACGTGCACCGTCTGTTTTCGGTTTTATTTTTTGGCTTTGGCATCCAGTCAATAGCAATCAATTTATGTGAACTAAACGTGGTTAACATAATAGTAACCTGTACACGAGATCGGGGCAATGCAAAACACGAAACACGGCACACGAAACAATACCCAAATGCCTCATGCCAACAGCAACAACAACAGCAGCAACGACAACAATAGTCACAACAACTTTGTAGTTTCTGTCATGCAACAACAACAACAACAACAACATGCGCATAAACATACTATTATATAACATTATTCGCATTGTTTTATTTATAAGTTTACATTTTTTAGTTCGGTAAAAAAAATACAAAAAAAAAATAAAAAAATGTATCTGAGAGATTGAAGAAAAAAAGAAAACTAAAAGAAGCAAGCAAAAATTCAAGCAAGTGATACCAATCGCAGCTTCAGTTGCAATAGAAACATGGATACAGACAGCTAACCACAAAGATATAGATGCAGATACATATTCTTATATGGATAGAGTAAGAGATATAGATACAAATACGAATGCAGATATAGATACAGATACAAAAGCAGATACAGTTACAGTTATAGATGCAGTTGTTGGTTGAGATACAGATACAGATACAGATACGAATGCAAACACAAATGCAGAAATAGATGCAAGTGCAGATGCTTCAGTTATTAGGACAAACAAAATATAAATTTCCAATGAGAATTTGAGATATTTATGCAGAATGCAGGCTCAACTAAAGACATATAAACACAAGGATTGCTTAAGATTCAAGTTGAAATACAAATACAGATGAAAGCCATATAATTGATTTAAAAAACACACACAGCGAAGACGGAAAAAAGTACGAAGGAACACAAAGAATCCCTCGCGTTTGACTTTCAATGTATATATATAAATAAAATGAAGTACCCTGACTCTATATATATATATATCTAACTTATAATTTTGCCCAGACTGAAACTCCAATATATATATATATATATATATAATATATAAACACCCATATATAAAACAGCTCTAAACGATTTTTATGTTTTGCTGTTCTTGAATTTTTGGTTAAAGTTTTGTTTTTGGCGTGCCTGTACCGAGTGGAAACCAAATCTGCTAGAGTTGAACTTAAGCCTGAAACGTAGACTAAATAATTTATCAAAGGCATTGAGAATTGCATAAAGTATGTCACGAGTGCCACGGGCAATTCTGTGATCAATTACTCTAGCTTATATACATATATATGATAAAAGTACCTAAAGTACCTGAAAGTACCTTAGCTATGCGATTTCTTACAAATATCACTTGCATCTAAAAAAAAACTTATATTTAGTTGTGTTGACTTTATTATTTTAAGGATACAAGATACGAATTGTGTGAAATCCAATCCTTTTAGCAAGAAACACTCAAACACACATTCACACACACACACTAATATATAAACACCATTTGACTGTACCATAACAAAAAACTTCCCAAGCTCCCAAACCTCACCTCGCCATGCCTCGCCTAGCCCCTGAACCGCTTCCTTAATTAAATATAACTATATTTAGAACGCTTTAGCTTTAAGGCACTGCCAACAGCCGCAGCAGCAGGACAACAAAGAGCCAAGCCAAGACAAGCCATGCCAAGCTAGCAAAAGTTAAGATCTCTCTCTCTCTCTCTCTCTCTCTCTTTAACTCTTTAGTTATCTCTCTCGCTATGTCGCTCTCTGTCTCTTACTGTACAAATGAATCTTATACAGTCATTTGCCTTAGAGTTAGCTAACAAATAATACCTACAATATAAGTAACTAATCTTCTCTCAAGTAAACAGAATATCTCTAAACTACTTCACATCACAGCAAACCAAACAATTTGTGAGAGGTTTCTGAACTGCTTACTGTATATAAGCTTATTTATTAAAACAATTCTTTTGATTTGATTTCAATTCAATTTTCATTTTTAGCTTTTTAGTTTATTTATGTTAATTATTTTTTTATTTAAGAAAAAAAAAAACATTTTTGCTGCCCAAAATACTGTAAATTTGATGTTTTTGCATGCCCTGAAATTTAAATGTATTTTTAGCCCAACCCTGCCAAAAAAAAAAAAAAAAAAAAAAAAAAAAATAAAAGTAAAGATAAACCCCGTCCTAGTCCATTATATTGTTTACAACTTGTTGCACGATATTGTTAACAACTTTTCCAAAATTTCTGTTATTTCTTTTGTGAATTTTCTTTGTGTTGTGTCTTATGTAAAACGCATTTATGGTTTTCATAATTAGCGAACTATATAAATATATATACCTAATACGATAATAATTATTAAATCTGTGCGAAATCTATTCTATTTTCCAAAATTCTTACGAAAAAACTTTCTGAAACTTTCATTTCAATATTACTATATCAAGTGATGTTCTATTTAGTTTTTATGTATTCAACTATTTCATTTTTTATTTTATATATATTTAAAATTTAGTTTCAAGTGCTGTCAAGCTTACTAATAAGAAACAAACATCTCTTTTTGCTCCCATTTTGTAATTGAAATCGAAAACGAACAAAAAAAAAAAAAAAAAAAACCAACCAACCAACAAACAAATACGTATCATTATCGTATACGATATAGGACTTTACATTGGATTTTTACTTTCGTCAATTTTGGACCGATCCTCGTTTAGCGTATAGAAAACGACCTGGTGTAGAAACACTATCGGTTGGATCAGAATTCATAAAGAATATTTGGGTACCTGACACCTTTTTTGTAAATGAAAAACAATCATATTTTCACATTGCAACAACCAGTAATGAATTCATTCGAGTGCATCATTCTGGATCGATAACAAGAAGTATTAGGTAAAAATCAACTATCTTCAGCAAATTCAATGCAAAATGCAATTTTACAATTTTTTTACAATCTATATGTGTATGTGTGTAACTAACAAAAAAAAAAAAAACAAAAATTTTAATTAAAAAAAAAACTATTTACTGCAAATAGTTAAAAACTATTTACTAACAAAAAACAAATTTCTTTTGTTCTGAATTATTTCTTAACCCTTTTTGCAACTTTGTACTGTTTTTTGATGTGTGTGTATAAATGGATGTTGTAATTTACTAAACCAAAAACAAAAAACAAAAAACAAAAAAAAAAAACAAAAATTATATATTAAATATAAAAATATTTTTATAAATATTTATATCGATATGAAACGAAAAGTTCAACAAAATGAAAAACAGTTTTCAATCAAGTGAGTTCAATTGGCAAAAGTGAAAGCGATCGAAAGTTGGCGAAACATACTATATATATGTTTATATATTCCGAGTGTACTTGAATCAATCGTAACAGAAAAGGAAAAAGTTAAAAAAATCTATTTTGCATATTTCATGGCACAAAATGAAGTTTGCAAAAGAAGAAGAAAACCCCCCCTCAGGGAGAGACCCCTTCAGGCAGGTTACCAGTTGCAGTCTCTCATGTGTCTTTTACACCGCAAAAAGGTTGCACTGGTCACAGTAGCTACTGTAGCTACTGGGCATACAATTTTCTACTACCTTTAAACGAAGAATCTGTCCAAAATCTATCAACAAACCAGCAGCCGACTAAAAAAACTCCAAACTCAAACCAAACTCAACTCCAACTCCAACTCAAAACTAAACTATATTTATATAAATATATCTATATATATATGCTATATATGTATGCGTAGTATTTAGGCCACAAAACCTCATGTTAATAACAAAAAAAAAAAAATAATAATAATTTACCCTGCGCCACTCGCCTCACTCAACAACAAAAATAACCAAATGCCACTCGTAACTCTCACTAACAAAAAAAAAAAAAAAAACTACAAATATTGTTTCTTAACAATTAAATATAAATGAATGTTAACTCATATCCAATTGAACTCGCTCTACTAGAACAAACAAATACCAAAAAAAAAAAAAAAAAAATTGTATTATATTAAAATAAAATAACTTTGCCCGCCCCCCTAACAACCCCCTAAATGTCGTAAATTATTTGCTCCTCCTCTGCTTATTTAATTGTTGTGTAACCATTAGCTGTGTTCATTCGCCAACTCTTTCAAAAACTTACTAATCGTCTTCTTCTTCTTGTATTAACTTCCCATTCCACAAAAAAAAAAAACATAAATGAAAACTTTACAGATTGACTATCACCGCATCGTGTCCAATGAATCTGCAATATTTCCCAATGGATCGGCAACTCTGTCACATTGAGATCGAAAGCTGTAAGTACTATGGATAGTTACTTTAACAAATCAAATTTACCAACAACAAAAAGAAAGGCAAAAAAAAAGAGAAAAATTTGAATATCGATATCAAATAAAATTGTAATTGTACTTGTATATCGATACATATATACATATAAACATATATATATATATATATCGATAAGAAATGAACTCATTCAGAATATGAAGCACTTAACTTAGTAAAAACCCTCAAAGTGGCCAAAGTAAAGTGCCGATGTGCTTAGTGCTGGCTAACGCTCAACTGTCCCAAACCAAACGATAAATATCGATACCTTTGTCTATATCTTATATACATATATATACTTATATAGTTATAGCCCTTAGCTAATTGCATCCGCACCAAATTTTGGCCACTAAGCTTAAGGCCGCGCGCTGTTTGTTCAGTGTGGGCAGAAAAAGATTTGAAAGAAAGCAAAAAATAAAGCAAAAAGTGTTAAAATAAGCGCTATAAACACACAGAGAACACACAACAAAGATCGTATATCGATCGAATATCGTATCGAAAAATGCAAAAGAAATAGACTTTAGCTATATAGCGTCTTATGTATCTTTTCCCAACTGAAGCTAGGCTTTTCTCTATAGCAAATCGGAAACTGTCATAGCTCTAGATAGTGTTTACTGCGTACATATTTCAATATATATATATATATATATATACATACATATTCCCCAAGTTGTTTATGATTTTCGGGACCATACTTTGCACAGCCGCCAAATCAGTTTAAACTTAATCGTCTAATATTTTATTCAAGCGATTTATCCAGCAGCATAATACGTATAACTCTTTAATTCTCATGTTTCATTCATGTGTCCCCGCCCCTCAAAAAAAAAAAAAATAAAATAATAATAACAACAGATCAACTGACATGATCTATATAGCAACACTAAAGCGAAAATGAATTCATTAGATTGGTTGGTTTTCGGTCGCCTTCTCACTTACAGCAACCGCAGAAGGCTCCTGACTGTGATCAATCGACTTGAACAGAGCCAGAAAAAAAAAAAAAAAAACAAACAGGAACAATAATAGAAAATAATACCTATGCTTAACACTAAATGATTTAAAATTATGGCCAATATCTATATATTTATAAACGATTCAATGTATATTATAAAACGAACTTTTTATAGCACGCTTTACAACACAAAGACCTCTCACACACACACACACACACACAAAGCAATCTCTATGTAAATACATACGAAAAATGATTAAATTCTTTGTCAAAACACTCGCTCACCTTAGTTTTATATCTAACTTATCTAAAGTTTAAGTCTAAGCTAATTGTAAACACCTCAAAGTGAAAACAATTTTGTTACTATACGAACTAGAGTTGTGTCATAACGTTCAGAATAAGTTCAGTTGATGAAAAGTGAACTGCTGAGCTAACAGAAAGATAATTTAAAGCTCAGCTAATGAATCTTTCTTTAAAATGAACTAGTAATCTTGTGAATATGAACTAGTGAGCTTGCAAACATGAACTAGTGAACTAGTAAACATGAAATGGAGAACTAGTACACTAGGAAACGTGACCTAGTGAACTGGTAAACATGATCTAGTTCACTAGTAGTGACTAGTAAACTAGTGATCTTGTAAACTATTGAACTAGTTCAATGATTACGCTCTCCACTTAGTTATTCAATAGTTCATTATTGTTTCAGCTTGTGCAATTTTGAACTATTCAGCAGTTCATGAATCATGTGTTCTTTTGAGCTATTAAGCAAAAGTTTTATTAACGAATACACATGATTCCTAAACTGCTGCTCAAAATTAACAAGTGAACTTGACTGATCAAATCTAATCCACCTTCACCAAAACAACAAAAACAAATCAAGCAAACAACAATTACAATAATTAATTAACCACCTGCCCCCCCTTTTTGCAACAACAACAACAACTACTACTACTACTACCACTACAACAACAACAACAACAACTGCATCCAGTTGGTTACACGATGCGCGATATCCGATATTTCTGGAGAGATGGACTGAGTAGTGTGGGCATGAGCAGTGAGGTCGAACTACCGCAGTTCCGCGTTTTGGGACACAGGCAGAGGGCGACCGAAATAAACCTAACCACAGGTACCCTCCATACATTACAAATTCATACAAGAATCCAAAAAAACAAATCCAAAAAAAAAAAAATAAAAGAACAACAACAAATACCAAAACATTGTGAATGAACCACACACACAAACCATTTTCTTTGTTGTGACTTAAAAAAAAAAAAAACAATAAAAACACTTTTCATTATTTTCATTTACTTTCATTCTTACGTAATCTGTTTTAATTTCCTTTCAAAAGGGTTTTATAGCGCATATATATCTCTCTCTTTCTCTATATCAATATATATACCAAACAACATGCACATTTTATTTAGTTTTGTGTTCACCTATATCGAGTGCTAACTGTAACTTGTTCTACTAACTAAAATATATATGGTATATATATATATATATATATATATATATATATATATATATATATATATATATATATATATATATATATATATATATATATATATATATATATATATATATATATACATATATATATATATATATACTATATACTATATATATATAAATATATATATATATATATATATATATATATATATATATATATATATATATATATGTATATATATATATATATATATATATACATTGTGTTTCGAGTGTCCTCTACTAACCTCTGTTGTGCCTTCATCATTTGATTTAATAATAGTATATATATAAACCAAACTACTTAAGAACAGTACGCAGCAGTTGTAGACCAGTGTTAGAAAGTGTTATTAGGCGTGTTTGCGAGTGTTGATCAACTCTCTCTCTCTCTCTCTCTCTCTCTTTAAAAGTATATATGTTTTACTTTCCTTTACGAGTTCAGCTGCCGATTCTTTTTTTGGATTTATTTTAGCGCATTTGCTTGGGTAGGCTAACCAACAACAACAAACAAACAACAAAACTATTTTATAAATGTTGAAATTATGATACATATATATTAATATTATTCATAAACAGAATACACAAGAGCACCTATTTCTGCCATTCTAGTGTGCTTAAGTGAAACGAATATAAATTCAAAATATTACAAAAAAAAACTACTGCCAATAAGAACAAACAGTAGCTTTAAGTTTAGTTTAAAAGACAAAACAACAAAAAAGCCAATTATTGTATGCTGTAATAAATATATATATATATATATATATATATATATATATATATATATATATATACTCTGTACTATATTGTATTATATATGAGCAACATTTTACCTATACCTATATCTATATAAATGTAAATCAAAAAATATATTTGACAACACTTTAAGCAACAAGTTCTGAATGAGACTATTAATTACCAAAAATTAAAAAAAAAAAAAATAAAAATAAAAAAATTAAAATCAAAAAAGAGAAAAACCAAGCAAAAATGTATGAGAAAAAAATTTGATAAAACCTACTACGAAATTCTTTTTTTGCCAATCATTAATAGTCTCACGAAATGTATTTTTTGTTTTGTGCATATTTTTCGTCAAATGAACAACAACTACAACAACGACAACAACAACAACAACATCGAACTGCGCCCAAAAAAAAAAATATAAAAAACTATAACAAATCAACAAAAAACTGAAAATTAATTTACATATATATGTATATATATATATATATATATATATATATATATATATATATATATATATATATATATATATATATATATATATATATATATATATATATATATATATATCAACTATATATATATGTATATACATATACAAAAAGTCGGCTACACGATGCGTGACATACGCTATAAATGGAACGAGGGCCCGAACTCGGTTGGTGTCTCGAGCGAGGTATCGCTGCCCCAATTTAAGGTCTTGGGTCATCGTCAAAGGGCCATGGAGATCAGTCTTACCACAGGTACCTGTAGACGGTTACCGATTTTTTTATAACTTTACTTTTAACTTTATACATACTACATCCATATACATATATATATATATATATATATACATATATGTATAGCAATACATATGTACATATATATATATATATACATATATATACCTATTTTATTTACCTTTACCTACACACACACATATACATCGTATGTATGTATATACAAAATAGTGCTGATGACGATTTTTAACTATGCCTATATATATATATATATATATATATATATATATATATATATATATATATATATATATATATATATATATATATATATATATATATATATATATATATATATATATATATATATATATAGATATATATATATGTATATTTATATATAATTTGGTTTTTGCGTTCCCATCTTGAGTTTCATTTGTTGCTTAATCTTTAAACATTTTCATTCTTTACAACAACTCAACAAAATATATTTATAAAGCACTCGTATACTTCTTCATCTAACTAGAACGAAAAGTCGGGTTATATATACATAACATATACAATTAAATTGGGCTATGCCTTGCCTATAAGTTCGAGAAAACAAATTTTTGCTCAGACTGCAATTGAAAATGGCGTCGAAATATGACAAATGCATGTACTTAAGCATAAATATTTTGCTTTCTCTCAATTTACATTACCAACAAACCGGATAGAACTAGAAAGTGATTCGGCATGCCGAATATATCATATTCTTGCAGATCAGATCTTGTTCAGATTTATGGGTTATGTATAAATATTAGAGCATGTACACTAAAGGTTGTAGTAGTGTTTGAATATGGGCAAAGCCATGTCCAAATGCCAATATTATGTCCTCTTCTGATGAAGAAAAGTCGTGTGAATGCCAACTCATTGATATATGGCTGAATTGGCCTAAGGATAGGGATATCGTTAGAATTTAACAGTTTTTCTTGTTGAAGACCAGAATCGACCTTTTCATACCTCTATGAAAAGCATATATGTGATAAATGCGGGCCATCAATATATGTTTATATCAATTTGAAAAATTTTCCTAGCTCACAAAGTAACCAAATTTCGTACAGATAGCTCTATAGAACACCTGCAAGAATATGCCAGAACAAATGCATTTTTTTAGCCCATTAGAAAATGAAAATCAAGAAAAGACGACGAAAGAAAAATATACATATAAATATAAGCGCAAAAGTAATGCATGTTAAGCTAGTTGGATTATTTTCCTTTCCATTCATTTAGTACAAAACTTATTTCAATTATTTTCTTCAAATTGATTTAGTTTTAACATTTTCATTTCGTCATTAGTTCATAAACAAAATTAAATGATTGGCCAAAGCCAAAGCAAATCAAAATAGTAATTAAAATCAATCGAAAAGTTTTTCATTCTCCATTAAAAAATAAAAAAAAAAAAACGAAGAAAAAATATATAAATTAAAATTGAAAAGCAAACGAAAAAGCAAACAAAATCTAACTGAAATTGAATTAGTGACATTCGAGTCATGGCAACCATTAAAAGTAAACTTTATATATATATATATGCAAACAAACAAATCAAAACTAAATAAATAGATACATACATATATCTTCTATATATCTATATATTGAACACCAATACAAATAAATAATAGCGATGCTTAACTTTATATGGCTTTTATACTTAGATAATCATCCTTTCGATTTATGCCTGGCATTAATAATATATTATATTTTTCATACAAACACACACACACACACACACACACACACACATGACTATTTTACATTATTAACTTAGTCACATTTAGTTGATAATACGATAATGCCAAAATTGAATACGCTATCGATAATTTCATTAGCATAACCCGAAACAAACCAAAACAGCAAAACAAAATCACATTAATATTGTAAAAAAAAATACAGAAAAAGACACATTTAAAAAATACTGCAAAAATACTAGAATTTTAAAACTTTAAATTTTAAACTAAAAATCCATTTTTTCCATAATAATTAGCAGAAGCAAGCAACAAAATCTAATAAAAATTATATATTTATATATATAATTAAATATATATATATAAAACAAATAACAAAAAAAAAAGAAGAAAAATATATACAAAACGCCCTCCCAAGCATGCTCTCATCTTTAAAGTTTCCTTTCAAAAAATATAAAATAAAATATATACATATATATATAAATACAAATTCTCGCAGGCCAAAAAATAAACATAAATAATTTTCGCCTTAGGCTAGCTCTCGCTCGCTCGCTCTCTCTCTCTCTCTCTCTCTTACTCTCTCTCTCGCTCTCTATCTCCTGCTCATGTTAAGTTCTTTTGTTTTTTTTTTTATAATCTTCATTTTTTTTAATAATATAATCAAAACATATTCGTCTTAACAGTTTGCAGTCTAGTAAGCGTTAAATATTTCATCTAATTAGCACTTAACACAATTTTGACAATATCTAGTTAATATATAAATAGCTCATATTATCATAATGTTGAGTTGATCGATTTTTGCTTTACATACTAATCAAAAAAACATCATTAACTTGCATAACTAACACATAATATCTCAATTATCGAAGCGTTTTTATCGATTCGTATCGATTTATCATGCAGGCAACCCCAAAGTTCCTACAGTAAAATGCGCTCATCTTTTTATTTTGTTTGTTTGTTTATTTTTTTATTTTAATTTAGCTTTCATTTAGTTTTTATTTTTTAATAAGTGTCAAATATAAAACTTAATTTTTTTTAAGAAATAAATAATATAGAATTATAATGAAACATTTACTAATAAAATATATTTACTCTCTGATCTCTTTTGCTCTCTCTCTTCCCAAAAAAAAAACTAACAAAATGTCGACAAAACCTTTTTTCATTGTATGAAAATAATAATGACTTATGACTAATGACTGATGATAATTGACTCATTACTAATTATCAATAACAAATGACTAATGACTGTGATTTGTGGCTCACTACTTATGATTATTAAATAATGACTAATGACTATTGCCTAATAACTAATGACTAATGATAAATGCCTAATGACTAATGACTAATGCCTAATAACTAATGACTAATGATAAATGCCTAATGACTAATGGCTAATGACTAATGAATAATGAATAATGACTAATGATGATTTTGATTTTGCTAATAACTAATGACTAATTGACAACTGTCTACTGACCGATGATCAAATTGTTAATGATATATGACGAATGACTAACGTTAAATGACTAATGATTAATGACTTCTGACTAATGACTAATGATTACCGACGATTGGTGATAAACAGGCAACTATTCGCGTTTAGCCTGCGAAATACAATTCGTGCGCTCGATGGGCTATTATCTTATACAAATCTACATACCCTCTGGACTGATCGTTATTATATCATGGGTATCATTTTGGCTCAATCGCAATGCAACGCCGGCGCGTGTGGCGCTCGGTGTGACAACCGTGTTGACAATGACCACATTGATGTCGTCAACAAATGCGGCGCTGCCAAAGATTTCGTACGTCAAATCGATTGACGTCTATCTGGGAACATGCTTCGTTATGGTCTTTGCCAGTCTACTGGGTAAACAAAATCTAGCGACAAAACAAAAAATATAAACCTAAACTAAAAAACTAACATTTACCAAACAACAACAACAACACAAATCCAATTCCAAGTAGCCAACATAGAGCACCACACACACACATAAGCATCTAGACGACAAACACACACACACACTCACTCACACACACACACACACACACACACACATATAAACCCTACATTTATGTGTGTTGCTTTATTTCTCAAATTTAACAACTTCTCATTTTATTTTTTAATTTATCCTTGGCTAAAGGCTCTCGAACCAGCCGACATGCCAACCTAACTCTTTCAACAACAAAAAAAGAAAAACACTTCGCTTAGCGTTTTGCAGCATATATATAAAAAAAAAGTCTACCACAACTACAAATACACTATCTTTCAACAGTCTTTTCATTTTTACAGCAAAAAAAAAAACCACAAACACGAAGAAAATTCAAATAAAATTTTGAGCAAAGATTTTACTTGAATTTTGAACAACTTTTTGCGTAGTTTCAAACTCTATGTTCATTAAAAAAAAAAAAAACAAACAAACAAAAAAAAAATCAATATATTTATATATGCTTGAACTATATTTGACAAGAGTATTTCAATGTCTATGTATATACAAAATTCAAATGAAATTATTGTTTAGAAAAATATATTTCAAGCACTTATACTACAGTCCAGTCCAATGCTCTAACTTTAACTTTCTCTCTTAAAATCCTAACATCTTAAGCAACAACTCACACTTTTACCTACAAAAAAAAACTCTCAACTCAGGTCAACAATGAAAAAAGAAAAACCCAAAAAAAAAAAAAAAAGAAAAAGAAAAAGAAAAAATCTCTTTTTTCGTATTTGTATGTTATTGTTAATTTTTCTATACAAAGAAACAATGCAACTATCATCCAAAGAAAATGTATGCAAATTCATAGATATGCGCTACCTGAACAGTAGGGGCCACAAAATTTCCAAGCGAAAAGTTTTGCACACACACACACACACACACACACATACACAGACACACACCCACACACACACACACACACACACACATGCACTCAGTACAGTTAGTTAATACACCTGCAGAGCTTATAGTAACTAAAAAAAAACCCAACTAAAATCGAAGCATGCTTCTGCAAAATTCCAAAAGTTTATATGCCAAAAAAAAAAACCAAAATTATTTTAGCTTTAGCTTTACTCGTACTTGTATTCTCGTAGACGCCTCCAGGTTGACATTGTGTTCCACAAAAAAAAAAAAACAAAAAATTCACACAAAACAAAAAAATAACCCAAAAATGAAAGTAATTTTTCATCATGATAACTGCATAGAGAATGCACATGAGCGAACACATTTCAACCTGCAATGGTACCCAGATATTAATATACGCCCAGCTTCCACTCAAAAAAAAATATATATATATATATCTATATAATAAAACGCAAAGCCTACGAGCCAGCCTACAACTAAAGCTACTCAACATACTACATACTATATAAAGAAATTCTAAAAAAAAATCTGGAAAAAAACCCGCCACGAATTCAAAACATAATAAAAAAAATCTCCAGCCCAGGGGTACGAGCTAAAAACCGAGCGCATAAAAATGATAACAGCATGCCTTGCGTCACACCTGGCTTGAGTCGCGATTGAATTGAATATAATATAATATCATATACTATATAAATATATATAGAAAAAAGAAAAGAGACACAACACTGTACATAGACTTCAAAGATGAAGAAGAACGACAACGCCTAGCTGAAAATCAAAGAAACATACCTCAACAAAAGAAATATATTTTCTCATAGATATATATGAGCATTTGGCTTGTCAAGTCTGTGGCATTTGAATGTGTGTCGCAGACATGACAAACGCAAATGCTAATGCCAAGGCAACAAAATATCTATATATAAGCAATTTGAGGTTAGGTAAGATATGTTAGCTGTTCTCTATCCCATATGCATATACATATATTACAGCAAAGGCGCTCTGGAACTGGGTAAGTAAACATGTTTCGTTTAAATGTTCTATGAAACTATATACTCAACTTCCTCAAGAAAAGTATATACCCTATTCCAAAATTAAAGTACATAGAGCTTACAGTGTGAGTGGATCGCGTATGTGATCCCTGCATGTCCTTTCCATTTTAAGGATTCTCATAACCATACACAATATATAACATAAAACGAAAAGCTGGAAATTGTGTGTGTATGTGTGTACATGCCATATATGTGTGTATCTATATAAATATGGGTGTACCCCCACTCCCCCCTGAGATGCCCTACCAGAGGCGATTGTTCAATGAATTTGCATTTGAGGCACGCACATCAACATTTTCCTTGAATGATGGTTTCTCAGACTGCAGATATAAAAAATTTTATACATAAATCATTTGGCTAACAAATTAACCTGTATTTTTTATATATATATATATATATAAATATAATATATATATATATATATTCGTTCACTCATTTCGAAACAACAACAACAGCAACAACAATACCAACCACAACAACAACAATAACAAATACAACAACAGCAACAAATTACATTTGCAGCAGACAGACAGAGATACTGACAAAGCACACACACACACACACACACACACACACACACACACACACACACACACACATACACACTCACACACACATGCATACAAAGTCGCACACTCGCACACACACACACACTCACACATACACACGTTTAGCCGTTACACCTTTATTGCTCTCTATCTATCTTACTCTGTCTGTATTTGCCTCTCTCTAACACCCACACCCACACACACACTCTACACTTGCTTTTCTCACAGTTTTTTTTGTTGCTTGGCTAACGTACAGAATATGAAATTTATTCAATTTTTATTTAACAACCAACTACAACAACAACAACAACAACCACACACATAAGTGACGTTGCTTATTTATACCCTGTACCCTGGAAAATTGTGGTAAAAACCAACAGAAGAAACATACGGCATAACCTATCCTAAACGACTTCTATTCTGCATAAGTGGAAGATATATTGATGATCTTATAGGGATATATATATATATATATATATATATATATATATATATATATATATATATATATATATATATATATATATATATATATATATATATATATATATATATATATATATATATATATATATATATATATATATAGGGTTATAGTTGTTATATTTTCTGAACTCAAGATGCTAGATCACTGTTTTTTTTATTCTTCAATATCGAAGGAAAGATATATACCAATAGCTACAAATAGTATGGATTTTTATTGAAACTAATTCTTTAAAAGATCTGTCAAAGCAATCTATATTCATATTCGTGTGTGGCATATCGAGTTAGCAATATGCTGCAATTCATTCAATATGCATTAGTAAAATTATATTTTATTATATAAAACTCAATTCTATATAACTTAACTCTTTCCCATATATCTCCTATATATATAACAAAAATAAAATCTAAATAATATATATAAATTATACGTCAATGTGAGTTATATAAGAACATATTAAACTTCGAAACAATATTTATTCAGCTACATAGAATCAAGTGAAATTTATCTTCAATATTGATCCAACTCTATATCTCTATAGCCTCAATATTGATCCAACTTTATTGAGTATATCTCTTAACCTATATATCGATTTAAGAACACAACTGAGTCCAGGTCAATGCTAGCTAGCTATTTATTAACCTTCTTAAAGTCGTTCAAATCATTTTCCAACATTTATGCCAAAACTAGAGAAAACAAACTTCAACATCCCGGTACAGGGTATCCCCTAGTCGAGCATTCTCGTCTGCCATTTTTTGCCCGTAGTGCTTTTGCCCGTTGCCCCAACACTTTTCCACTTTTGATTTAATATGCCAACCCGAAGACAATTTCATGTACATATATTAACATATATCAAAATTCTTATAAGTCACCAACTTCTTTTTCTATTAATCTTTCTTCATATGATATACATATTTATATATATATATATATATATATATATATATATATATATATATATATATATATATATATATATATATATATATATATATATATATATATATATATATATATATATATATATATATATATATATATATATATATATATATATATATATATACATATACATATATAATTGCATAACTATTTGTGCACGCATATATATACATATTTATATACATATATATATATATATATGTATATCTATATATCGATATGTGTTTATGCGTACATATATAAATGAATGCCAAACAAAAATTAATATGTTACAACAACGCTCCATTTTCCCTCCATTTACCGTTCCAAAAAACCGTACTTCAAAATTACTTAACTGTGCAACAACAATCCAACTATTTGACAACAACAACAACTACAACTACAACAACAACAACAACAACTACAACCACCACCACCAACAACAACAACAATTATTCAACATCATCAAAAATCTCATCTGGAACGCGGACTTGATTCAAAATTTTATTGTGCATCCGCATCAAAATCCCCAACAAAATATCAAAAAAAAAATTCCTCCCACACACCACGTACCGCCCGCAACCGTCCGTTCTGAACCATTATCAAAATTGTTAATCGCAATCAATTCTCTAAAACCAAAAAAAAAAAAAAAAAAAACAAAAAACAAAAAACAAAAAACAAAACTGACTCAATTCGAAACTGTATCCAATATCCAATATATATCATATCGCAATCGTAGAATACGCCACCGTCGGCTATATGGCAAAACGAATTCAAATGCGAAAACAAAGATTTATGGCGATCCAAAAGATAGCTGAGCAGAAAAAGCAACAATTAGATGGCGTGCAGCAGCAGGCCAATCCGAATCCGAATGTCGGAGGCGGACCCGGTCCTGAGCATGGACATGGGCATGGTCATCATGCCCACAGCCATGGTCATCCGCATGCGCCCAAACAAACAGTGAGTAACCGCCCAATCGGCTTTACAAATATCCAACAAAACGTTGGTACGCGCGGTTGCTCGATAGTGGGACCCTTGTTCCAGGAGGTGAGATTCAAGGTCCACGACCCCAAGGCACACTCCAAGGGCGGCACACTGGAGAATACGGTGAATGGCGGCCGTGGCGGACCCCAATCCCATGGACCCGGCCCGGTGCCCGGCGGCCCTGGCGGACCCGGCGGCGGTGGTGGCGGTGGCGGAGGCGGCGGCGGCGGCGGCGGTGGCGGTGGCGGACCACCAGATGCTGGCGGCGATCCAGAGGCGGCAGTGCCAGCACATCTACTACATCCGGGCAAAGTAAAAAAGGTAAAGATCACAAATCATTATTAAATTTTGTTTTTAATTTATATACATAGTCATCAAATAAAAATATTAACATATTATATATTATTTGTCGCGCAGGATATCAACAAACTGTTAGGCATTACGCCTTCGGATATTGACAAATATTCGCGCATTGTGTTTCCCGTGTGCTTTGTTTGTTTCAATCTGATGTACTGGATTATCTACCTGCACGTGAGCGATGTCGTTGCCGACGATCTTGTCTTGCTCGGCGAGGAATAAGCGGCCATGGCCCCCAAGGTGGCGCAGAGCCCCAAGGTGAGACAACAGCGCACGAGAGAGTTAAACTGTGCAGCGCGCTGAAAAACAACATAAGAAGTAAAAGTAAAAACAAAAACAAAAACACAAAAAAACAAAAAAACAAAAGAAAAAAAAGATTAACCAAAAGTAATTTTAACTAGAGATATGTAAAGATGCAAAAGGCAACATATTAATTATTGTTAAATACTAAAAATAATAATAATAAAAGAGAAAAAGTAAACCAAAAAGGATTAAAAAGACACACATATTACGGACGAGAGCAAAGAATATTGTTAAATAGATTTACGCAAACTAAAAAAGAAGTAATATAAATATATAAATATATATATATATATATATATATATATATATATATATATATATATATATATATATATATA